>MU224539.1:183266-211515 GCA_018584345.1 Thuja plicata | reverse complement strand
TATAATTAAAAATATATATTATTATCCATAAGTGTACATTATACAAATTTATACAAGACAAACACTATATTTTTCTTGTGTAAATTGTTAAGCATTAAAGTTACTTTTTATATAGGAATAGAAGATCGTATTTTCATTTATAATATGAATGTACAACTTCAAAACTGAGAACAAAATTGTCCCATCATATTATATCATCTATTATAATATTTTAGCTAAATACATTTATTGCTTTTTCTAAAAAAAATCATTTACATTTATTCTATTTTTATAATAATTTAAATTTTATAATAGATTCCCAATGTTCATGTTATGTTGTTTGTCTTAGACTTATGAGAAAATGATTTGATTAAGATTCTTATTTAAAAGTTTATTTTTTGTTTTCCTTTTCATTTTAGTCTTTCAATTCTTTCATCTCGTCAAGATTTCCATCCTTACAAATTTGTTCATACTCAAAATCACAACTCTATAATTCTAGAGTAAGTATTCAAACTCTAGACTTGGGGATTTACATAAAACAAAAAGGTAACTGTGCATCTTTTGACTTCTTAATTTCTACAAAATTGATTTGGTGCTTTTGGATTCCATTTTGGAGTAAGGTAGCTTGGAAAATTTAAAACCTCCCTTCGCACACAAATGATCCTTTTTCAATTCACATTATTTATGATTTCCCCATAACTTATTTCATAAGTTCCAATTAATTACGAAGATAATGAACTTTTGTTCAACATACTATTCAAATATTCAATTTACATTGTTTTCTTTTGGTGCCAAAATATGTCTTCTTATTTCTACATGGTTAGTGTCGCACAATTTGTCCACACTACCTTAAACACATTCTCATTTCACCATATCTTACCCCCAAAAACATTACACAATAGACAGGAACTTTGACGCTTGTGTCTCTTGTTTCTTTTGACAATATGTGGATGATAAAATTACTTGTTTTTTATAATACTAATTTAACAAATACGTACAATTATATCTTTTTGTCCTATTTATTTTGACAATGCATGGGTGATGAAACCACTTGATTTTGTATAATATTACTTTAGCAAATATCGGGATGACCCCATAGTGTGATGGTAAGTCACAAGCCCTATTGAATGGGTAACCCAAGTTTGAATCATGTCCCACTCATTGTTGAGCGCATACACATGGTCCAACGTTACTCTAACATACTGTTGACTCGCACGGGAGACTAAACATTTTCTCTGGCTAGCTTATTCTTCATGGTGACCCCATTATTTACTGTCGATGCACTGTCTGTCGATAAGCATATGTCCAATCAACACCTAACACAAGGTGAAGACCGGTCAAAATGTTAGTGCAAGACGGTTTGAAGCGATGGAAGTGTACAAAAATACACAAAGGTGTAAGGAGATTGGCCCAAACAACTTGGAGGGATAAGGAGAAGATATTGGAGAGATAAGGAGCTTTACATAAGTGCCTAGGATATATAAATAGGGATATGTGTCGTGTCATCTGAATATTGAGAGGGTATTTCTCGATTAGTTAAAGTGATATTTACAGAGGTGGTAATACCTCAACATTTGTGCCACCACGGGGATGGGGTCCCCCATTGCGACCCCACTAGTTCGTAGCTCTAGTCAAAAGCATTTACTGACCAAAAGGTAATAATAACAATTTAACAAATATCTACAATTATAAATGTATCAAACATAAAAATAAAGTTCATGCATTGTTTTAATGAGCTCAGTTAGTAATGGTAAGATCATTATTTCTTCTATAATATTATATAATAAATATAATTATTAGATAGTAATATAATAACTAATAAATAAGAATGTTGTATACTTTATACATATTAATGAAATAGTTATAATACATTAATTATAATTACATAATTAATACTTACGAGTTGGAGGAGTCGGTATATGGCTCTCCAATGGAAGAATAACCTTTTTTGTTGCACAATTGTGCTTTTTGGTGGGTTACTTGGGTTTTTACATGTTTATGTGGCTGTGGGAGATCGGTCTTGATATACAAACTGAAAATCTTGTTGTGATATAATCCAAATAGATAAATTTGTATCTCAATCAGCCTTGGTAGATGGCCATGTTTTGATTTATTATACATTGGCCTTGATAATCAATATACATGTTTATAGTGTGTATAATTTATATAGTGATAGCATTCAAAGTAATGATGCTTTTTGTAAACAAATTATGGATCAAAATGGTATATTGTAACTGGGCTATGAAGTGGGGTTTTCTTGCTAGTTCTTTCCCCACGAAGCCCTCGAACTAGTTTTATTAATAAAATATATATAGCTGGTTCTACCCGCTTTCGTCTGAAAATAAAAGGTGTTATGGACAACTAATAGTATAAAAAATTATTATATATGTCTATTATCATTATTATAATACAAATCAATTATTACATGTATATTATATGCAATACTAGTTATCATAATTATTATTATATTTGATTAGTTAAAAAATATTTAGTTGAGTAATTAATACTTATTATCATATAATCATTAATAATTTAAATAGAAGAATAATTACTTTAAATAATAATAGACATTATTAATAATGAATATGATGATAAGTTTATTTATCAGTGAACACTTTTAACTAGAGCTATGTCACATTGGGGGACCCCATCTCCGTGGTAGTATGGGCAAGTGCAAAGGCATTAACACCTCCTAGATTTGTCTCATGTCAATATATAAATTCTCCTCATTATCACTTTGGTCAATCAATCACCTCCTTATCTCTCCTTGACTCTTTATCCCTCCACGATCCTTATCTCTCCATCACTCAGATCATCGGATCTCCTTATATCTCCCCTATTCATCGTCTACAACCCCTTATCTCTTCAGTTATCTCCCATATATCTCCCGATGTACTCGCTCCACGATGACAAGATATCTCCCAACACTTCTCTATGACTTTGTCTATGAATTTGTGAATGCTTTTTTTACCACGTCAATGTCTCTACTCAAATGTGTGTGTCAACCTTTTGTCAACGATAGGCAATGGTAATTTCTAGGGAAGTTCCATGAACAACATCTATGCTAGCATCAATATCATATGTCTTCATATGTCATCTGACCTCTAATTGTTCTTGACCATCGTTCTTATTATTTCCAACTATGGGTGGGCAAGAATCGAACCCTTGACTGCTCTCTTAACAGTGCTCGTGACTTACTAAGCAATATGTTGTAGACTTTTGTTACAATATTTTTTAACTAAGCAATGTGTTGTAAACTTTATTAATTAAGAGATGTAATGCATCTTTTTTTTATTTACTAAGAAATACATTTTATATTTTAACATTTAAATGTATATGATTCAAAGTTAAACTTTTCTCATTACTATTTGTCAAAATAATTACTATATTGTTACTAAAATTATTGTTCAAAGAAATCCAACTTATGATTTACGATGTCAAGATTCTAATATATTACTACAATTTACAATAGTTTCAACTTCAAAACAAAAACATTATGGCAGGAACATGATGTGACTATGTCCTCTTGTTTTTAATAAAGAAACAAATAAATGACATTTTTACAATAATTTAAAATAGAAAATTAAATATTACTATTAAAATTTTGTTTAATTTTTTTCAGTTCTATGCAATGATTGGTTGAAATGAATAAAAACTTGAATTAAATGAATGCACTAGTATTCTTACCTTCACAACAACTAATAGTTTATATAAAACATGTGGAAGAAATTTTGAGGTGTTTATTAATAAGTTCATAAATGTATTTATAGTAATAAAGTAGCAATGGTTGTAACAATAATAATATGTATTTATGTTATATTATATTAATATATCTATATTTTCAAAATCATGTACAAAATACATGGAGAGATATTCAAAATTACAACATAACTATAATCCTAACAAATCTTAAATGAACCTTAACCCTAATCATAATTAAAATTTAATCCTAAACCTAACCACAATTGAATAATAAAAATAGTGTAACCCTAACTAAAACTTGGCCCTAAGTTGAACCATAGTTAAACTCTAACCCTAACTATGATTAAAGCTTAATCCTGTGTCTAATTGAATCCTAACCCCAACCCTAATGACAACTCATTAATATTTTTTATTTTTTAAATAAAAAACATAAGGATTGAAGAGTGAGTTTGTCTTTTTACAATGTTATCATTGTTAGAGTAAAAATGTATTTCACTTATTAATTAAATCATTATTGATTTAATTATTAAGTCACTGTTTATCTCTAGTTCACTTAAGCTAAACTTTAGGCATATAATAATTAATTCTTTTATTAATTATTAGCATGCAACCTAGTTATTCCTTTTTTAGACTTTCGATCTCCTTTATAAGAATTGATCTCTTTGTAATTATTTATTCCCTCTCTGGAGGAATATTTCATTTTTCATAACATTCTTTGTTGTGTCTCCATTATTTGCTTTTGTGACAGGTTTTTGCTGCAGTGGATCTTGGTGATAGAATTCTTTGAATTCTAACATGGTATCAGAGTTTTGCTGTCGCAGCCCGTTCTTGAGATTTTTGAAGATTTTTTGGAGCGTTGAGGGTTTCAAAATTTTAGAGGTTTTTGTGTGGATCTGGGTGGGAACTTTTTTTGGAGCACTTTTCACACAAACCGACCTCATAGTTGTGCACAAAAGGCCCAAAACCCCCTATTTCCATCTAAGGCACGTCCAATTTGGACACAGTTGCAATCTAAGGCAATTTTTTTTGCATGTGGCCCTATACTAGGCATGTAAATCGAGGTGAAAAGTCCAAATTCGCAAAAAATAAATAAATATTTTTTGAACGACGTCGGCACCGAGCCTGGAGCTCGTTGCCTTGCCACCTCTAAGCATCGCCGCCCAGCCACCTGAGAGCCACCCACCACCCAGATGCACTATTGTCACGCCACCATAGAGCCACCATGCTCTCTTTTGTTTTCTTTCTAGGTTTCATGTCTATTTTTTGCTCATAACTTGAGCAAATAGAAGCATTTTTCACCAAACAATATATTGTCGAAAAGTTCGTTCCCAGCCCAATCTGATTTTTCTAGTTCAGTTTTCTGATTTTTCCATCTTGCAGAGTTTTTTTCTAGTCAAAGTCAGGGTTCCTTTTTGCACTCGAACAGCCATATCTTGCTCCTCGAGACTCTATTTTTTGACTTCTGCATGTCGTTGGAAAGCTGGTTATGTTCTCTTTCTTCTTGTATGGGTCTCATTTCCAAAATCTGCTCTAGGTATATTTTATTCAGTTTTTTATTTTTTACAATATGGTGGATATCTTGGATGTTTCACGTCCTAAGATTGTTTTCCTTGTATGGGATGACTCCTTTTTAGCTATTACTTATGTTCCTACAACCTTCAGTCATTCCTAAACATTGTAGACATCTATTTCTATAGCATTTATTTTTTGCAATTGCACTGAGATAAAGTGTCATCATTGCATGCTTGGGATCTTGCACATTTTGTGCCTGTTTGTACTCGCACTACATTATAAAGTGTCATAGGGGGTTTTATCTACCTTTATTAAGTGATTGTTCCTTCCACAACATTAGCCTCAATATGTGTGTTAAGAGATTGATCATCCACGACACCATCCTTTATATGTGTTTGTACTTTCTTCGACATGTAGTTGTTCTTGGAAGTCTATTTCAATGTACTTGTCATGCCTCTCCCTGCTCAGCATTATGGGGGGTGGTATTTCCTGTTGGTTCCGATGCTTCCTTAATTTGATGGAGTGAACTATGTGTTCAGTATTTCTTCCTATGTACTAGGCAGATGCAGTGGCTGGGTACCTATGCATTTTGGTGAGATGGATCATTTACCATATGGACACTCTTTCATTCCTATTTTTTGAGGCATCCTTCCATCTTTTGATTAGCTCTTCAGACTTTGGTGTTTTTTTTCATCTGTATCTTCAAGTTCTGATATTTGTCTTTGTTTTTCATCCTAATTCAACTAGTGTCATTTGAGGGAACTCATGCAGATTACAATCTTCTCTACCTGATCATGTTCTATTATAGTGGAGGTTCCAATAGTTATTCTTCAATACTGTTTGCAATTTCATGCTTCAGTGGTGTTCTTCATCTTCTTCCTTGTTCCTATTTTCTGGGACATTCTCTAGTTTGGAGGCTTCTTTAGTCCTTCACTAGGATTCATCTCTTTTTAGAGAGGGGTTTTTCCCACTAGGTTTTCTCATTTTCTCCTCTTTACAGAGATTTTTTATACTTGGGTACCTGATTAGTCCATGTTGTGGGGACCCATTTCCTACTTTGAGTAGTTGTTTCTAGGTTTTTAGCTTCTCCCTAAGTTTATTTTAAGGGGGGTGTTAGAGTAAAAATGTATTTCACTTATTAATTAAATCATTATTGATTTAATTATTAAGTCATTTTTTATCTATAATTCACTTAAGCCAAACTTTAGGCATATAATAATTAATTCTTTTATTAATAATTATCATACAACCTAGTTATTCTTTTTTAGACTTTCGATCTCGTTTATAAGGATTGATCTCTTTGTATTTATTTATTCCCTTTGTGAATGAATATTTAATCTTTCAGAACATTCTTTGTTGTGTCTCCATTCTCTGCTTTTCTGACAGGTTTTTTGCTGCAGTGGATCTTGGTGATAGAATTATTTGAATTCTAGCAATCATACCAAATGGATGTGTGATTTTTTCATTTCATTTTAGTTTCATCATTGTTAGTGTAAATCGTGAATATGAGTCATGAATGTGGAGGATAAAGTTCTAAATGAAAAACAACATTCACATATCTACTTTATTGCAAAAATACCCAAAACACTATTCCATCCTCGTTAAAAAATTATTATAATAAAGTTATATTTTATCGGTTAGTTCTACTGAAGATTAAATTAAATAGTTCTCTTGAAACATGGTCAAGTACCCAATATTATAAATAATTGTTCAACTATGAAATGTTAAATTAATATATAATCACATCTATTGAAACGTAGTTAGCTACCTACCCCATTCAACTAACAACCCAAATCATTCCCTTAAAAGAACTCAATTGAAATTAAGATAAACTTAAAAAATTATAATATTTTTTATTAATTTGAACTCGATGCACTTCTTAGCTAAAAGGATAATATTCATTTTTTCATTTAAAGTTGTTTTATAATAAATCTAAATGGATATTAGTCCATATCTAGATGATCAACATATGTAAATTGTAACCGATCAAAAAAAAAAACATATGTAAATTGTAACATCCAATATATTTGTGTCGTAACCATGCATGTAATATATGCACCCAAATTCAAATCTAGCGTAATACCAATAATCAGGCATATGATACAAACACCCATTATCTAATGGATAAATAAATATATCACAAGTGAAGATGATCAAAGGATTAAAGACATAAAATAGATAAATGAAATGAAATGCAAGATTTACCTTGTCTTTTACCTTATCGTCTCATGGATCGAGCTAAAATAGAGACACCCTTATCCACTTGATTTAGTCCTTTTGATAATTGTTGATAGGAGCAATGTGGTTTCTCAAACTAGCTTCATGATGTTAGGTTGAGAATTTGATAGAAGAAAAATGAAATGGAAAAGGATAGGAGAACTATATGATGAAAAATGAAAGAGAAAAAGATAGGGACGATAATACGATAGATGAGAGGAATAATGAAGGAGAATCATTTTGTGGTGGTATAAGAAGCCTATATTTGATATTGTACTTGACATTATGCACTAAGGTATGAGGAACCAAGATGGAAATGTGCCAAGTACGCGATCAAAAAGTTCAAATACAAATATATACCTTATGCCACCATGATATGGAAGACCATATTGTCTTTGTGGTCATAGGATCAAAAGTCCAAGATAAGTGAAAGTAATGATAATGCACACAAGAAACAAGAAAACATGCTCAACAAACCAAAAGCAAACCAAAACTTTTCCTCTAGTGAAGCTAAGAACTTATTGATTGATTGATTGATGAAAATAATAACAATGTTAAAGATAATAATAATGAATACCCAAGGATTGGGAAGGATACATCCCATGATGATGATTGGATTAAAGTTTCATTAATAGATTATCATTCGATTTGGATCAAGATGATAGATTGATTAAGGATAATATGCTAGATTACAATATTGGATAGTGTGCATAAGGATTGACTGCACTTGGTTGGACTGATCTGGGATTTTTGGATTTTAGGGATGAAATGATAACAAATAAAGTAAATAGGAAATAAATTATATAGGATGGGATAATTTAAATAGATAGGATGGAGAAAAAAGGAAGATAAATGAAATGGATAGGATGGGATAAAATGGTGGATAAAGGATGAATGGATATTGACAAATGACAAGGAAGAACCAATATTGGAAAAAAGGATGGATGGATGAAGATATTGATTGGATTGGATATATATAAATTAAGTGGATGGATAATGATAAAATAAGAAGGACTAAAGGGTGAGAGATAGGAGGATGGAGATCTAAGGACTATGTTTCAAAGGAGTGAAATGCCTCACACTAGGGGAAGGAGTGATTAAGGGTGGATGGATGGTGGATAAAGATGTATGAGATGGAACGATAGTATATCATGGAGATGGTAGGTAGAAGAGTAAGGCATGTATGTCCAAATCATGCAATAGTAATATTTTTCTTTTGTATTTATCTAGTTTTGATCAATATCAAAAGGTATTAAAGGGGGATGGGTTTGTATAAGGGGTATGACATAGAAGATATGGATAGGATAGTCAAAATCAAATAGGATGATGGATAGTGGATGGATAAAATGGATATGGTAATCAAATTAAAAGATAGTAAAGGAGGATAAGCTAAGATAGGGCGATGGATAGGGGATGAAGGTTGGTGGACTATATTGATAGTAGGATAGCATGGATGGAGCTTTCCCCCAAGTGTAGAGTGCAAGGGGATGAGTTTTAAGTGGATGTATATAAGTTTATTTTAAGGTTAGTGAATGTGTGATAGGGGGATGGAGGAAGGACTCAAGCATATACGTCCATGGATAATATGCCTTGAAGATGTTCTACCATTTACCAGGGATATATAGAGGTATGCTCATAGATGTTGGTGAGACAAGGGTAAGGGAGATGAATCAAATAAGGATATGGATGAGGATAAGGATTTATATAAAATATTTGATTGAAAGGGATGGAGAGATGGGAATGAATTTTGGATAATGGATAGGAAGTTGGAAGACTTGTGAGTAAGTGGATCAAGGTTTTGGAAAGAACATCATTGGCACACACCTTAAAGGTTGGTGGATTCGTGGAGGAGAGGATTTTTTATTAGATGGAGGATCAAATGTGGATTTTGGGATTAAGGAGCCAAAATAAAAGAAGGGGGTGATGGACTTGGGATAATAGATTTTGGGGGGTCCAAAATGGATTTTGAAGATGGGGGATTTTTAGATGAAGGATTGAAGGTCTTATGAGTGTAGGAAGCTTTTGGATTAACAAGTTTGGATGCCAATTTAGATTGTGCTTTAAGATGCATTACTTCCACTAATTTTTTGGGAATACACATGGTTTTAATTTTTTGTTTTTGGGGCTTTGTGGCCATTTGGATTTTGTGTTCTTTTGGATTGTGTGTTTTCCTGTCTTTAGCATGTATTTTTGATGGGACATGTTGATCCTTGGTTTTTTTTTAGACTTTTTCTTGTATGCATTTTAGATTTGGCCAAATTGATTCCAATACTAATGGTACGAGTGAATAAGGATAGATAAATTTGAGATTTTATGGATGGTATGACAGAGGGAGCATCTTAGAAGGAATTTAAGGATGTGTGCCTTTGTTGATCTTGTTTAGGCATTTGAGGTGATAGAGTGGTGGATTGTGAGATAAAGTTAATGCATGTGGTAGATGGAAGTATGTAAGGACCCAAAATGGATGGAAGGTATGAAGGACATAATTTTGGGTTATAAGGATCCTAAATGGATGTAGATCAGGAAGAAATGGGATTTAGGACATAAGGGCCCAATATGGATTTGGAAAATGGGGGATATGAACATTTGGATTTAGATGGATGGATTTAGTATTTTGGAGGGATGGAAGTATAGGGGAGTAAATCTGACCCTAGAAAAAGGAAATTGTATTCCTTTGAGAGCCAACTTCACAGTACACTTTTAGATATCTCCAGCTAGGTAAAATAATGAAGATATCTAATTATAGATAAAGAAAAAAAATGTTTTAGTTATACAAATGGAAAGTGTAGATGATAGGTGATGAAGCTAGAATGTGTTTCTTGTTTTACCCTTATATTTTCCTTTTTTTCTTTCCATTCCTATGTTATTTGTGTCATTCTTGTCACTATTTGGTATGGAAGAAGGAGAAATTTTATAAATGTGAAAGAAAATTTAAAATTGAAACTATAACAAAAACCTTGGTTATTTGCTAACTAAATTGCTTGATTGTCATAACAGGGGATCAATAGGAGGACATGCACGTGCGACAAGAGTTTTTCAATGGATTGAAGTATGTGTATGATAGAAGAGATGAAATCAAAATAGTTTTGATCTATTTTGACCAAAATGACACCCTCTATTAGAGCGAATATATTATGGATTGTGGCCTTAAATTAGTTTACATGCCTAGTTTTTTAATACTCTATTGAATTGTTTTGATTGAGTGACATGTGACCTAAATCAATTATATTTAGTTTATTTTATTTTTCATAAGAAAAAATCATATAGTTTCCAATTATATTATAATCTTAGTAAATGACATTATATAAATATGTGTGTATGTACCAGATGAGATATATATGATTGATATAATTTTTGTTGTGAATCAAAAGGCATCTGTTACGAGGAAATTGTTTCCTTATGTACATAAATCTAAAAAAGAGTAGCAACATTTTTTCAGCTACCAACTGAGAAGGTTGGGCCCACCCAAAAGTTACTTGGTGACCTTTATCATGTCTGGTGTGGTAAATGTATACATTACTTTGATATTATGTGATCTTGTTGAGTTTAATAACAATTCCTATTACTGATATTGAGTTCTATGGTTTTTAAGTGTTGTTTGATTTATGAATTTTATGGTTTTTCTAAGTTAGCTTGTGAGTGATATGATTTATCTAAGTTTGTTTAAGATTGATTTTTATCCTTGCGACAATAATTAATTGAAAACGTCAATATGAAAGACTCAGGAATATATATAGTTAACCAGTAAGTCATTGTCCATTACTCTGCAACAAATTCATACTATTCTAGTTTCTATCACAATTGTGACAAGAACCAGAACGTTTAGTCTATCCTTTTAAATTAAAGAGTGAATCATTTTAGGAAGTGTGAGCCAGTTTAGAAAAGTATGAATATGTATAAATCAGTCTAGGAAGTGTGTCTTAGAATAGTCACTTAAGTTCAAATCTGAATAGTTGCATTACATCCCACTTAACTCATTATCTTCATCCCTTGGGAAAACAGTCACGATACCTTTCATTAGTCTACGACCCTAGATTAACTTATATAGGTATAAACTGAGGTAATTTGTATAAGGCTAATTCAAGCCAAATATAAGAGTTAATTCTATTATAATTTTGAGCCACAATTTTACCCAACATTTTTGTTGTCATTGTCGGGGAAAGGTGTTAAAGGCGTGAAACTACAGTGAGTTAAGTTAGGACAAGTACATATTGAAGAAAGATTCTACAACTATCAACCTTGTTTGGGTAAGTACTCTTGATTTTTGTTGTTATAAATCGGATAGGTCATGAATAGAGATAGGGATAGTAAAGGAAGGTTTGTAAAGAAGGATTTAAAAAGTAGTGCAAAACCCCAAAAATCACAAAAAGAGAAAGAGTCATTGATTGGAGAAGCAAAATCTAAGTTTGATTTGGTAAAAGGTGTCAAAAAACCTCCCCTTTCCAAGTCTTCACCTATTATTTTTCACTAGATACCTAAGATTTCACAAGAGTCATCCTCTACTAGTTCTCAAGAATTCAACAAACAAATAAAGATTCTTTTGAGTTGTGTCCAGGTAAGTTAATAGAAGCACCATTTTCAATTCACTAGACTCCTTAGGGACTTGCAAACATTATAACATCTAAACTAAACATTGGTGACAACAAAAATAAACCCATTACCTTAAAATTTCCTTTTTCTCATCCTACAGATGATGCTCCAATGAATAATATACCACATTCTACTCTGTCTATTCTTATAGGTCTTACTATTTAATATTCTAACACGTTTTTATTTGAATTTTATGTTCCTTGTCACAACTATGATTATGAGAGAAATGCACAAAAGCTTAAACTATTCCCAGCCACACTAAAAGATGCAACATTATGATGGTTCATGAGTCTCAGGAATATTAGCATGTGGAAAAATATGAAATAGACATTCTTGACAAAATATCAAGAGTATTGCAAGAGGAAAGAACTAATGGATGACAAATTATGCATGATGCAAAAATAAGATGAATCAATGGGTTCCTTGAAAATTTTGCATCCAACCTACAGTGCCCATGACACCTGGATTTGACTTTTGATACTATGAAAATGTTGTTTCTCAGGGGAATTAGAGATGAAACTATGGATGCATTGAATTTAATAGGAAAAGTTGACATCCCTAAGTTAAGTTTTGATAAAATTTATGGCATTTGTAGGAATTACTCGAGATCACATCGTTTGGCAAGAAATTACTCAAGTAAGTTTCCTTCCTCAGGAAATGCATCAGGTATAAAAAATGTGAGATAGGTAATTTACTTGAACATCTAAAAATTGATTTGTTAAGGCACATGGGAAAACAAATTGATACATTGTATACTCATAGGTAGAAGGAAGAGGCCGAAAAATCTTTGGCAATATTATGTCCAACTTTTCATAAGAAACATGGTAGTGAAGATTGTCCTTATAATAGGATAAGTATATTTTCCTTAGAAGTTAGCAAGAACCCTTGCATTAGACCCTTTCATGTAGGTATGCCTAACATGGAGTATTCTGAAGAGCCTATATATTTTATGGCTCCTAGGTGACCTTTTCCTCAACCAATACACCCTAGAATGACAAATGATTACCTTGTTGGACCAATTCAATCTAATTATTTCTACAATCAACCTAGATGGTATGGAGGTTGGAAGCAACCTTTGCAATATCTGCAATGGAAACAACAATACACATATGAATCACAACCATGGAAGCATGCATGAAAGTCACTGTTAGAGTAATAAGCTATTTCACTTATTGATTAAATCATTTTGATTTAATTTTTAAGTCATTTATTATCTCTAGTTTACTTAAGCTAAACTTTAGGCATATCATAATTAATTCTTTTATTAAGTATTATCATGCAACCTAGATATTTCCCTTTTAGGGTTTTGATCTCCTTTTTATAAGGATTGATCTCTTTGTATTTTATTATTCCCTCTCTGAATGAATATTTCATCTTTCAGAATATTCTTTGTTGTGTCTCCATTCTTTGCTTTTGTGACAGGTTTTTTCTATAGTGGATCTTGGTGTATGAATTCTATGAATTCTAATATGGTATCAAAGCTCTAGATCTCCATGCACATGTTCTCTTCATGAGAGATTTGGCCTTGTTCTCCAGATCTGTGTTTTCAAGAGGTTTTCTATTTCAAATTTTTGTGGATCTTGGGGGAGCTTGTTTTTGGGGAACTTTGGGCACAACCCGACCTGACAGTTGCATCTAGAAGGCCCAAAAACCTCTATTTTCATATAAGGCATGTCTAATTTGGACACAGTTGAAATTCTGAGGCAATTTTTTTTGCATGTACGACCTTGTTCTGGCCACTTTTTACAAGGTGGAAAAATACACAAATTTTCAGCCTAACGGTCACCGTCATCAGCTAGTGGTCATCACTGTCATCGGCGGGTGTCACAGCGGTCTGGTGACTACTGGCACTGACCGTGGCCAGACACAACCACTCAGCCAGAGCACCACCAGTGAGCCACCGGGGCATTTTTATTTGCTTCTTCTGGGGTCCTACTATTTTTTGCTCATATCTGGAGCAAACAGAGGTATTTTTGGTCAAACGAGATATCGTCAGAAAGCTGGTTCTGAGCTCGAGCTATTTTTAGAGGTTTAGTTTCCTAATTTTTCCATTTTGCAGGGTTTTTTTCCAATCAAAGTTAGGGTTCTTTTTTGCACTCCAAGAGCTATATATTGCTCATTCAGACTCCATTTTCTGAATTCCGCATATCGTTGGAAAGTTGGTTTTTTGCTCTTTATTTTGGTACAGGTATGGGTCTCATTTACATAATCTGCTCTAGGTACTTTTTATTCAATTTTTGATGTTTTTGCATTCTGATGAATATCTTGGATGTTTCAGGTCCTAGGATCATTTTCCTTGCATGGGATGACTCCTTTTTAGCTGTTACTCTTGTCATTCAGCTTTTTCTCATTCATGAGCATTGTAGACATATATTTATGTAGCATTTCTATTTTGTAAATGTACTGAGATAAAGTGTCATATGTTGCATACTTGGGATCTTGCACATTTTTGTGCATGTTTGTACTTGCACTTCATTATAGAGTGCCATGGGGGGGGGGGGGGTGNGGGGGGGGTTGATGTTTGCCTTTATTTTCCATCTACCTTTGTCAGGGAGTGTTCCTTTCATGACATTAGCCTCATGATGTGTGTCAAGAGAGTGTTCCTTCCATGATACCATCATTTATATGTGTTTATACTTTCCTTTGCATTGTCTATGTTCCTGGTTCTTCATCATGTAGTTATTATTGGAAATTTATTTCAGTGTACCTGTCATACCTCTCCCTACTTAAAATTATGGGGGTTATCTCCTATTGGTTCTAATATTTCCTTGGTTCGACGGAGTGAATTGTGTATTCATTATTTCTTCCTATGTACTAGACAGATGCAGTGGCTAGGAACCTATGCATTTCGGTGAGATGGACCATTTACCATATGGTTAGTTTTTCATTCCTATTTTTTAAGGCATCCTTCCATATTTGATTGATCAATTCTTCAAGATTTGGTATTTTTTGCCATTTGTATCTTTGAGTTTCAATGTTTTCCTTTGTTTTCCATCTTGATTAGAGTAGTGTCATTTGAGGGCACTCATGCAGATTAAAGTCTTCTCTACCTAATCATCTTCTATTACAATAGAGGTTTCAACAGTTATTCTTCGATAGTGTTTGTAGCTTCATGCTTCAGAGGTGTTCTTCATATTCTTCCTTTGTTCCTATTTTATTGGACATTCTCTAGTTTGGAGGCTTCTTCAGTCCTTCACTAGTCTTCATCTCTTTTCGGAGAGGGGTGTTTCCCACTATTTTTTCTCCTTTTCTTCTCTTTATAGAGATTTATTGTACTTGGGTACCTCATCATGCCTTATTGCCAGGACCCATTTTCCTGCTTTCAATAGCTATTACTAGGTTTTTAGCTTCTCCCTAAGTTTATCTTAAAGGGGCGGGGGGGGGGGGGGGGGGGTTAGNGGGGGGGAGGGGTTAGAGTAATAAGTTATTTCACTTATTGATTAAATCATTTTGATTTAATTATTAAGTCACTTATTATCTCCAGTTTACTTAAGCTAAACTTAAGGCATATAATAATTAATTATTTTATTAATTATTATTATGCAACCTAGATCTTTCCCTTTTAGGGTTTCGATGTCCTTTTATAAGGATTCCCTTATCTTAAGGGGGTGTTAGAGTAATAAGTTATTTCACTTATTGATTAAATCATTTGATTTAATTATTAAGTCACTTATTATCTCTAGTTTACTTAAGCTAAACTTTAGGCATATAATAATTAATTCTTTTATTAATTATTATCATGCAACCTAGATATTTCCCTTTTAGGTTTTTTGATCTCCTTTTATAAGGATTGATCTCTTTGTATCTTATTATTCCCTCTCTGAATAAATATTTCATCTTTCAGAACATTCTTTGTTGTGTCTCCATTCTTTGCTTTTGTGACAAATTTTATCTACAGTGGATCTTGGTGTATGAATTCTATGAATTTTAACAACCACAACATTTGCTTTATCCACAAAATTATCCACCACAAGCTCAATTTACACCTTCATCCATGATTAACCCATATCAACAATTTATTCTATGGATGCCTCCCTCATCCTCTCCATTATCTAATCCATCTCAGCCACCAAAACCCACACCTATGCAAGCAATAAAAATCCAAATCCTAATAATAATAAGATGGCACAACCTATATATAATAACAAGGCAACAAGATATCCAACTTATCTTGTCAATTCTGTTGAAATAGATGGAGTTCATTTGCGATCAAGTAAGGCTCTCTAAGGTCCCACCATTACTGAAATTAATGATTCATTTGAAGAACCTAAGGTAGAGAAAGAAAAATAACCACCTATCCTAACTACTTTTGGGGTGAATTGATATAAAGGGAAATGTCTCAACTTGCATTTGATCTTGTAAATGAATTATGTAATGTTAACATCAAAATTAGTTTGTTGCAGGCTATCACTAGCATTCCAATATACATAAAGATATTTTGTGATTTGTGTACTCGTAAGAAGAAGAAGAAGAAGAAGAAGAAGAAGAAGGATCCAAAGAATATCCAATTTATTGGACATCTTACTGACCTCATGCTTGGAAACTTAATGATTCCTAAATATGTTGATCTAGGGAGTCCTATGATCAAGTAGTGTATCGGTGATGTTGTTATTCCTAATACAGTTGTCAATTTGGAAGTTGCAATTAATGTTATGACAAATGAAATAGGGGAAAAATTATCACTTAGAGGACTAAGACCTACTCCCACAACTCTCCATATGAAAAAAATTTCTTTGGTCAAACTAGAAAGTATGATTGAAGATGAAATTCTTTCTATTGATTTGTGGGAATACCCAACTAACTTCATGATTTTGCAGCCAAAAATTAAGCTAGGGGGATACCCACTAAGCTTGGGACAACCTTGGTTGGATGTTGTAGATGCATTCATCAATTGTTAGTTAGGTGATATGGTAATTTCTAATGGGGAACAAACAAAACAAGTAACATTGTATCCTCCACCACAACCCCTATTAGAGATAGAGGATCCAATATGGGTTGATAGTGATTTAGATGAATCATTGCCAATTTTGACAATTGAACAAACACTTGATATGGGGAAATGTTATGAAGATTATATTCTTGTTAATTTTCTCCAAAATAGATATGCATCTAATGAATTTTTGGAAAGGATGGTTATTTCTTCAAAACTAAGTGATAATTGCCCTTTTGTTAATTTTCTAGTGGTAGGTAGTTCATAATCCGTGCAACACTTTATTACACTACACCAATTTCTACCTCATGATTGTTTGTACAATCCATTTTTGTCTTTTGAATTTTTTAGTAGTACATCATCTACTCTACAAGTCTTGGCTCTTGATTCATCTGCACAATCAGAGGCTATGAAAATTTTGAGTGGACACACACTTAATATTAATGCACATCTAAGCACTAAACAAATTAATGATCTTATTGAAATGATTGGAACTCATAAAGATTCATTTTCTTGGGAATATCAAGATATGTGTGGCATTCACCCTGATACTTGTACGCACTACATTTACATTGAAGAAGGTATTCACCTTGTTAGGCAACTACAAAGGTGTCTCAACCATGCCTTGCGTGAAATAGTTAAATATGAGTTACAAAAATTATTAAATGTAGGATTCATATATCCAATTTTGGATAGTCAATGGGTCTCTCCTCTAGTTGTCGTTCCTAACAAAAATTATAAGTGGATAATTTTTGTTGATTATAGAGCACTTAATAAAGCTACTAAAAAGGATTATTTTCCCTTGTCATTTATTGATCAAGTGTTGGACACTCCTGCAAGTAAAATGTTCTTTTCTTTTCTAGATGGTTTTAGTGGCTACAATTGGATCCTCATAGCACCTGAAGATCAGTAAAAGACTACTTTTACTGGTCTCTAGGGTAATTTTTCTTATAATGTGTTTCCTTTTGGGTTATGTAATGCCACTGCCACTTTTCAAAGGGTAGTTTTTAATATTTTTGCAAATCTTGTACATGATTATGTTGAGGTGTATATGGATGATTTCATTGTCTATGGTGACACTTATGATGAGGCAAAGAAAATTTTAGAAAAATTACTTAAAAGATGTATTAAAACTAACTCTTCCTTAAGCCATGAGAAGTGTCATATCCTCATGACACAAGGGTTTGTACTTGATCATCATATTTCCTCTAAGGGTTTTATGATAGAACCCAAAAAGATACAAATCATTAGGTACATTCCTACACCCTCTAATAATAAATATGTCCAAAGCTTTCTAGGTCATGCAGGGTATTACTGTAGGTTCATCCAAAACTTCAGTAAAATTTCCTTGCCTCTCTTTTCTTTGTTAGTAGAAGACGTTGCTTTCTCCTAGACACCAGAATGCCAAGAAGCCTATGAAGCCCTTAAGACAAAACTTGTGACTACACCTATACTCAAAGGACCAAAATGGGAATTAAAATTTCATATTCACATTAATGCTTCATATTTTTCTATGGGAGTTGTGCTTGGGTAGAAAGATTGTAATATTTTCTACTCAATCTACTATATCAGCCAAAAATTCACAAGAGAAGGGGTAAAATACATGGTAATTGAAAATGAATTTTCAGAAGTTGTTTACACAATTAATAAGTTTCATCATTATATAACTGGGTATAAATTATTTTTTCATACTAATCATTCTACGATTTGATTTTTAATGAATAAACATATTTTCAACAGTAGAGTAATTAGATGGTTGTTTTTACTTCAAAATTTTGACATTACTATTCTTGTTAAGCCTAGTCATGAGAATATTGTTGCAAATTTATTATCCAAGTTACAACAACAAGATGAAACCATACTAGTTGATGATGCTTTCCCTAATGAGCATATTTTTTCCATTTTATCAAAATGTCCATGGTTTTCTAATATAGAAAACTATCTTGTCACATGCGGATTTCCACCACATTTCTATTCAGGGGAACATCGAAAGCTGGTTGGACTTAGTAGTCAGCATACAGGAATAGATGGATTGCTCTTCCACATAGGGATTGATAATGTCATGCATCAATGTGTGCTTGAAGATGATGTCTTTGACATACTTCATGCATGTCACACTGAACCCTGTAGAGGACATTTTATAGCCCAGAGAATGACTACCGAGATTCTTACTGTTGGATACTATCTGCCTACGATCAATAAGGATTTTAAGCATTATCTTCATCATTATGATAAATGTTAGTGTATGAGTCATCCTATATGCTCTGATGAGATACCTTTTCATGAAAACAATTGTCTATTGAACCCTTTGAGAAGTGGGGCATTGATTGTTTGGCCCGATCAACCCACCATCAAGGAACAAGGAATATATTCATGTTTGTACAGATTATGTTACTAAGTGGGTTAAAGTTTTTTCTTTGAAACATGCATAGGATAATAAGGTAGTTGATTTCCTCTATTCCAATATTTTTTATATGTTTTGGTGTTCCATGAGAGATAGTGATAGATTAAGGACCTCAATTCACCTCAGAGCTCATGTATGCCTTAGTATAAGAGTATAAAATCTAACATTGCAAGTCCTCACCATATCATCCTTAGGACAATGGGCAAGTTGAAGTCACCAATAGAGAGATTGAGAATATTCTTATCAAGATATTTGTGCTTCATATGTGCGATTGGGCTATACGACTTTCGGAAGCTGTGTGGGATTATCATACAATGTGGAAGAATAACACTATTCTGACCCCTTATGAACTTTTTTATGGTAATAAAGTTGTTATTCCCATTAAGTTTTAAGTGAATACTCTTCATATTTCACTCCAATTAGGCATGAGTCTTTCTGATGCACAGAAAGAGCACATTTCTCAACTTCATTCCTTTGATGAATTGCACCAAGAAGAAATTTTTCATGTAGAAATAATTCAAAATAAACGAGCTCTTTGGCATGATCACTTCATTCAAAAATGATATTTTCAATCTGGTGATTGGGTCCTCCTATATGATTTATTCTTTCAAGATTTCAAAGGAAAATTTCTTACATTATGTTTTGGACCTTATGAGATTGAGGTTATCTATGATAATGGTGTTGTTAAGCTTCGCACTGTGGATTTTGACAGTATGGCCCTCATTATCAATGGTTACCTTTTAATGCTCTACAAATGACCTATCTCAATGGCATATTTTGTTTCTAGTCTATCGAAGGAATTCCATATTCTTGAGAGATTTCTTAACGCCTCTTTAAGTACCCATTAGGCACTTCCCAATTATCCAAAGAAACTACAAAAGATCCAATGATAAAATCCTACGAGCATTGTTGGCCAGTTGTCATTTATTAACTAGGTTTCCAATAGATGGTACTTGCACAATAAAATTGGATGTGAAATCTGGATTCCCAGTGCTTCCTAGTGGCATTAGGTTGAAATCCAAGTCCTCAGAAACCCACTATCATTATCTAATAATAATAATAAAAACCTATCCTTAGAGAGACACCACTTCATATCATTATTAGATAGGACTCTAGGATGCTAGTGCTCGGTTATCTTCATCAGCTAGCATTTCTATCCACTTGGCTATGGGTCTCAGTGCCACCTGATCTTGGTGTTCACCTATCCTTTTCCTAATTGGATTTTAATTTATTTTGGCTAGGATGATCTACCTCCGATTGTACCTTTCTGACTGCTTCTGTCACCATGAGATTGATTGTCATTATTTCTAGGAATTTTTTCCCAATGCATCTATGGCTTATTTTAGTCACATGTGGTTTCTCCAGCTACTTCCTCAACTTACCTTTTTTAGTCACATCCTTCGTACTATATAATATTTGGCAATCAAAATTTCCTCACAAACCTCGGTATAGGTTTATTTTAATTTTTTTTTTGTTTATTTAATTTCTTCAATTTTCTATCGAATGGTGACATGGCTTGTGGATGGGTCATTTGCCTAGCGGAGGGGAAAACATGATTTGATTTCATGATGAAATCTTTCCTTTTATGATAACATTGTTATCATTATTGTTAAAACCTCACATCTGCCTCCTAATAATTCCATTTTTATCCATGTCATTATACCCACTAAATGCTTTCCACTAGTTGTTTTCCTATTCCTACCATTTCCTTAACTAGTTGCCTATTTCCTTTAGTGGGTTTTGCTTTTCTACATAAACTAGTTTTTGTTTAGTGAGTGATTTCAATATAAATTCTTAATATAACAATGACAGGAGAAACGTGTCCCCTATATGAACCCTTTACTATGGATGAGCTAACAGATCTTAATAATGAATAATCATATAAAGTTTTCTAACAAGCTCATCGAGATGTATACTTTAAGTGATTAAGGGGATATGATGAAATAACAACCCATGAATTTGCAAAGCTTC
The DNA here is from genome assembly GCA_018584345.1 of Thuja plicata. Lineage (NCBI taxonomy): Eukaryota > Viridiplantae > Streptophyta > Pinopsida > Cupressales > Cupressaceae > Thuja > Thuja plicata. The sequence continues at coordinate 190,210 of MU224539.1, read as the reverse complement.
TCTCCTAGTAGCAGGTTATTGTTCGTGGTTTAACAATTTTTGTTACAATGGAGTCTATTGTTGAAGTTTTTGGTTTGCTCATAATCGGGGAGAATTATTTCCTTAATAGCCCAAGGAGGGGGGTATACCTTAAGCCAATATGAAAATGGTTCTTAGATAGAGGATAATTTTTTCTAATGGTCTCTAGGAAAGGTACAAAGTTGTCTTCCCTTCCATCCCTTTGGAAGGATGTGGCTAGGTTCATTATCTAATATATACTATGCAAAGTCAGGTTTGTTTACATTTTCTCCCATCATTTCCACTTAATGTTGTATTTGCAAAGAGGGATCTTTGTCAACATTCCTTATTTTTTGTATTATTCTCTATAACTAGCTCATCATGGGCTCATTAGGTTATTGGTCATTAGGGAGTTATAAAAAATTTCCCTCAGGTAACTAGGATTTTTTGTTAGTTATGATTCTAAGGAGGAATATTTTGACAAGGAAATATTTGTTGAAGAAGAAAGTGTTGATAGTCTTGTTGGTGAAGCGGTAGATGGAAGAGAAAATAGTTCTGCTAAGGAATAAATTCCTTCTGGTAATGACAATAAAAATGTAGAATCTAAATAAAACCCTACCACTTCTACTAGTACTCAAAAAAGAAGAGTTTTTAAGAAGCATATTAAGCAACACTTGGATTCTAGTAGTAAACAAGTCCAAAGCCCTTATCAAACAAGAAGCTCGACTACTAGGTTTAAAGGAACTGGTAAACAAACCCCTGACTCTGGATGCAAAAGGAAGTTTTCCTTGCAGTCATTTATAAGTGAACCCTTTGTTACTCCTAGTGACAAGAATGAAGCACAAAAAACTTCATATGAGGACTAGTTAAAGAATTTGGCTAGTGCAGCTACTGAAATTTTGAGCCCTACCAACCAAATTGATGAAGATTTGCATGTTTTTATCAAAAGTGACCAAGAAATAGGGAAAAATGAGTTGAAAGATTAGATACAACAACCAAATAAGAACAAAATAGAAATGAATAAAATGGTCTGAACCCCCTAGATATAATGTATTCCACACAAAAAAGTTAAGTTTGACCATGAAAGAGAAAACCCTGCTAATGGTGATGAAAATATGTTGATGAGAATAGAGGGGAAGAAATAATTTAAGGACATGCTGGAATTGAACCTACCACTTCCACCCCTACAATGGGTCAGATAGAAACACTTGTAGAGTGATTAGGGAATGTTAATCAATGCATGATGAACAGTTAGAGAATATTAACCAGGTGATGTAAGATATACAAAATGAAGCAATGTAGATGGGAAATGGGGATATTTATGATAAAAACATTGGTTGGGAAGATTTTATGGGAAAAGGGTTAAAGGGCTCGCTTGAAGATCCTCTCATTACCCATATTGAGGTAAATGAAATGGTTGAAAACACTAAGGAAAAATAAGAACTCTTAGTGAAACAAAAAGAGGAAATTTGGGCTCTAAGGGATTCAATTGTTCAATTGTAAAAGGAGAATCAACTACTTCAAGGCCAACTTCAAGAAGCACAAGCCACCAACTATTCTCGTACAAAGGAAATTAATAAGCTCAAATTTGAAATAGAATAAATTACTACTGGTAAAGAGCCATGTATGAAATTCCATGAACATGAACGTCTCATGAGGGAAATGAAACAACAATGTTTCCAAGAAATCATCAGTAATCTGCAGAAAGTAGCTTCTCCACCAAATCTGTGAGTACATTCCTTTTGCATGAGGACATGCAAAATATTTAACTGGGGGAATGATGAGGCTAGACTGCATTTCCTTTTTTACCCTTAGATTGTCCTTTTTTCTTTCCATTCCTATGTTTCTTCTTGTCATTCCTATCACTATTTGGCAAGGAAGAAGGAGAAATTTTATAAATGTGAAAAAAAGTTTAAACTGAAACTATAACAAAACCTTGGTTATTTGCTGACTAAATTGTTTGATTTTCATAGCATAGGATCAATAGGAGGACATGCAGATGTGGACAAGGGATGTTCAATGGGTTGAAGTACATGGATGATAGAAGAGATGAAATCAAAATAGTTTTGATCTATTTTGACCAAAACAACACCCTCTATTGGACAATTATCTTGTGTGGTGTGGTGAATCTATACATTACTTTAATATTGTGTGATATTTTTAAGTTTAATAATAATTCCTATCATTGATATCAAGTTCTATGGTTTTTAAGTGATCCATGATTTGTGAATTATGTGGTTTATTTAAGTTACCTTATGAGTGATTTGATGTATCTAAGTTAGTTTAAGAGTGATTTGATTAGTCTAAGTTTGTTTAAGAGTGTTTTTTTAATCTTTGTGATAATAATTAATTGAAAGCATCAATCTGAAAGTCTCATGAATTTCTGTATAATTAACCAGTGAGTCATCTATCCATTACTTGACAACAAATTCACGTTGTTCTAGTTCCCATAACAATTGTGATAGAAATCAGAGCCTTTAGTTCATCCTTTCAAATTAAAGAGAAGCGAATCAGTTTAGGAAGTGTGATCCAATTTAGAAAAGTGTGAATTAGTATGAATCAATCTAGGAAGTGTGTCTTAGAATAGTCACTTAAGTTCAAATCTGAATAGTTGCATTCCATGCTACTTAACTCATTATATTCATCCCTTGGTAAAATATCCACGATACATTTCATCAACCTATGATCTCAAATTGACATATCTAGGTATAAGCTGAGGTAATTCATATAATACCAATTCAAGCCAAACATAAGAGTTAATTCTATTATAATTTTGAGCCATAGTTTTACCCAACAATATGGAGTTTTTGGTCTATATATTTAAGTGTATTGTCCAAGGATGTCTGCATAGTACATGAACATCAACGTACTACACTATAGTCCCATATGAGAAAAAAAGGCTAAAATCTAACAAAAATACAAGTTTGCACTTAAGATAACTTGCAAAACTCAAAAGTAAAAAATGTAATACAAGGTATTTAATAATAGAGATAAACAATCATAAAATAAATAGAACATAAGAAAACCCTCATGCATTTGAATGCTTCCAATAAAGTAAGAGGAAAAATATTAGGGCATCTAGCGGCAAAATGTCCAATTTCTTTGCAATTAAAACATACCAATGGTAATTTACCTTTATATCTTCCTTTATCTCTATGTAATCTCCTAGCCATTAGTGCTTCAAGTTAATCATGTTCTTTCCCATCACTATCACTTTCACTATCAATTATAATAGTGTGTATGTTACTAGATTTGCTTATTTCCAGAGAAGACTTGAATGTAGACTCAATAGTGGGTAAGATATTGTTGTCATAGTTGTTCATCTCAAATGAAAAAAGTCTACCAATAAAACTATAAAGAGTAACATTGTTACTAGCTACTGCTCTCATTTCTTGAATTGCAGATACTCTAATAGCATAAACATGCAGTAAGGTTTTCAGAATTTTACTTACAACTGTTTCTTCATCAAGTACTCCTCCTACTCCACGGATAACATTAACAGCTTCTTTGATTTTGTCACTGTACTGAGTGATGTTCTCTCCTTCTTTCATTCTCACATCATCAAACTTTCCTCTTAGGCTTTCAACTTAAGCTCTTAGCACATTGGCATCTCCTCCATGTACTAGTTTGAGTTTGTCCCACATTTTCTTTTTAGAGGTGCATGATTTCACATCTTCAAATTCAGCATCGGTTAGTGAAGAAGCAAGTTATATCATCATAGAATTGTGTTCATGTTTCTCTCTTAATTGATCAACAGTTACAGGTCCAGTAGGTGCAACATATTCGGTATCCAAGTGTTGTGTGACATCATTTCCAATACCATATAGATGAAGTCTTATCCCACTTTTCCATGATGAAAACTTGTCCTTGTTCAACTTAGGCACATCCCTTTTACTCGTCTTGTGATCTTTAGCTTAAGTCCCTTTAAACTTTTCTTCCAAGCACCAAATCTCTGATACCAATTTTTATAATAACTGAGAGGGGGGGGGGATGAATCAGTGGCCTTAACAATTATTCCAGAAGATCCAACCAAAAAATTATACCTTCATTTATCTTACAATCCCAATTTCATCAAGATGTATGCCATAAATAATCTTAACAAATATAAACTGCTCAATAAGATATACTATTTATCTTTTTTGGACTTTACCGAGTAGCAACAAATAAACTTAGTGTTAACCGACCAATCCAATTTCAATAATGTGAAAAACAAAATATCAATGCAATGAAACATATACACATTTGACACATATTTTAACATGGAAACCCCCAATATAGGAAAAATCACCTGGGACCAGTAACCCAAAATATTTTCACTCTTCTAAAATGAGCTCAGTGAAGAGCCAACCCTATTAAAGGTTACAATACACACTGTTAAGTGTGACCTTGTTAGAGGATTTAAAACCAACAGTTTGTCTTTTGACCTAGCACTCACTATTCTGTCAATAAGAAATCCTTTTGATACTCTTGAGTATCTCAATACAATAAGGAGTGTTAAATCCCACTCGGTTAAGAGATTTTCTGAATCAATGGTTAAACTGATACAGTAAATGATCTTTTCAAAATACAACTTTGATTTGCAAATATTTAGATCTATTGTTAGTCCAATAATACCTCTTTGATCAATATATACTTCAGTTCCTTTGCTTTCTTTCTTTATTCTGCTCGGTGAATGCTCTGTCCTCTATTGCTCGGTGTCTGCAGAATTCCTTGGCTCTGTTCTTCAACATGTATGATCAGATCTACATGAAGAGTTCTATCTTCACACAAAATATATTCAACATTCCTATTTTTTATAATGAATTCCTTGTCTCTTTATATAGACATGATTAGCCGCTCAATCTCCTTGTTTTTGTTGTAGATCTCTCCTTGATCTGTAAAACTCTGCATGGTTTTCTTTATCCCATAAAGCTCTCCTTTAGTTTTATTTTGTAAATCTCTCCTTGATAACTATGAATAAAACACGCTTGTAATCTCCTTCCTTGCTTTAGCTTAATTGATTGTTGATAATAAAACAATCAATCAGTCAATCCCTAAATTGTATCTCTGCCAGCTAAACAATGTTGCCATTCTTTAACTCCAGCTAAACTATGCTCGGTCATTAACTCCAGTTATGCTCGGTAATACTTGCTTGATTACTGTTGTGCTTAGTATACACTGTGAACTACTCGGTGTTCATTGTCACTCGGTGTATACTGACCTTTTATGTTTTACCGACCACATAAACTTTGTCTCTTCAGATATTCGAGGTTATGACAATATGTGTATGAACAATCAAACCATATCAAGTTGACATATATGACAATACAATACATTAACTGATTTAATGTCTTGCATTCACTTTTTCAGCCCAGTGATCATCAACTTATCATCTTCAAACATTCAATCAGTTATAGTTCATCAAAATGTAGTTTGAGTAACTTTATAAGTATGATTTACACATCCCATTGAGATTTTATCATCCTATAGGATTTTTTTGTCAAAAAGGTCCTTCACTTATTTCAAATGTAATCTTTCTTTTCAAATATTTATGTGTCAAATCTACACATATGTACATTAATTCATTCTAAGCTATCATTTCTCCCATGAATTCATACTTACGTCATAACTCTATGTTTTTTAATCCACTTATAATGTGAATTTATTTTAGGCTTACTCGAGTGAAGTGAATATAATACTAAAGATTAGATTTAGTTTTTATTAAGTTCTTAATTAATGTTGGCAAAATGAGTATCGAAAAAAATAGTTAAAACCATGGTAATCCCAAGTTATGTACTATGAATAGAGTATAGAGGTGAATGCACTATCTATATTTGATAGTAGGTTCTTGGTATGCACAAGTTTCATCCATTCCCTGGTTGTTACTATAGAGCGCCAGTCCTATTGTTTATTTATACTAATCTAGTAATAGAGACTACTGGTGAATGACATTGGAATGGACTCAAATAATCCTTTTTTACTTCTTGGTTTTTAATTCTTTTTGTCTGGCCATGTTCAAAAATTCATTTCAGAGCCCTTAATATCAAGCTTGTTTAATCTCATTGCACTCAATGTAAAAGATAGAAGTTGCAACTCTCTTACTCTCAAGCGAACTTCAAACTTCTATTTCATAAATGCAAACAAAGAAATACTAGTTATTTGAATAATTTCTAAGAAGATTTGTAAGGAAAAGAGTTTGGGAATACAAAACTCAATGATAACAAAAATTAAGAGTATAATACATCCTAATAAATACAAACATTGTTGTTTAAGAAGAATTATAGTTGGGAAAGAAAAGCATTGTAAAGAGAATTTTTCATGCTCGTCCAACTACAACTGCAGTTCTTGAAGCTATCAAAACAATGTTTACCTTCATCCTCTTAGCTTCCTTCTTGCTCCATCTTCCCTTAATTTTGATAAATTTCCTCCAGACGATCTCCTTTCTTTTTAATTTTTCTTGTGTTTCATTTCAATTTCAATAGATTTCCTTCCATTTTATTTTATCTCTAAATGATATTATGTTTTAAATATCTTGTCCTCATTTCATTTCAATGACATATCAGCTTGAATGTATATCCCAAAGCTAATATTTGCATGAACTAAAGTTATTCCTTCTTGCAATGTTTCAAGCCGAGGTGATGGCATGACCACATAAGGTTGATGAAGTTAATATATGTTTCATAACTTAAGAGGTTGACTTCTCTTAGATGTTTATTATGTATATTATGAATGATTCCACAATTCCCTTGGTTGTGAAGATAGGAAGATTAAATACATACATAGGTATGCATTTATACATATATGCATATATATGTGCACATGTATTAATTTGACCATATTATGTAAGGGTACACACACGCACACACACACACACAAACACACACACACACACACACACACACACACACACACACACACACACACACACACACACACACACACACACACACACACACACACACACACAC
>MU224539.1:156641-174043 GCA_018584345.1 Thuja plicata | reverse complement strand
AGTTAATTTTATTGGGATATGTAAAGTTAATTAAAGATTGATCCACATCATTTAATGTATGGATAACCATAATTAATGCATGGATTCAAGATTTAATTAGAGACTACTTTGGAGAAGTAAATGTAATATAATGATGGAATGATCCGTTGGATCTGACCTAACCTAAGATCTACGATCTTGATTAAGTGGCAAATATTTATCTGACCTAGACAAAGAGGTATATGATAACCTCAAAGGGTTTATTCATTGAAGAGTGGATGTACGGATTGATGTACATGTGTGTATGCAAGAGGATTGCATAGTTGATTTACAGATTGGCATGACCTAGCAGAAAAGGCTAAACACAAAAGCAGAAAGTTGCATGTGTGATTGCTTGATGGATTTCCAAGCAGATTAGAAGATTGAAATGACAATGCAGGCCACTCAGTAAGTTAGTATCAGAGCTATAATTGGATCTAAATTTGCAAAGTAAGTTGTATGTATCAGATCACAACTGCTGATTACTTTCTAACCATTGTATCAGTTAAAATCCTTTAACGAGGTTGACCTAACAGTCATTTGTATAAATCCTCTAAGCAAGGTGACATTTACGTGGAATGTTCTAAGTCCTCTAACAAGGCCACTCCTGACAGGGTGATTAAATCCTTTAACCAGGTCACACCTAACAGTGTGTTATTGTAACCTTTAACAAGGTTGGCTCCTCACAGAGCTCACTTCAGAAGAGTGAAACTTGGTAGCATGTTACTGCTGGTTTTTCCCATATTGGGTTTCCATGTTAAATACTTGTGTCAACTTGTGTGAATGCTTATGGTTTTTTTTACTGTTATGTTTCTACAAGCTAATTACATTAAACAATGAATTGCATGATTAAGTTGTTAACATATGCTACTGTTGCCGAGTAGATCTGAATTGTTTAAAATATAGAAAGTTTTATTTGGTACATCTAGACCTGAGGATAACTGATTCACCCCTCCCCTCTCAGTTATTCTAAATTCATTCTAACAAGTTGTGTTTCCTTTATTGTAAAGTTTTGGGTTTGTCAAGCCTCATTAGTATTGAGTTTGTGAGAGGTTCTTTTACACATTCATGCCTCCATGTAACCCTAAGTCATCTTTGGTTTCTCAAAGAGAAGTGGATGTGTTAAGTAAATCCTCACTATTCTAGAGTGGTGTTTGAGGAAGTGAGATCATGCATGGAAGTGAGGCATGATTAAGATGATAAATATGGTGCTTTCTAGTCTTGTGGATGATATTTACCCCCTAAATTTTGGGCTATAGCCCTAAAGGTTTAGTATCTTGGTCTAAGAATATATCATAGAGAGTTTAGTTTTGTATTTTTCTACCTCAAGGTGAGGTAAATTTGTAGGCTTTTATGTCATTCTTGGTTGTGATGGTGGCTAGACAAATTTTCCTAGCACCAGTGGTTCTCCTAGAATATGAACTTGAGGGTTGTTGATATTATTTTGACTATGAAGCAGGAGAATCTTGGGTTCTTGGAAATCTTGCATCAACCAAAAATATTTATTTTCATGTTAGACCAGTCTATGAGTTTCTGAGAGGAACCTCCTGCAATAATATGATGAACATGCATGAAATAAAAAAAATATGGAGCAGCAGTAGAACTCAGAGTGAATCTATTGATCACAGGCCACTTTGAGGGGGTAATATCCTTTGATAAAGCTTAATACAATAAATTCATCGGTGCCTTCAAAGGCCTCAACACACACTTATATACTAAGTATAATCTAGACAAGTATTACTACCTATGCATGTGGGATAATAAAATATACTCACAGGACGACTTACAAAGTATATGTGTCCAACAACACTACGCTAACAAAATAAACAGAAGGGACACACAGGTTCCTAACATCCCCTCCTTAGAAAAAAGCTTTGTCCTCAAAGCTTAAGGTGTGGAAATTGTTGCTAAATCTGAAGAAGGGGTTCCCATGTAGCATCCTCTGGTTGCATTCCATGCCACTGAATCAAGACCTCAGAGATGGAGCGAGAGCGAAGCTAAAGAGTGCGTCAGTCAAGGATTGCTTCAAGCTCTAATATAATGGATCATTCCTTATCCATTTTAGGTAGAGCAGTTTGTGCTCTAACTTTGGTGTCGAGAACTTGCTTGAGACAAGAAACATGAAATACTGGATGAATGCAGGAAGAAGGAGGAAGTTCCAGGTTATAAGCAAATGAGCCAATCTTCTGCAGAACCTTATATGGCCCATAAAATTTTGGGGCCAACTTATGATGCCCTTTAAGCTTCAGGGAGTATTTATTGTATGGATATAGACAAAGATAAACCATATCCCCAACTTGAATAGAGCACTCAGAATGGTGTTGATCTGCCTATTGTTTCATTTGATTTTTGGCCATGTGAAGATTATCCTGTAAGGTGCGAAGAATATGATCCTTGGTGTAGAGAACTGTGTCAACTGCCTAAATTGGTGAGCTACTGGGAGTGTAGGGAAGGAGCACTGGAGGTTCCTGACCATAGACTGCTTCATATGGAGTCATTTTAGATGTAGTGTGGTAAGAGGTATTGTACCACCATTCAGCAAGAGGAAGCCACTTGGCCCACTGATGTTGGTGTTCGAAAGTGAAGCAACGAAGATAAGTTTCCAAGCATTTGTTGATAATTTTGGCCTGACCATCGGTTTGTGGGTGATACCCCAAAATCATCTTCAGTCTGGTGCCAGTTTGCTGAAACAATTCAGTCCAAAAATGACTGGTAAAAGTTGCATTGTGATCTGAGACAATGGAAGAAGGGAGGCCATGACGATGGAAGATCTAGTCCATGAAGAGTTGTGCAATTGAGGAGGCAGTATAGGGGTGGCTGAGGGCACAAAAATGACTATATTTGGAGATATGATCAAGCACAACCAAGATCATTGTCTTGTCGCCTGATTTAGGAAGCCCTTCAATGAAATCCATAGAAATATCAGTCCAAATCCATGTAGGAATGGGCAAGGGTTCTAGTAAGATAGGAAGGAGGGTCATTTCACCCTTGTGGCATTGGTAGGTATCAAATTCAACCACCATCTGTTGAATAATTTGTTTCATTCCTTTCCAAAATAATTTTCACCTTGCCCACTCATAAGTTTTGAGGAACCCAGAGTGCCCTTCCAAAGGAGAAGCATTCATTTCATAAAAGATAGCCTATTGCAGATATGGATTCTAAGGAAGCATTAGACGCCCCTTATATCAAAGAGAAGCACCATCCCAAGAGTAATGCGGTATAACAGAAGGATTATTGGCCAACTGGTGAATGATTTGAGATAAAGAAGAGTCACTAACATAGCCCTGCTGAACAAATTCTAACCAATTGGGAATTGGCATACAAATAGTTGAAAGGGAAGCTTGATCATCAAATGTGTGAGAAAGAGCATCTGCCACAATGTTTTCCTTACCCTTCTTGTAGGTGATCTCATAATCATACCCCATGAGTTTTCTAACCCATTTTTGTTGTGTAGGGGAGGATGATCATTGTTCCAGGAAATATTTCAAACTTTGGTGATTGATCCTGATGCAAAAATGACTCCCTAGGAGGTATGGCCGCCACTTCTGTACAACATGTAAAATAGCCATCATTTCTTTTTCATATGTAGATAGGGCTAAATTATTTCTAGAAAGGGCTTTGCTAGTGAATGCAATAGGATGGTCATCTTGAAGGAGAATGATACCCAGTCCATTGCCGCAAGATTCACTCTCAATAGTGAAGGGCTTGAAAAAATCTGGCATAGCGAATAGGTGTACTGCACATAGCTTGTTTCAGTTGTTCAAACGCATTCTTAGCAGCATGGGTCCGGGTAAAAGCATCCTTTTTTTAACATATTTGTCAATGGTGCTGCAATCTTCCCATAATTCTTGACAAACTTGTGGTAATAGCTAGTCAGCCCCAAAAAACCCTGAAGGCTCTTGAGCATTTGAGGATGCGGCCAATTTTTCACGGCATCTATTTTTGTAGGATCCACCCGAACCCCTTGGTGTGCAACAATATTCCCGAGATACTCCACTTCCTCCTGGCCAAACACACATTTAGATTGTTTTGTATAGAGTTGATGATCAGAGAGAATTTACATTACGAGCTCCAGATGATGGAGATGCTCAGCCCAGGTTTTTCTATAGATGAGGATATCATCGAAGAAGACCAAAATGAATTTCTGGAGGTAGGGCCGAAATATTTTATTCATCACTGCCCGAAATGTTGAAGGAGCATTAGTGAGGCCAAAGGGCATGCCTAAAAATTCATAGTGACCATCATGTGTGGAAGGTTGTTTTAGGGATATCCTCCTCATTAACCCTAATTTGATGATACACAGAACGAAGATCCAACTTGGAGAAAAAATGAGCGTCATGAAGCTCATTAATAAGTTCATCAACAATTGGAATGGGAAACTTATACTTTATGGTGAGATGAATAAGTGCTCGAAAGTGAATGCAAAGTCGCCAGGACCCATATTTTTTGTGGACAAGCAGAACTGGAGAAGAAAAAGGAACTGGTACTAGGGCGAATAATACCTTGCTTCAGTAAGTCACGAATGAGCATCTCGATTTCAGTATTCTGATGAAATGGGTAGCGGTAGGGCCTGATGTTGGGTGGGATGCTTCTAGGAAGGAGTTGAATATGGTGGTCCTCTGGGCGAGAAGGTGGCAATCCCACAGGTTCAGAAAATACACCTGAATGCTTATCCAAAATTTGTTGTAGATCTGCAGGAGTACTAGAGACCGCTGATGGTTGCATCTAAATGGAATGGAGCTGAGAGATGACACCATGTGAATTATTCTTAAGAATATTTTCCATACAATGTGAACTAATGATGCTAAGAGACCCTGGCTCTAAGCCTTTCAAAGTGTGTTGTTGTCCTTTGGCTGAAAACTGCATCCAAAGTTCAGCAAAATCCAATAGAATGGGGCCAAGAGTGCATAACCATTGGGCACCCAAAACCACATCACATCCACCTAAGGGAAAGGAAAACATGGCATAGTATAGGTTATAATCTCCAATAGAGAGACGCACATTGCGACATTTCCCTTTGCAAGGTAAAGTGCCCCCATTGACAATCATGACTTCAAAGCTAGAGTAGGGATGTACAAAGCAATCAGCCTGTTTGGCTATTTGGGGGTCAATGAAGTTATGAGTGCTACTAGAATCAATGAGTATAGTAAGAGGGATCTTGTTGAAGTAACCCTGGACCCACATGGTTTGTGGGGTAGTGACTCCTGCCAAAGAATGGACATATATCTCTGGTTGGGATTCTGGTGAAGGAGGTTCAACAAGTTGTTGTTGAGGCTCAACCTCATCATCTACTATTTCCTGAGCATCTACATACTCATCCAGTTCATGTGGAGAATCCACATCCAAGAGATAGAGCTTTTTATAAACACATCTATGGCCCCATGACCATTTCTCATCTCAATAATAACAAAGCCCTTTTTCTTGATGAGCCCGCATCTCTGTTTCAAACAAGTGCTTGATAGGAGTAGTCTTGGGAGCTGGCGTGACTTGAGGGTGTGGAGAACCCGTATTTCAAAATGGAACAAAATTGGATCTGGAATGTTGTTGAGCACTAATCTTGTCTTCTGCTAACTTAGCCAACCCAAGGGCTTCCATCATTGTAGTGGGCCGGAACATTTTCACTTCAGATCGAAGTACATCCTTCAGACCACTGACAAAACAATTGTGGAAGAATTCATCACACAATCCCTCTATGTGATTAGCTAATTTTTCAAAATTTGTCTGGTATTCTCTTACTGTGCCTGTTTGGAAAAGTTTAGTGAGTGCTCCTGTGAAGTCATCAAAAGCACTAGGGCCAAAGCGCTGCAAAAGGAGTGTGCACAATCATGTCCAAGTTGGGTCTTCATTAGCCTTGATGTACCAACGGAACCATTGAAGAGCTTCATGTTCCAAATGAAAAGATGCAATAGGACTTTGTTGATATCCAGAGTATTATGCAAGTTGAAATACTGCCCTTCTTGGTAAATCCATCCAGTCAAATTAGCACCATCGAAGCATCGAAAATCAAGCTTCGGTCCACAAAAATTGCCAGAAGAAAACCCAGCGTCTCCAGAATGGTTTTGGTTCATGGCTGGATGCTGAAGAGTGAGACCAAGAAATTTGTCATCCAGATCTTGAAGTTTGGTCTTGAGGGATGCAAGTTCCTCCTCCATGATTTTTGCTCCTGTACGAGTGACAACCATATAGCAAGATTATTATTTTTTTTTAATTTTTTAATTTTTTAATCTTTTTTAATTTTTTTAAATGGGTAGAAAATAGAAACGGAAACTTTTTCAGTTAGGGAAAACTTGGATTTGGGAAAAACACAGATGTTTAATGAGGGTTCAACAAATGGTTGGACACTTTCTAATGAAAAGAGAAAAATAAAAATGAGGGTTTCAGGGGTGGCGAGGCAGAATGGGAAGAGCGGTCCAAGAGGGACAAAGGAGCAGAATTAGGAAATGAACCTTGTGGCCAGATTTGGTGGCGATTGGGTGAGAAGTGAAAAATTTAGGGAAAACCCTAAAATTAGATAAATGAGGGGTTTAGGGCTTTGATATGTGGAATCTGGGGTAGGGTCTTCAAGGAAGGAATTATGCAGAATGGTATTTCAGAGCTTCTGGGGAACTTTGAGAGGAAACGGGAAGACAGCTAGGAAGCTATTATGCGAAATGGTATTTCAGAGGTTCGGATGCTAACAATTGAAATAAACTACCGTGAGAACAAGAATTGCTGTAATTTGAAATGAAGTATTGTAGAACTCAGAGCAGCAGATGCAAAAAAAGAAGTATTGTAATTAAGCACCTGAAGGCCAAGACGAAAAAAAAAATTTGATAGAATTTCCACCCAGTGAGCCCAAGAAATTGCTCTCATACCAGATGAGAGGAACCTCCTGCAATAATATGATGAACAAGCATGAAATACAGAAATATGGAGCAGCAGTAAAACTCAGAGTGAATCTATTGATCCTGGGCCACTTCGAGGGGGTAACCTCCTTTGAGAAATCTCAATACAATAAATTCATCGGTGCCTTCAAAAGCCTTAACACACACTTATATACTAAGTATAATATAGACAAGTATTACTACCTATGCACGTGGGATAATAAAATATACTCACGGGATGACTTACAAAGCATATGTGTCCAACAACACTATGCTAACAAAATAAACAGAAGGTTCCTAATAGTTTCTTTATGTGTTTGTCCAGTTTGGATCCTTTGTAGTTGTGATCCTTTCAGTGTGTTTTTGGCATCGTGTTGAACCTTCTCTTAGGTTCACACTTTATTTGGTTTCTTCAGGTATGAGACCATGCTGATTCTTGGTAGGAATGTATTTTTCTTCATTTTTTTTGGCCAGTTTGTGTTTTTTGATCTCGAGAAGGATTTTTCCACCAGTGAAGCTTAATGGCTCATTTCTCGATGATGTTACGTCTGTTCCTGACCTACTTGAGGGATCATGATTCATGTTCCATTCATTAGAAGGATATACTTATGATTTGGGTATTGACCTATATGTTGTGATATATTTTATTCTCAATAGGAAATGTAATTTTTTTGGGCCAACCTGATGCTTATGAAGGCTTTATAAACTCTTGTTATTGATTCCTTGATTAGACAAAATAGAATGGAATGAATTATACAGTTAGAACCTGTAGAGATCTAGTTTAGAGATCGAACAAAATAAATTACTAGTTGATAGTTCTTGTAGACTAGAGTTCATCATAGATCAAATAAAAAGATAACCTACTAGGTTCCAACCAGGCCTGTATTCCTAGAATGTATCACTGCTTGCAATAGACTCTTACAACTGATTATATGACAATAAGGAGACTAATTTTGCATTCATCACTTTTTCCTTTTGATAGCTTCTACTGTGTAATTCTTTCAACAAGGATTATTTTGAACTCTTTGAGTTCCCACTATCCTTGACTACATCAGACTGTGTGGTTGATCCCTACTTTAGTGGCAAAATTAGCTAGTGACATTGGTGGTATTGTTGCCTATACTTGGAGAGATTCATATGGTTGTTCTTGTTGGAATTATTGGAATGATGTACTGAGAGGGGAGGGGTGAATCAATACCTCTAAAACTTTTTATGTGGTTTGCCCATTAACCTTTGTGTCATCATATTTGTATATTCTTATCTATCTGTTCATCTTTGCTTATGTATGTGAAATCATAATATAAGTTATTTACATGAGTAAACATTCAAGAAACATACATGAAAGTAAATAACACTTAACACATGATATGATATTGCAGAAAACTTTTGTTAGGAAGTAAAAACTGCGGTGGGGATGTCACCCACAAAAATTCACTATCTGCAGATGAGAAGGGAGTCAATTAAGGCTTAAAATTTGATCACTTCTGATGATCTACCATGTTAGGAGTGTTAGAGTGGAGACCTGTTAGGATCTACTTTGTTTGAAGCTTTAGCAACATTGTTAAGTGTGCACTCTGTTAAGATATTTATCAAGAACTGTTAAGTTCACCTTCTACAAAAGGATTTTAGATGTGATGCACTTGTTAGAATGCAACTACAATATAAATGTTGATATGATAGTGTATGCAATCTCTAATTGTTGATAACAGATCTTGTAAAGCTTACAATGTAAATGTAATCACCTTGAGTGATTGAGTGATACCTTGTCTCTGCTCGCCGGTAGCCTTGCCTTTGTTCTTGAGAACTGATATGATATGTTTCTGAACTTTACATGAATTCTCTTCTACTACTTAGATTCTCTTCATGGCTACAATAATTTATCCAAGTTACTTCATTCTTTTTTTATTACAAATGATTTAACATCTATTTATACTAGTTTCTAGCTCTATTCTTGATTCGCGCTTTTCAAATTAACTCTAGATCCAAGGTTTAAAACTTGACCTTGATCTTTAGTTATTTATGTTTTAGATCCATTAGGATTCTTTAAAACATTTACAATATGATTGCTTGACCCTCAAGTAAAGTTTTAAAACAAATAAAAACTCTATAAATAGAATTACAATGTTTTATTTGACGTGTAAAGTCAGATCCACTTTTTATGGGTTCTGTAACTGACTGTCGGTTCTGATGGTCATCCTGCTCTGTCAGTCTGTCAGTTTTCTTTCATTCTTTGCTCTGTCAATTTTCTATTCTTTCGGTGTCCCTTTATTGAACTGTTCGTCGGGTATGCCTTTTCTGCTCTGTCGATGATGTTCTCAAAACTGTACAGTCGGTAATGCTTGTCATCGGTTTGACACTTGTCAGTGTTCGTCAGGCAATTCTATACTTAGAATTTTCACGATAGACATTGTCATCTTTTTAGGTACGCTTGTTGTCCGTTAGTTATGCCTATACCGATGACTTTAATCATGTTTTTCACTTAAGTATACTAATGTCAAAACTTAATGTCATCAATTCTTGTGTTCTTCATTATGTTTGATGGATCAAGGACTAGGTGTGCCCCATCATTCAATTTTTTCATGATTATAAAATCAATCCTAAACCTCAGGGGAGGGTGTAATCCCTCTCCTATTTGTATTTAGGAGATGTGGATATCTTAATGTTGCAAACTTATTTTTAAAAATGTTAATTTGTGCATATGTACTTTTCTGTTGAATTTTGTTATTTATATTCTAGTTCATTATGAATTTGGTGCTCTTCATGATTTATTGTGTTATTGGAATATCAATCATTAGGAGATTGCATTATAATGTGTACATATATTCTATTGTATAATCCCTTGTGAGGGCTGGTTATTTTTTATCTATGATATTTTATGTGATCCAAGTGAAATGATGTTATATTTAATGATGTTCAAGATGTTTATAACTATTGATTAAGTGTTTTGATTAGATAAGCATAGGAAGGACCTAAATGCATTAAAAAATAAACATAAAGGAAACTAGGATGAATCTCACAATATGTGAGATTAAAAGGAAAAAGATCTAGGAACTAGAAAGCTTTTGATCAGAGCAAAGAACTAGCTTGAAAGAAGGGTCTTGACCTTATATTTGATACTTCTCTTTCATGATACACAAGAGAGAAAGGGGAGAAGTAGAAGAACCATTCCTCCTCATAGAGGCCATAGGGTAAATGCACAATAAGTTGTCACACTTTTATAAAGGAAAAGGCTAACAACACCAAAATTGTTCAACTTCAAGGGCATAAAAGTGATATTTTTGTTGAAAATTTGAAGATGATGTAAACTAATGAAATGTGTAAAACCGGATGAAGTTTATGCCTATAATTTATATAAAAAAATTAGTCAAGACTTGATATATTTTTTGAACTTTTAAAGTCTATTTTTTGTTTGCTGAAAAATACTGTAAATCAGGGGTCCACTTCCTGCCAAAAAACTATAAGTAAAAACATGTTTTTTTTACCGATTTCATAATATTTTTTAGATGACATGAATAGCTAGTGCACAAAAAAAGAAAGAGCTATTTTTTATCGATATTTTTTCCGTTATAAGTAATCAAAGTCAAACTTACTCGAAATCGATATTTTTCATCTCCCACCTTCTTTCCCCTATCAAAACTACACCAAACAAAAAAAACTTATATATCCTTGAAGAGGACACTCTCCTCTAGAGTGTTGTATATAATTTTTAATTTTTTTTATTTGATTTGCTAATTTTTTTAATTTTCTGAATCAATGTCTTCTCGAAACTTAATATACACACTTGCAGTATTTAGTGAATTTGATTAAATTTTTGTAATCAAAATTATATAAAAATAATATATTCCAAGTTTTGATTCTGAGCTCTACAAAAGGGTATTTTTACTTTTTGAAAGTTTTGATTTTTCATAGTGAAATAAGCTATAGAATTTGAAACTTCTACAATTCTGCAGATTACTTGGTGTCTAGTTGCCACATGGCATGCCACATCAGATAATTTGGTCAAGTAGGAATCGACCAAGTGGGATTTAGACGAATCTCACTCAGCCGGACTCCATTAGGAGTCGACACCCCCATGAGCAGTCGCATGAGGGACCTACCCCTTCAACCACATATATAATAAAGGTGGATTTTTAGAATTTTTCAAATCCAAAAATCACTTTTATTTTAATAAGTGAAGTGTTTTGAGATAAAAGGTGACGTTTTTGCAAAGGAATACAAAGACATTTTTTCCGAAGGAGTGTGAAGGTGATATTTTTATCAAGGGGTAGTAAAGAAAAATTTTCTTTCTATACTTTGTGAAATGGTAAATAAAAAGAATAGATCAAGGAAATATGATCGCAAAAGGGATGACAAAATGGAAGGTCATACAAAACATAATGAAGAGAAACTGGTCGATGTTGAATAAGAACCTATTGATATTGAAGAAGATGGAACTCAAGTAGGGGAAGAAATTGGTAGTAGTCGAGGTACAAATATTATTTCTACAATGCAAAATTTGATGGAGATGAATGAGGATTCTCTTTTCAGTCAGATTACATCTGAACAAAAGGTACCTAAAAGAACTATTAAATTACATCTCAAAAACATGTGGAAGAAATATTTTGAGGATAAATTTGTGGTAGGAAGAGCACAATTGTTTGCCAAGTTATTTAGGAAAAGAGAAATGACTTCGATTTTGGAGTTGTTGGGTGTTGATAATAAGAAATGCATAGGAGGTCAACTAAAAGAAATAGTAATTGAAAATTTACAAGATGCATTGAATCTTGTTAATAAAATAGATCAAGGACCCGATTCAATTGATACTCGTAAAGTGTTGATGACTATGATTTCCAATATTAAGTTGACACATAGAAGATAATTTAATGCAATTTTTGAATTACTGAATGTATCTAGAAGAACTGTTCAAATATACATTATGATGAGAAATATGTTAGATTTGAACATTGAAAATAACTAGGTATATATTTGTAGACTTCCTTGAAAAGACAAAATTCTTGAAAATGTAAGAACACGTGTTGTTGAATATTAGATCAGGAACTCTCATATTACTTCCCATAGAAGGGACAACCTAAAGTTGAAAGATGAAGAGATCGATATGAAAGTTGAACATCCAAAACATTTTATATATGGAACACAAAGTGAACTGTTTGAAGAATTCAAGAAAGAATTTCCAAATGTGAAGATAGGTCAAAGAATATTTGAGATGTTGGGACCTTGCTTTGTACACATAAATAAAGTTTGAGAAACTTGTTGTTGTAGAAATCATATTGAGTTTCATCTATACTAGCAATCATATAAAAAAAATTATGGCGGTACTTAATCAAGATACGATCATCACTGGAAGTACGACATAATTTGTGAAGTCCATTCTATGTGATATACCAGATGATTCAGATGACTTCAATGTCCAAAGTATAAAAGGTGAATGCATTGATTGTGGACATTTGCAGAAATTTCCATTGCAAATTGAGAATTTTGATGTTTCAACACTAATTTTGTGGAAGTGATTTGAATATGATACACACAAAACCAAGAAAGGAGAGGAATCCAAAAAAATTGCATTGAAGGAGAGTGAATTACCCTACCTTGAGTTTATGAAAAAATTTCATACTATGATTTATCCACATATCCAACATTGTCAAGGTGCACGATGGCAAGCTAAACAGTTTTGTGATTCCAAAAATTCTTTTCATTTTAGATTTATTGCTTTAATTTATGCATGATTCACTTGTATAGGTGATGTTTATGTTGGGGTTGCAGATCTTGAGAATATAGAATTTGTAGATTATTATATGCTAAGATGCACAAAAGAGAAATACAAGTTTCCAGAAGTAATTGTAGATGGTGATGAACAGTCATATCCAACTAGTTCAATTATTATTGAGGGCACCTATTATCAACAAATGAAGATCGACAAAATGAATTTTAATTTATTGAATACATGCCTAGCCAAAGAGTTCTACATTACAGTCACTTGGTTATAGCGACAAAGTTGCAATTTGAGACATTGCCAAAAAAAGGACATAGCAACCAAAAGTGGAGGTTTCCTATCATGATCGGTTGAATGGTTCTTTTATATAGCTATATATGCATGGTTTTGGTTCAATGGTTGAATGTTATATATGAATGGTTTGGTTCAATGATTGAATGTTTTAAAGCAAAGTTATATATGTGTCTTAAGGGGACCTAAGGGGTCCTAGTAGGTCCTAATGTTCCTTAATAGGTCATAATGTATCTTAATAGGCCCTAACCTATCTTGTTAGGTACTAATGGGTCCTAAATAGTCATATGACACATTAGGACCCCTTATGATACATTAGTACCACTTAGGACCCATATGTCACGTTAGTTGATACATTTCTTATATATGCAAATTTAGTAGAGATACATTTATTATATGTCATTGATTTCAAAACAACTTAGATAGACACCATTTATTATATGTCATTAGTTTAGATACAATGGTTATATACATTGAATTAACTTTGAAATGAAGACCTATATTTTTAATAGACATTGACCTTATATATGTCATGTGTTAGTTTAAATATGTTTCTTCTATATGCAAATTTATTAGAGATGTACACTTCTTATATGTCATTGATTTCAATACAACCTAGATAGATGTCATTTATTATATGTCATTAGTTTAGATACATTGGTTATATACATTGTATTAACTTTGAAATGAAGACCAGTATTTTCAATATACATTGACCTTATATATGTCATGCGTTAGTTTAAATACATCTCTTGTATATACAGATTTAGTAGAGATGTGCATTTGTTATATGCCATTGATTTCAATATAACTTAGATAGACATCATTTATTATATGACATTAGTTTAGATACATTGAATTAACTTTGAAAGGAAGACCTATATTTTTAACATACATTGACCTTATATATGTCATGTGTTAGTTTAAATACATTGCTTGTATATGCAAATTTAGTAGAGATGTACATTTATTATATACCATTTATTTTAATACAACATAGATAGATGTCATTTATTATATGTCAGTAGTTTCGATACATTGGTTATATACATTGAATTAACTTTGAAATGAAGACCTATATTTTTAATATACATTGACCTTGTATATGTCATGTGTTAGTTTAAATACATTGCTTATATATATGCAAATTAAATTGTGATACATTTCTTAAATATAAATATGCCATCTTAATACATGATAAATTAAGCTTTTAAAATGAGTCCATGTAAATGTCTATATCTAAACACATGTATCAATTATCAATGTCCACAACATAGAAATATATCAACAATGTATCTAGAAATGTATCAACAACATAGAAATGTAGATTCACAACATAGAAATGTAACAAATAGATCAATGTCCACAACATAATGTATGAAGTAACCAGAACCAAGAGGTACATAGAAATGTATCCACAATATGAAACTCTAACTCAAGGTGTCCTCACCACCTAGTCCCTCATCCAATCCTCCACCTTCTCGAGGGGTCTGTACAAACATACACAAATTCCATGTTAGAATATTTTATCTAACAAGAACATATATTTAATTTTGAATATACATTTAAACTTGAAAAGAACAAATTAAAACATGTACATGTTTTTCAAAATAAATTAATTTACATGTGTATACTGATGAATCAGATCACCAGGTGACTGCAAATCCATGTATGCGGCATCCATCGTAATCTCCTGTACATAATATATTTAATATATATTGTTAAAATGAATTTAGAATAACTGAGAGGGGGGTGAATCAGTTATCCTCATGTCTAGATGTACCAATTGAAACTTTATAGCACTTTAAACAACTTAGATCTGCTCGACAGCAATAACATAAGTCAACAACATAAATATGCAGTTTATTGTTCAAATATAATCAGTTTGTAGAAAATTAATAGTAAAATGCAACATAAACATTCACACAAGTTGACACCAGTATTTAACGTGGAAACCCAAATTGGGAAAAACCACCAATAACATGTTAACAAGTTTTCACTCTTCTGAAGTGAGCTATGCTAGGATCCAACCCTGTTAAAGGTTACAAAACACATTGCTAAATGTGACCTGGTTAAAGGATTTAATCACCCTGTCAGGAGTGGCCTTGTTAGAGGTCTTAGAACATTCCACCTGAATGCACCTTGCTCAAAGGATTTATACAATGACTGTTAGGTCAACCTGGTTAAAGGATTTTGACTGATACAATGGTTAGAAAGTAATCAACAGGTGTGATCTAATACATACAAATTACTTTGCAAATCTAGATCCAATCCAGCTCTTATGCTAATTCACATAGTGGCCTCCATTCTCATGTCAATCTTCAGATCTTCTTGGAAATCTGTCAAGCAATCACTTTCCCAACTCTCTACTTCTTTGTTCAACCTTCTTTGCTAGATCATGCCAATCAGTCAATTAACCATGCAATTATCTTGCATATAATTTTCAAATACATACATCTCCTTGAATAATCCCTTGAGGTTAACTTATACATCTTCATATAGGCAAAATAAATCTTTACCGCTTAATCAAGATCGTAGATATTAGGTCAGGTCAGATCCAACGGATCTTTCCATCATTTACATTTAATTTACTTCTCCAAAGTAATCATTAATTAAATCTTGGATCCATGTATTAATTACGGTTACCCGTGTATTTAAATAGTGTGGACCAATCATGCTTATCCTTAATTAACTTTACATATCCCAATGAATTCAATTATGTCGGCCACAGATCTCTAATCTCAATAATTACCAAAATACTGTTGTTTGGCCAACATTGTGTTCTTCCACTCGGTCATCACTATTTTCCTCATAAATTTACTTGTGCTCAGTCGATACTAAGAAATTATGCTCGACATACACTGGTGCACGGTCGACACAAACTTCACTCGACATATATTGTTCCCAGTAAATTGACATCTTGACTTGGTGTAATGGATAAACAACACATTACTTTTCCATTGTACCAACTGATCAAGTACCCTTTTAATTTCTCATAACTCATCCATTTCACTCGGTCTTCTTGTTATCCTTGCCTTCAAATCTTCTTCAACAATCAATAGATATGGTACTCAAACAGATAGTAATAGTCTCACCAGTTAAGGTTTGACATCAATGACAAAACAACAATTGTTTACATTTTAGCTTTCTAACAATCTCCCTCTTTGGCTTTGATGGCAACACTAATCAATAAAGCAATAATTTTACAAACATATTTACCATACAATCCAAAAAGTCTTCCTGTGTTTCTTGATATGAACAAATCTTCATTAATGTCTTTAGCTTCATTCTAATTCTCATCT
Organism: Thuja plicata; assembly: GCA_018584345.1. Lineage (NCBI taxonomy): Eukaryota > Viridiplantae > Streptophyta > Pinopsida > Cupressales > Cupressaceae > Thuja > Thuja plicata. Next base: position 157,859 of record MU224539.1, on the reverse strand, counting down.
TGTAAAACATTTCTCCCTCTATGTCTGTAATCACATTGAAATCTTTCTATTTCTGTTCAACTGTAGACTCTCTCTTTTTCTCTAAGTATATTAAATTCTCCCTCTTTTAGTAAACTCTCCCTCTTTCAGTAAACTCTCCCTCTTTGACAACAACTCCAAAGATGTTGACATCTTTATCATGTAGATTCTTCTGTTCTAACTCAGTATCATATTGCTTATGATTGATCCTCTATTATGTCCTTGTCTTTCTTTCACCGCTTTAGGCAACATCCTAAAGTGTGAATTCTTGTGCATCAATGTGTCAAATATTTTGAATATAACATTTGATGCAACAGTTCCATTCTGAACTAATTAGCCTCGGTTAGGGGAATCACCCCTAATTTACCTTGCAGATACTCATGAGCATCCTTGGGTAGTGCTTTTGTAAATATGTCTGCTAACTATTCCTTAGTATGCACATATTCCAGTCTCACTTCCTTGTTTTGAACTAGCTCCCTCAAGTAATGATACTTGATAGCTATATGCTTTGTCTTAGAGTGAATCATAGGGTTCTTATAAATATTGATGGCACTCGTGTTATCACAATATATAACAACTATTTATGTGATCAATTCTTTCATACCTTTCAGTAGTATCTTCAACCATACAATATTAGAGCAGTTAACTGATGCTACCACATACTCAGCTTCAACTGTAGATTGTGAGGTGCAATTATGTTTCTTTCTTGTCCATGAAATCAATCTCTTTCCTAGAATAAATGCACCACCTGTGGTTCTTTTCCTATCATCCACATTTCTAGCCCAATCAGAGTCAGTGTAAACTCTGAGCTCAAACTTATCATTCTTTTTGTAGTACAGACCATATTCATCTATTCCTTTCAAATATCTCAGAATTCTTTTTACTGCCATCATATGAGTTTCTTTGGGATTGGAAAAAAATCTTGCAACAATTCCAACAGCCAGAGTAATATTAGGTCTATTGTGTACAACATATTGCAACTTTCCAATCATTGACCTGTAAAGGGTTTGATTCACTTCTTTTGTATCATCATGTTTTGTTAACTTCTGTCTAGTAGCCATGGGTGTACTCACTGGTTTTGATTCTTCCATTCCAAAAGTTTTTAGTATCTCCTTGACATATTTTGATTGATTAATATAGATACCATTCTTCATTTGATATATTTGCAAGCCAACAAAGAATTTGATTTCACCAAACATA
>MU224539.1:141149-156591 GCA_018584345.1 Thuja plicata | reverse complement strand
TCCATTCCAAAAGTTTTTAGTATCTCCTTGACATATTTTGATTGATTAATATAGATACCATTCTTCATTTGATATATTTGCAAGCCAACAAAGAATTTGATTTCACCAAACATAGACATCTCAAATTTAGTTTGCATCTCTTTTGTAAATGTTTGGCATAACACATCTTGTCCACCAAATATAATATCATCAACAAAAATTTTAGCTAATAAAGTACCTTTATTTTGTTCTATCTTCAAAGACAAATTTTTGTTGTCATTTGTTCTTTCAAATCCAATCTTTATCAAGTAATTGTGCGATCTCTCACACCATGCTCTTGGTGCTTGCTTTAGTCCATATAGTGCCTTGTGTAATCTGCAAACCATGTTCCTCTTGCTTGGTTCAACAAATCCATCAGCTTGTTCAATGTACACTTCTTCTTATAATATTCCATTTAGAAATGTTGACTTTACATCCATCCGATAAACTTTAAACCCTTTGTAGGCTGCATATGCAAGTAAGGTTTTGACTCCTTCCAATCTTGCAACTGGGTGAATGTTTCTCCATAATCAATTCCTTCCTCTTGTGCATAACCCTTGCATACCAGTCTAGCTTTATTCCTTATTACTTCTCTATGTTCATTCAACTTATTTCTGAATACCCACTTAGTACCAATTACATTTTTGTCATTCAGCCTAGGTACAAGTGTCCAAGTCTTATTCTTCTCAATCTGTTCAATCTCTTCATTCATGGCTTGTATCCAGTCTTCATTTTCTAAGGCATCTTTTACTGTTTTAGGCTCAAAATCACATAACAAGCATGTACCATTTCTCATCTTACTTCTTGTCATAACTGTAGAATCCTTTGATCCTATGATTTGATCAGGTTTGTGGTGCCTCCTTACATACTTTGCTAGAGTGGGTTCTTGCTTTGCTTCAGATTCATTGATCTCGTTCAATTCAGGTTGATTATGTGTCTTGGCATCTTCATCAGATAGCTCGACAATTGCCTCTTGTTGTCCGACAACCTCATTCTATGACTCGGCAGGTGCTAGTTGTTGCTTGACAACCTCATTCTCAGGTTTAGGTAATACATTAGTATCTTCCTCATCCAGATAGACAAATGATTTGTAACTTTTAGATTCCTGTGTGCTTTTTGCTTCATTTCTTTCTACATATTCATCAATTCTAACATTTTCACTTTCCACGATTTTTTTAGTGTTAGAATTCAAACAATTATATGCTTTACTTTTTGTTGAATATCCAAGAAATATGCCTTCCTCACCTTTAGCATCAAGTTTTCCATTTCTGTTATCCTTCAGTATAAAACATTTGCTTCCAAAAACTTTGAAATATCTTACATTAGGTGCATATCCATATCATAGCTCATAAGGTGTAGCATTAGTACCTTTCTTGACTTGTACTCTATTAAGGGTATAAACTGTTGTACTTACAACTTATCTCCAATATTTTTGTGCAACATTCTTCTCCATCATTAGTGTTCTGGCACAGTCCATGATAGATATATTTCTTCTTTCAGCAATATCATTCTGTGGTGGTGTCCTAGGTGCGGACATCTATCTTTTTATACCTCGGGCATTGCAGAACATGTTAAACTCATTAGAAATAAAATTGCCTCCTCGGTCAGATCTCAAACATTTTAGACTTTTGCCTATCTCCTTTTCAACTTTTTCCAAGTACCACTTAAATAACTAGAATGCATCAGATTTCCTTAAGAAACATAACAGTCATAATTCTAGAGTAATCATCAACAAATAGAATAAAATATCTATGTCCACAGTAACTTTTCTCACCAATGGGACCACAAAGGTCAGTATGAACCAATTCTAGAATTTCCTCAGAAATATAATTCTTGCTTTTGAAACTAGATTTAGTCATTTTTCCCAATTGACATTGCTTACACATTGCATTTTTAGGTTTCTTTAACTTAGGCAGACCTCTAACATTTTTCAATTTGCTTATGCTTACCAAGTTGTCAAAGTTTACATGACACAACCTTTTATGCCATAACCAAACATCATTATATTGTGCAAACAAGCATGTCTCATCAGCTAAGTCCTGATAGAACAAGTTACCTTTTGTTTTCTCTCCACTTCCAACTAGTTCTCCAGAGGCATCATAGATCTTTGCCTTCTTGTGATGGAATTCAACTCTGTAACCAGAAGTATTCAGTTGTGCAACACTCAATAAATTATAGTTAACATCATCAACCCAATATACATTGTCACATATGATCTTGTTAGTCAAGTTAATTGATCGCTTCCCTTTAACAAGACATGGTGCATCATTACCAAATTTAACATAACCGCCATTGCACTGATCTAAGGTTTCAAATTTATCCTTGTCACTAGTCATGTGATGTGAACAACCACTATCAATAATCCAATAGTTACCTTTACTCACATAAGAAATTAGTGCAATTTTCTCATCATCATCAGAATCATCTTTCATAGTAACATACACAACTTCTATATTATTTTCATCAGAATTATCAGTTCTATTGTCAGAAGCTTCTTCGACTATATAGAAAGATTTCTTACCTTTATCTTTGTAATCCTTATACTTTCTGAAGTCTCTGTCATCTTTTCTATCTTTGTACTTGTTGACCCTTCTTTCATCTTTTCCATTCTTATCAGGACATCTAGCAGCAATATGACCAACTTTGTTACATGAAAAACAAATGATAGGAAGTTTACCTTTGAATTTTCCTTTTCCTCTAGATAGTCTTCTTGCCATAAGTGCGTCAAGTTCTTCCAGATCATCATCTGTAATGTTGTTGTCACTATTTACACATTTCTTTCCTTTCTTTGATTTGTTAAGGACCAACTAGGATCTAAATGCGGAATTAATAGCTTGTGGAGTGTAGTTATCAAAATTTGACATCTAAAATGCAGTAAGTTTGCCTACCAGACCTTCTAAAGTCAAATTGTTATTAGGAGTACATATTAATTCTTGAATTGCAGAGACTCTAATAGCGTATACAAGAAGAAGAGTTCTTAGTACCTTGCTCATAATGGTGTTATCATTAATGGTTCCATTAGCTCCTCTAATATCATTCACAACTTCTTTTATCCTACCACAATATTGAACTATATTTTCTCCTTCTTGCATTTTCATTTCATCAAACTTACCTCTTAAACTTTTAGATTTGGCTCTTATCACATTACATCTCCTACATAAATGGTTGCTAGGGTATCCCACATCTGCTTTGCATTTGTACAGTTCTTTATGTCTTCAAATTCAGGATAGCTTAGGGATGATGCAATTTCCAACATTGCTTGATTGTGTTCCTGCTTTTCTCTTAACTATTCAGCGATGAGAGGTGTTATTGGGAGTACATAATCATGTTCAATATAGAACTTAGTAGCATCACCAATACCATCTAGATGCAATTTCATCAAACTCTGCCATGCAGGGAAGTTATCTTTGTTCAACTTCGGTACCTCCTTTTTATACATCTTGATCTTTTGCTCCAAGTACCTTCAAACTATTTTCAAGAGACCAAATCTTTCATACCAATTGTTAGAATGAATTTAGAATAATTAAGAGGGGGGGTGAATCGGTTATCCTTGGGTCTAAATGTACCAATTTAAACTTTATAGCACTTTAAACAACTCAGATCTGCTTGGCAGCAATAGCATAAGTCAACAACATAAATATGCAATTTACTGTTCAAATGTAATCAGTTTGTAGAAACTTAACAATAAAACACAACATAAACATTCATACAAGTTGACACCAGTATTTAACGTGGAAACCCAAATTGGGAAAAACCACCAGTAACATGCTACCAAGTTTTCACTCTTTTGAAGTGAGATCTGCTAGGAGCCAACCCTATTAAAGGTTACAAAACACATTGCTAAATGTGACCTAGTCGAAGTATTTAATCACCCTATTAGGCGTGGCCTTGTTAGAGGTCTTAGAACATTCCACCTGAATGTCACCTTGCTTAAAGGATTTATACAATGACTGTTAGGTCAACCTGGTTAAAGGATTTTGACTGATACAATGGTTAGAAAGTAATCAGTAGGTGTGATATGATACATACAACTTACTTTGCAAATCCAGATCCTATTCAACTCTTATGCTAATTCACTGAGTGGCCTCCATTCTCATGTCAATCTTCAGATCTACTTGGAAATTCATCAAGCAATCACTTTCACAACTCTTTGCTTCTCTGTTCAGCCTTCTTTGCTAGATCATGCCAATCAGACAATTAACCATGCAATTCTCTTGCATACACTTTTCACATACATACATCTCCTTGAATAATCCCTTAAGGTTATCTTATACTGCTTCATCTAGGTAAAATAAATCTTTTCCATTTAATCAAGATCGTAGATCTTAGGTTAGGTCAGATCCAAAAAATCTTTCCATCATTTACATTTAATTTACTTCTCCAAAGTAATCATTAATTAAATCTTGGATCCATGCATTAATTACGGTTACCTGTGTATTTAAATAGTGTGGACCAATCGTGCTTATCCTTAATTAACTTTACATATCCTAATAAATTCAATTATGTCGGCCAAAGATCTCTAATCTTAGTAATTACCAAAATACTGTTGCTCAGCCAACACTATGTTCTTCCACTCGGTCATCACTATTTTCCTCAGTAATTTACTGGCGCTCGGTCGATACTAAGAAATTATGCTCGACATACATTGGTGCACGTTCGACACAAAATTCACTTGGCATATATTGTTCCCAGTAAACTGACATCTTGACTTGGTGTAATGGATAAACAACACATTTCTTTGCCAATGTGCCAACTGATCAAGTACCCTTGTAATTTCTCATAACTCATCCATTTCATTTGGTCTTCTTGTTATCATTGCCTTCAAATCTTCTTCAACAATCAATAGATATGGTACTCAAACATATATAGTTGTGAGCTCTCTATATATATATATTATATATTTGAAAAAATATATAATTGCAAGCTCTATACATATATAATTATTTAATGAAAATAAAAAACTGGTTTCTTACCTGATCTATTTGTTGGAATACACATCTAATGTATGATAACTCATAAGAGTGTAAGGACACTACATCAATGGATTAATACATAAGAAAAGATGAGAATTCGGTATGAAATCATAGAGGGGGTGTCTTCTCTTGAGGTGTAGGGCCAACCGCACTCTGTCATGGAGCTGTAGGATGTATCAGAATGTCCTCCTGTCAGGAAGTACCTACCTGTGTATCTCCATGTCCCTTGTCGCTAGCAATGGAGGATCTCCCAACCACTCATTGAATGAATGCAGGCATCTCACTCGGAGTGAGCCCATGCAATATAGAATATCCCTAATAAGCATCAAGGAGATCACTCACTAACATGGATTTCATCATGCATATATGATCCTCAGGCTCTCGTGTTATATCATCAGGCATGGGAAGATGGTAGCAGATGCAAGGATCATAAAAATTATCTAAATGACCAAAGAATGGGCTCGTATGAGATTGTACCATGTACCTACCCACATGATTAGATGACAACTGGTCAACCTGATTCGCAATGGAGGTAATGCTAGAGTACATATCTAGGTGTGCCTCATCATCCAGAGACTCTCTACCTCCAGTGTGGGCCTCCAAACCTTTTGGAAGAAATAAATGGTTTTGACCCACCAATACCCTCTTACTAGGGGGATGTGGTACATTAGGTCATCTGAACTTATCTACAAACCTACTTCGCCCTTGACCTACATGTCGTGGAAATTCTATGTAATCAACATCATACCCTAAATGGAATTTTGCATACAATTATTTGTAGAAATAGAGTGGTACCTAATCCTATTATGGCCACATATGATGGGCTACCAACCATCTGGGATATATGAAGGGGGACATAAGGTCATACTTACACTTCTTCACTTTTTCATCTCTCACAACATTCTTCTATAGGAAATATGGTCCAAACATGGCCTTAACATTGGTCACAAAAGAATCCATGTCAATAGTACTTCATGCAACTATCCCTGATACTATACTAACTAAACTCCGATAAAAAATGTCAATGGAGGTGTCATCATAGGGGTTGTATGATTCACCCTTCTGAATCATACTCATACGCTCAGTGTGAATGGATGTCAACCTCTCCCTATTAGGGAGGACATCAATATTTTGTAGCCTCCGCTCTAGTTGATCTAGAGCGGTGTGTAATTTATAAATATTCTCATGTCTATGATTCTCCCTACTATGGGGAGTACCATGAGACTATGCCCATGACATGGTCACTATCACGATGTACACTAGGCTCTAAACCATTAGATGTCATGATGTATAGGTATGATAGATGATGGACGAATCTAGATAAAAATTGCAAGTGTGCACATGTAGATTAAATAGAATTAACAAAATAGTTCATATATACATATGTGTTGTATGTACAAACTATACATTCAAATCAGATCTAAAATTAAACATTAACCATATAAACCTTACAAACTTCAAGTAAATTAAAAAATATTTCATTGAATCCTAAGACAATCAAATCATTATTGATTAAACATCCCCTTAAGACATTCAAATAATTATACATATTATAGATCCCCTTAACAAACATTCAAATCATCAAATGTACACTTAAATTTTGCAACACATACATTGAACAAAAAAGATTAAAAACCTTGTAAATTAAAAAACAATTTCATTTCCCTAAGGCATTCAAAGAATTACACATTACATCTCCTTAAGGTGTATTGAATCATTACATATTACATATGTATATTGAAATTTAGTCTTTTAATGATTCAATGAATAGTTCTGATTAATGTTGATGTTTAAAGGTTCTTTGAATGGCCAAAAAAATTCTACAACATATCATTTCAGGAAAGGAGCACGATTTCAAATTTATATTGGTTTATTTGGAAAAGAAACTAGCATGTCATATGCATGAAATGAAAACACATGGGATATTGTAAACATATTTGCATGTTTCATCTTGCATGATAGGTTGCATGAAATTGTAAAATTTGATAAATGAAAAATGATAGACATATCAAGGTTCATGTTGCGTGAGAAAATGACAAACTTTATTCTTGCATCTAGTAATATTATTACAATACACTACGGCTATATAAGTATTTGCAATTGAATTTAAATTATTTATGTTTTTACGTTTAATTTATTTGCTAGTTCTTTGATGTAGTATTGATTTCTTCTATAGTGTACATGGTGAACACTGATGGAATGTTTAAGGGATTTGATAACAAATAACATGTACTAAAATTTAAGCTTGTACTAATATCATGATCTAAAAAAAGATATTTTTTTATGAAAATAAGTAAAAAAATCTTGAAGTAATCAAATATGTATTTTTTTGTCATGTTGATGTTGTGAGATATATTGCATATATACTCATGAGATGATGTAAATGCCCTATCTGATTAATATTACATGAAGTAAATGTATTTTGTGATAATGATATATTATAATTTATGGTTTGCATTTGAGTCTCTTTGGCCCCGTTTGTTTGCTGGAAGATGGCTGGAAGATGAAAACAGGAATATGTATTTTTGTACGGCCAAATTCTCATTTTGGACCAAAATGAGAATTTGACCGTACAAAAAATACATCTTCCTGTTTTCAAATTCCAGCCATCTTCCAGCAAACAAACGGGGCCTTTGTGAATATGATGTCAATATTGGAAATTTTGTTCTATACTTATATGATGTGACAAGATGAACACAATGCCTAGGTTGATGGATTGGATAATGTGAGATGAACATTGATGCCTAGGTCACATGATTAGCTAGGAATTGTACTGTCATAAAAAGTTATCATCTATAATTAGATGCTCATTTTAGCTCTATTTTAGGTTTAATAGTTTAATGTTTTAAGTTTTTTTGGGGTTTAATAGTTTGAAGGTTTAAGTTTTGTTATAGGTTTTATAGTATGAAGGTTTAAGGTTGAATGTTTGAGTTTTAAGTTTTAAGGTTTAGGTTTTAAGTTTTAAAGTTTTAGTTTTCAGAATAAAATATTAAAACTAGCCATTTTATACATATGATTATGAAAAAACATAAATAATTAAACATTTAGTACTAATATAATATTAAAATATTATTTTTAACCATATAGTTACAAGAAACACTTAAAAAAAAATCAAATAAATGCAAAAAAGTTGGGCCCCTACCTCACACTCGACTGAATGTCCTCAAGCCCCCTTCTCTGCTCCGCTAGCCCCTCACTGTGCAAATGAGGGGCTTAAACTGCCTTTTAGGATTTTTATTAAGTGAGTGAGACTCGACTGAGTGAGATTTTGTCGATTCCTACTCGACCGAGTACCTCCAGCCAGGTAGGTGCCATTAGGTGCCACACGGTGCATACCTGGATTCGACCAAGTGCTACTCGGTCAAGTTTTGCTCATCTAAATCGTATGAGTTAGCCTCAAGAGAGGTATGCGATTTTTCTTTTTCCCCATAATGCAAGCAATACCATTGTTTAATACCACATTTTCTGGGGAGACAAATTGTGACACCCCCACTTGAGGATCAACCACAACCATAAGAGGGGAAATGAGAGAACCAATCATGAGACATGTGTCAAACACAAGAGGGAAATGAGACAAGGATTTCTCTATAACAACATGAGTTGAACATCTAACATGATTTGGGTGTGCCGCTAGATAATTTCTAGTTAGGGCAATTTGAAGCAAGATATTATAGCAGGATTAGTAATAAACACCAAAGCCACACTATCATCTAAGTGCACATTAGTATCCTCAAAGGAGATAGGAGCCTCAATAGTCAAGTGATCTTCACTGGCATTATTTGACTTACAGTAGACTAAGAAGGCACTTGGGCAAGGTTTACATAGGCGACATGAGTGAGAGTGCAATCCATTTCAAATTTTTTTTATAGATATTGATTAAATATTAATTAAATGTGATATTGACATTAAAATGCATTTTTAAATAGATTAATGATGTGATTTCATTTTTTTGGAGTACAGAGAACACTGAGAAGTGTGTGTGGGGGGGGGGGGTGAATCGGTATTCTAGAATTCAATTCCAAACACTCTTCTTAAAAAGGAAATGAGTGTTTAGAGTAATTCACATAAATCATCAAATGAAATGATGTAGACAAAAAGACACCAACTTTAAAAGGTCAAAAAAGATCATACAATAATTGTAAAAAAATATTTTTCATGAGTGTAAAACCTCATAGGGATGAAAAACCACTTGAAAAGTTCCTTGCTAGCTTATTAAACAATTCATTGTTTACAAAGCCTCACTAGCTATCATTTTCTCATTGAAAGATGAATACGCCTCACTGGAAAAAATAACCTCATTGGAAAAAACACAACATAGTGATAAACATAAAGTTTTGCCATTAGTATACAATGAGAAAAACAAGTTGTTTAAACCATCGGTTACACTACACCGAAAGACAAGTTTTCAGTTCAAATCGAAAATGCTAAGCAAGGAGAAAATTGACGACACAATTTTGCAGTGTAAACCAAAAGTGAAAACTGAATATGATAAAGAGGAACCTGACAGGAGTAAACCGACAGAGGAACCCAATGAGAAAATATAGTGCAAACTAAGAGAAAAGACAAAGAGCAACTCGACAGACAATTCAACCAGGAACACTGAAAGACAGTTTAACTGACTTTAGAGCAAACCGAGCATCAGACACCGAAAGTTAGTTACATCCCAGAAAAAGTGAATCTGACTTCCACGTCAGATAAAATAATTGTATTCTATTTATAGAGTCTTTATTTATTTTAAAACCATTACTTAAGGGAAAATAAACATTATTGTAATTGTTTTAATCAGTCTAACTAATTAAAAAATTGCAGACTGGGAGATCAAGGTCAAGTTGTAAACCTTTGATCATAGAGTTAGTTTTGTTATACATGAAACTACATGAGGTCAATCTATCTTATAAATAGATGTTGTAATAATTCATTATAATGGATGAGAGGATGAATGTAGCCAATGAGCACATCTATGGATCAGACTGAGAGTTTCAAGAAGCAAAACAACAAAAGATGAAAATGGTTATCAAGAACCAAGAACTGAGGCTACCGAGCAACAAAGGTATTAATCAATCACAATAGGTGATACATTTATACATGTGAATTGTAATGGATCTGTAATCAACAATAGTTAGATTGAAGAAAATAGAAGAAATCTTTTCAAGGAAGGTGGATTTAACAATCCTATTGCAAATCTCTTAACCAAGTGCACACTAAATAGTGTTGCTAAAGCTCTTAACATAGTAGACCTTAAAAAGTCTCCACAGATACTCCTAATAGGGTAGATCATTAGAAGTGATCAAATTGTAAGCCTTAACCAACCCCTTCCAATCTGTAGATAGTGAAGTTTTTGTGGGTGCCACCCCCACCGCAGTTTTTACCTTCTAACAGGGGTTTTCTGTGTTACCACATCTTGTGTCATGAGTCAATTAATTTCATGAATGTTTATATGAATGTTTACATGTTTGATTAAGTTAAAGAATTGATATATCTTACACAAAGATAATATAGAACAAATGGTTGGTTATACAATTGATTACATAATGGATAAAGGTTAAAAGAGATAAAAGTTTTAGAGGTACTGATTCACCCCTCCCTTCTCAGTACACACTTCCCATTATTTCCAAGGATTGGTATCAGAGCGAGAAATCTTAAAGACTTAAGAGAAAATATCATACAATGGAGAAGTACAGACTTGACAAAAGTATTGAGAATCAAAAGCTAGAAATTCAGATCTTCTATGAGCAGTATAAAGAAGCTAGAATCAAGATGAGACAATTGTTAGATGAGAGAAAGATTATGGCATCTCACTGTAATGAAACATAATACCAAGAATAAGAGATACCATATCTATTTGAGTCTTCAAGATCTACAACAAGCAAAGCATCAGACACATTAGAGGAAAGCATCACAAGCGTAAATGAAATCAATGAACATCTAGCTAGACAAGTGAAATCTCTACAAATTAGTCAAGAGACACAAATGGTAAGAATGATTGATGTCATGAACAATGCTAGACAAGCTGAACAAGAGAGAACACTAGCTATTAATGATAGAAGGAAGATTACAGAAAAGCTACAAGGCAAAGAGTCAGAAAAATAGAGACTTACAGAACATCACCATGAGATTACAAATCAGATTATTCTTATGAGTCAAGAGGCAAACAAAATGAATGTTGAATTTATTGAAAGAATAGAAGCTATCGGTGAGCTAAGGGAAGAAAATGAAAAGCTAAAACAAGAAGTAAGAATTTAGCAACAACATAATGAAATTATCAAGAGAGCTGACGAAAGCAATAAAAGAATGGATGATTTTCTTGATGGAAAAAGGAGAGCCAATAACAACACTAGACTAGGCTATACCGAGAATGGAGAATCACTCAACTGAGGTGATCCAAAGAATGTCTATGCAAATTAAAGACCAAGAAAGCTGACATGCAATCACTGTGGAAAGCAAGGCCACACATCAAATGTATGCAGGAGCAAAATGAAAGGTATTACTAAATCTACATCTTCATTCACAGGAATTTGTTATAAATGTAATAAGAAAGGGCATAAAGCAAATGAATGTAAGTCTGAAATGAAACAACCAAAGAAGGAAACCTATATGGACAAATATTGTCCTATTTGCAAAATGCATGGGCACACTACTGTTGAATTCAAGAAGAAGAAAAAGGAAGCATGGAAGCCTAAAGGTCAAGAATTTTCCTATCAACCAAATAGAGTCAATAACCAATATGTATGGGATTACAACACTTGGGAAAATTGTACAACATGTGGAAGATTTGGTCACATTGCTGCAAAATGTATGAGATAATGGACAAGAAAGCCTAGAGGCTGGACAAATTCCAGAATGGCATGTCTACACTGTCATAAATTTGGTCATCTCAAGAAAGACTGTAGAGACTTAATGATAGAGACCAACACCTTTTCCAATGGAAACAACACTGAAGACATCAGGAAGATGAGAAACAAAATGTCGAGGAAAGATACAAATAATGATGTTGGAACGAGCAATGCAATTGGTGACACCTCATCTAATGGATCTGGTGACATCACCACCCCCACCTAAGAAGAACAAGTAAGTATGGAACTATATTATACCAAGTTATATTTTGCATCAGTTCCATTATACATAATTGAAATGCCAAATTAGCATGATTATAGATGCACTATGGTATTACTTGTTAAATTCTGTGAAAACTATTTTGTTGTTCAATACATATTGAAATGCATTGGTATACATTCAAAGATGAGTTGACTATACTTACCAATAATCATCAGCTAACATGTAAAAGCTAAAGTTTCTAATGTAAATTGAGATCCATCAGTAATCATGTGAGTTGAAAAAGTTGTCTTCGCCAAACACTGAAACCTGTTGGTAAAAGAAAGTTAAAAAGACTGCCTAAAGCATCACGTTATCACCGAGAGATAAGTTAGTGTTTCAACCGATGACTCCATCTTCACACATTGAGGAGTGGTTGAGCATTAATGACTTGACCTAGGGCAAAGTATATAAATAGACGATGGAAGGTTTTCATTTCTCACCAACGATATGAGCGAAGCGACCATAGCGAAACCACAACAAGAAGTGACAATATTATAGAGAAAACCCAACCTAATTCAAAGCACTCCAAGCATATTAGTTACATCTATAGAGGTTAAAGTAAGTACCAAGCATAACCAAGAACTTTGTTTATCATTTACGGAAAAGCCCTAATGTCAAAAACAATGGCGACCACATTAAGAACCGCTAAGCTGAAGAGTATTAAGAAGAACAAGGTCAAAATTATCAAGAACAATACATGTGAGGGACCACATTATAAGATATGTCCAGAAGTTGCCTCACAACCTGAAAATGCTGGAGCATTCTCACGAATATCAGCTAGGTTTTTTCTCTTTGAAGACGTGCAAGCATACATACATTGAAAAATAGTAGAGATTGGCAACCTGGAGGTTGAGCAAGCTTTAAAGAAGCTATGAAAAAATGATGAAACTATAAAAGAAGAGCACAAACGCATCAAAGTAAAAGGGCTCACAAATACCCTATGATTCCCGAAGGAATTCAAGACTGAGTGGATTTGGTTAGTACTGAGCAGGATCCACGATTGAAAGCTATGGCTCGATGAGCCTAAGCTGATAACACGAGATGTTATTCACGCAGTCACCGGTTATCCAATAACTGATAAGGTAAAAACATTAAAGCACCTGCCTAAGGCTGACATTGAGAAAAACACAAGAGCTAAATGTGATGGAAGAGGACTTAAGGTATCCACCATTACTGATGATGAACTAAAATTTGGAGCATGTATCTTAGGATACAAGTTCTTTCAGGCTAGCAGGATGAACAACATAGCATCCAGAGCAGTGGATATAACCTACAAGATTGTCAGGAAGGGAACCCAGTTGGATCTATCAAAAATTCTACTCAAGTAGTTAGAAGAGAACCTAAAGACAATAAAAAATGTAAAATCAAATTCATGTAATTTTGGTTCACTTATCATGTGCATATTCTTCTACTTCCAAGAATCTTTTCAATCAATAGGAAATGTGCAATGGGACACAACTAAACTAGTGACATTATAGATTAGTGAGTTTATAAAATCACTAGGAGATAGCTTTGAGTCATTAATGGATGAATACTTTGCTAGATTCAAGGAGAGAATGCAGAAGAGAGAAATGATCCCTGAATAGTTAATTGATAAATTCAAGATTGATATATGTTTCATGGTAGACACTGACTTCACATACATCAAGCCTGTTGTACCAAGAAAAAACATGGTTATCTCCACTTGACTATGAAGTGAACATAGATCAAGCATCCAATGCAATTGATGCATTAATAAATGAGCCAATTGATAAAACACAACCCAAGTTCGGCACTTATGAAGAAACCAAAGTAAGAATCAAAACTAGCTTGGTTGTAAAGAAGATAGACAGGAAGAAAGACAAGATGGTCAAGAACTTAAAGAAAAGACTGTCGGTTACAAAGGAGGAAACTGAGGGATAGTCACTCGTCAGTGAAGCTAAGAAGGAGAGTGACTCTGATTCTACGAATTCAGATACACCATTACCTCCACCAGCTAAGAAGCCTAGGACTATAGCTGCAATAAGGACAATGATTCAAATAGCTAAGGACACAAGTCCTTCATCATTAAAGAAAGGTCAAGTAAGGACTATAAGAGAAAGCCTCCAACCAAATAGTCCAAAGCACCGAAGAGGAAAAGGAAGCTAATCCTAAATAAAGAAGACATGGAGGACATAAAGAAAGATGAATCTGTCCAAACAGAAAAGACAAAGGTTCCTAAAACCATTGATGAGATATGTGAATCAATGCAAAAAGAGGTGGCTTAACTGACACCAAGGTAAGAAAGTGGCTAACATTAGAGCCCGATCATCAGAACAAGGTTGAGGAAGCATTGATAAAAGCAATGATTAACTTCAAATATGTACCAGTACAATTTGATGATAGAATGCCAAAAGCACTATAAGAAATACTATCTTCCAGATGGACTTATGCATTGAAGAATGAAAAGGAGATAAGGGAAAGAGTACTAGTTTCTCTTATGCCTCCTAAATAAAAAATGGAAGAAATCCATGAGATGATGGAGAAACATACAAAGGAGTTCTCACCCAATATGAGAGCTTAGAAAGTTCTACAGGGCATGCTTATAGAGCTAGAAAAGGATAGTAATAAAATTTGGAGTAAAATACTCAATTGGCCTACTAAGGAGGCAAGCCCCGAACATGTTACCACAATAGATAAAGATGTCACAATAGTAGAATTGGACAAAGAGGAATTGGACACTGTACACACTCAAGTGGTGCACTTCTCTAAACCATTGCTTCCAAGAGGATCCATGGATTGGAAACCTTGAGAAATCAGTTTAGAGCTCCCTAGGCATGGAGTGCAAGGTTATTTTGAGTATTGCTCTCAGCTAGAGCTAATTAAGCCTATGACCTTGCTAATAAACCATGCAATGGGAGATTATAAAGGAGACAAGAGCAAGAGTGCAAATGTCCTCAAGAATCAAATGAAAATGTAAATGCAACTAAACTAAGGATGAGAAATGCAAACTAAGCTATGCAAAGAAGGAACAATGCAACTAAGCTAAAAATGGAAAGACAAGTGTTACAAATCCTTACTAATTAAGCTAGATGAGTTACTCTAGATCATGAAAATAAAACTAATCTAAGAAAGCATGGATATGAAGCTAAGATGCAAGAAATGAAAGCTAAATGTAAGAATGTCTTCAAAAAGCTCTAAATCCTCCAATTAATCCTGCAGCATAAGGTTAGTATTCAAAAGATGCTTCCGCAAATGAAAAAAGAGCTCTTCTTTTATAGGAAATGAGGGGAAAATGGACCATGGAGATTAAGAGGAAAAAGATTTAATCAGCGGTGGAGCATCAAAGAGGAGCAATCCGTGTGCACAAGTTTCCTCCAATGAGAGTGAAGTGTTGA
>MU224539.1:90605-133423 GCA_018584345.1 Thuja plicata | reverse complement strand
GTTAGCCCAAAAATAATCAAATAAATGACAAAGCTAGGATTTTATCAAGAATGAGCAATTGAGGATTTTAGCAAATAATTCTAGAAAGGGGCTAATAGTCTAGATGACCATTTTTAGATGATTACAGACACAACATGCAAAAAGAAAATGGATATTTCAGATGAGACGTGATGAATAATATAATGGATAATATTGTTATTAACATCATCGATGAACCTACAGATGAAATTCAGAAAGATGAAGATGTCACTGTTGTCAGGGACCAAACCGATGAAGATGACACTACAGTTAATGCTGCACAAGTTAATATATCGAGCCAAATGCCACTATTGATTGAAGCAATCAATATTATCTCACAGAAGGAGAAGAGCCCTGAGCCCGATGCAAGCATACCCAAGGACAGGGGTAATGATGAGAAAAAAGATACATGAAAAGAAAGACACGACCGATGAACAAAATGCCATTGATGGAGAATAGAAAGATGGAGATACCACCGAGAAAGATGCATAGATGAAAGATGTTGATGAAGTGCACAAAGAGATAGATGATCAAGAAAAGACGGTTGATACCACGCCAAAGGAAACAAAAGGCAAAACTGCAGAAACACCGAAGGTTGATAAGGAGACATCCTCAGAAAACTGATAGGCAAACACCAAGAAATGAAAGGTACAACTCAAAAGCCATCAAGTAGCACATTAGACCAAGCCAAGAAGCTAGATATGGTTCTACATACATGTGGAACACAGAAGAAGAAGAAGAAAACAAAGAAGAACAAGTTGGAAATTGCACTAGATGAAATCATAGAGATACCGAAATGTGACCCAACAACATTAGACTTTGAATCTCTCCAAGAGTATGGAGAAATATGTCAGAGGAAAGCTTTGCAAGAAAAGCTAAAGAAGCAGCACCAAGATTCATTGGTACTGGAGAACAAAAGGGGCATCTTGAGCCAGATAGTACCCAAAGTTGATGTTGATCACAATGCCCCCATTCTAGATCAACTTTATGTCCTCACCGAAGCAATCACAATGCAAAATGTTGATGTAGAAAAGGCAATTGAGGAGCGAGAAGAACAGAAAGTTCAATACAAACTAACAGAAAAGATCAGCCAATAAGTGGAAGAGAATAAGGTAAATCTTTCAGAATTATCGAATCAATTAGATCCAATCATAACTAAAGCTATTGCCTTAGTACAAAAGCTATGCACTTTAGAAAAGTTTACAAAGTACAATAATGACAAGATTGTAAAGATTGGATCTGATCTAATTGCAAGTGCACAAAGTCTAAACACCGATGGAAATGCAATTAAATTGCATTATGAGAAGATCATTGAGATCAAAAGCTTGAGACAGGAACTTTGGGAAGTAGAGTCACAATTCAGAGAGGAGTTTACCAAAATTTAGTCCATATTGTTACCGAACCTCACACTTATACAGACTCACCTAAGTTCAGCTAGGAAACTTATTACCACCCCTAAGATGTCTGTAGAAGACAACATCTATGACATGCATGCATGGATCACATTGGAGCACATGGCTCTAGAACATCTAAAAGAGAAATGAGAGAAGATGATGGAGGAAATGAAGTCCTCGCACTCTCATATTTTTGATAATCTATAGCTATACACCTTTTTCCTTACTATCAAAAAAGGGGGAAAAGGAAATATGTACAGAGATAGAGCATATAGTACTGATAAAGGGGAAAAGTGAAATAATATGTACAAAGAAGAAAAAAGAGGAAAAGGATAATATAGCACGAAGGAGAAAAGGAAGAAATAGTATAAAGACAAAGTGTACATACACACTATACTATATTGGCATATGCATAGGGGGATTCATGAAATGAATAAGGTAATAAACAAGGTGTTCATACTATAAATTTTGATAGTATTCTGCACATATCAGTTTTTGATACTAATGTCAAAGGGGGATATTGACAAACATAAAGTTTTTACATTAGTATGCAATGAGAAAAACAATTTGTTTAAACTATCGGTTACACTACACTGAAAGTTAGGTTTTCAGTTCAAACTAAAAATGCTAAGCAAGGAGAAAACCGACGACACAGTTTTCCATTGTAAACCGAAAGTGCAAACCGAAGATGATAAAGAGGAACCTGACATGAGTAAACCGATAGAGGAAATCGACAAGCAGATACAATGCAAACTGAGAGAACAAACAAAGAGCAACCCGACAGACAGTTCAACCAGGAGCACCAAAAGACAGTATAACTGACTTTAGAGAAAATCAAATATCAAACACCGAAAGTCAGTTACATCTCAGAAAAAGTGGATCTGACTTCCACGTTAGATAAAACAATTGTATTCTATTTAAAGAGTCTTGATTTATTTTAAAACCATTACTTAAGGGACAAGAAACATTATTGTAATTTTTTTAATCAGTCTAACTAATTAAAAACATGCAGACTAGGAGATTAAGGTCAAGTTGTAAACCTTTGATTATAGATTTAGTTTTGTTATACATGTAACTACATGAGGTCAATCTATCTTATAAATAGATGTTGTAATCATTCATTATAATGGATGCGAGGATGAACGTAGCCAACGAGCACATCTATGGATCAGACTGAGAGTTTCAAGAAGCAGAACAATAAAATATGAAATTGGTTATCAAGAACCGAGAACAGAGGCTACCGAGAAACAAAGGTATTAATCAATCACAATAGGTGATACATTTATACCTGTGAATTGTAATGGATCTGTAATCAACAATAGTTAGATTTCATACACTCAATTCAATGAATATTTTTGTCTGCATTCTAACAAGTGTAGCAAATAGAAGAAAACCTTTCAAGGAAGGCGGATTTAACTATCCTATTGTAAATCTCTTAACTAAGTGCACACTAAATAGTGTTGCTAAAGCTCTTGACAGAGTAGACCTTGACAAGTCTCCACAGATACTCCTAACAGGGTAGATCATCAGAAGTGATCAAATTGTAAGCCTTAACTAGCCCCTTCCAATCTGCAGATAGTGAAGTTTTTGTGGGTGCCATCCTACCGCAGTTTTTACCTTCTAACATGGGTTCTCTGCATTACCATATCTTGTGTCATGAGTCAATTACTTTCATGAATGTTTACATGTTTGATTAATTTAAAGAATTGGTATATCTTACACAAAGATAATATAGAACAGATGGTTGGTTATACAATTGATTACATAATGGATAAAGGTTAAAAGAGATAAAAGTTTTAGAGGTATTGATTCACCCCTCCCCTTTTAGTACACACTTCCCATTATTTCCAATACATAGTTTAGATTATAAATGAACATAATTATCTTTGTTTCAATTTGAAAGATTTCTTGAAAATGTCATTATGCTCAAGATTCAGGAGCAATAACATGTATGCAACACTATACAATGCTCTTTTTTAAGAAATGTGACCATTTTGTGTATATAAATCACAATATATAGATCAATACAATATAATACCATAATGTCAATGTCAAGACTATACAATGAAGTCCTTTACAAATATATTCTTTAAAAACCCAAGCTCTTGTTTTCTTACACAAACTGAATCTTTTCAACATATGAAACCTTTTTAATATCTTTTTCAAAATAATATGTTTCCAGCCGGTTTCAAGAAAACTGAAAAAATAGAGTATTCGAAATAACTGATAATAAGTAGTGTATATAACTTTTAATCACTGTAAACTACCTTTTAACTAATAAACAAATGTGATAACAATAATGAATACCTTCCAATCTTGAAACCATAACAATATTACTAGTTTCCATAAAAATTGTTTGCATAACCATCACATTGCTATCACAACTGCTTCCACCTTAAACTCCACAGTAAAGATTTGTCACACTAAAAAATGCCTCAAATCTCAACATTGTGAGAAGCCAACTCTTGTTCCCTAGCATATTGGATGGGGTTTCAAGAAGATGTGAAACCAAGACAAATAAACTGCCTTCAATAAAAAAATCCTTTACCATTTTCTATGCCCTAATTCGTGGTCTATCAAAACCTTCAACCATAAAGATTTTTTATAATAATTTGATACTGAATGTAAAGTCTTTCACCACTAATGATGTTGATAGGTAATGATGATGATATTATCGATGTCGGTCAAAACATATCATCTAAAAAATGATGCTGACCACATGAAGTTTGACAAAAATAATTATCAATGGAAAGGTCAAAATGATGACCAAGTAACATAGTATCCAGGAAGAAATCAAATGTCATTTCATTGCAATTAAAAAATGTCTAGTAGACCAAGCATACTAACTATATCATCGATGTGACATATAACAATAACCACTAAAAACTTTCATCTGTTATGAATATATGTCATAGTGTCTTTTGCGTATACCATGATTACAAGCTCAAAAAAATTTCACATTTATGCCAAGATAAAAAACCATATCTTTTTCAAATAGGTCATTGATCAATTGATCATTCTTGTTTTACATAAGTTTTTATTAACACCTCATCACATGATACATACAAACCTTGTTTGCAAATGACTATTAATAACTTATACATCTTGTTTGCAATAAGACATTAATATCTTATCAACAAAAAAATGATAAGGTACTAATTCCTTATTAATATCTAATGTGGAACAACATAATTAATGTATCAACTAATAAGAATGCATATCAACCATGTAAGCAACAAGGATTCAAAGTATCAATGGTACTCATCTTGTAAATGTGTCCACTGTCCAAATAGAGAATGACATCACCGAGAGATTACCCAACCTGTATACATGTCCACTGAATGTCAACACAAATCACTGGCTATCATTGTCATATGTGCAAGGTATGTTCATCAAAGATAACATCAATTCCTTGTAGAAACAAACTATAATAAAAGTGTATCAACATTAATAATGAATCATAACCAACAAGGAACAACAATAATGTGATGCAATCATAATAGATTGATGTGATGCCTTATATCATACCAAAGCATGTCAAGTATATGTCAATCATCACTATGAATATATGAATAAACCGATCAAGTATACATGTATACTTGTGCAAGGGAATTACTGTGAATGAACCTGGATATTTGTGGCTTTGTCATGAAGGGAAACAACTGAGAGGGCAACACATTTACCACGTTTTGAGATATTGATATTGATGTTGGATGATAATGTATTTTAAACTAGTTATTTTAATGCAATTAATTTACATACATGATATTGGTCCCACTCGCGAAATTATATATTTATGCATGGACACCCATGATATGTGTTGAGTGGTTGTAGGTGCTAGGTATTGATTCCACATGACCTCACTGGTCTAAGTGTACCCTCCTCAATAGAGGTTAGAAAAAGATAGCATATGTGCCAAAATTTTGCTAAGTCATACTGCTTGTACCATATTGAGTATGAATCCTCATGTGAATGTCAGTATAGCCAAATACCATGTTTAGTAATGTTTGAAACAACTTGAGTCCCTCTTGTGACCGACTACTAAAAAGTGTTTTCTTAATTGTGCTTAATTGCATTTTTTCATCAATTTTAATGTGAAAATGGATTATAATGGTTTTTATTGTAATATAAAAACTTTGGAATTAAATATGCCTTAAGTGAATTTATTTTATTAGCATTTGCATAATTGGGGCACATGAGAGATTTTAGGGAAATTTAAATGTTATTTCCTTTATTTTTTCAATGTTATGGAATTTTTATTTGAGAAAATTAACTCATTTTTATACTTAATTTTATTTTGGGATTTTGGCACTTTCAAAAACCCTTCATACACTTAATTTTTGGAATAGAAATTTTGAAGTGTAATATTCTTGGAGAACTTTTGTGGGTATTATTTTATTGGATTTGGAATGTCTAATCATGCATGTTGGTATAGGTTTACTTGTGAGTTTTTAAAGTTTATCATTTTTTCATTTTTGGTGCAATTTGAGGTAAGTACCTCATATCTCTCCATTTGATTTATTATTTCATTTTTAGTTTTTTTGCAAATGAATCAATGCATGATTTAGAATATTTTTCTTAAGCCAAACCCTCTCATTTCCTTGAGTATTTAGTTAAATTATATTGTGGAGTGATGAATTTTATGCATGAAAACATGAAATTGGATCCTTTTGGATCCCGTATTATGTGGATTTTGTGGTTTGGGTACTTTTATCTATTTTGTGGATTTGTCTATTTTTTGTGAAAATATATAAATTAGAAATTTGGTATCATTTGATTTTGATTTTGATTTCAATGAGCATAGGGTAGGTAAGTGAAAACTAATGACATATTAAAAAAATAACCAAGATGATTAGATTCCCCTTACATGCCTTGAGCACTGATATAGGCTAAAGATGTCTTGGGAAGGCATGCTCGCTCATGGAGCACTGAGACTTATCTTGGAGATACATGCTCACTCATAGTGTGATGAGACTTGTATGATGAGTTCTCTTAGTACTTATAAAAGGAATAATCAATCTCATGTGATCCATCCCTTTGAGCTATGCAATGAAACTATTCGCTCTCTCTCTAACATTTAGCCCTATAGTTTTGAGTAGCACTTAGAAGATGTACTACTTTCCCTTTTTGTGCTTTTAATTGATTATTATGTGATCAATATGTATGTTATCCCATGAAATTGTACGATATCTTGTGATTTTCATTTACGTTGGCCCATTATGTTATGTTAGGCCTTGTACTAGGATGACAAAATTTTTATGTTTTGATGATTCATGTTCTTTATACTAGTATTGATGATGATTCCATTCTCTTGAATATATTCTTCATAATTGAGATATGATATATCTTCTCATTCGGGATGTTTGATCTTTGATCGTGTATGGTGTGCATACTTGTGTATGGCATGTGTGAGCCTATACCGTGCGTATAATCTTTCTCGAGTGTTTTGGTTGTGTGACTATCTCCATTAGCATGATGGGGTGAGCCTTTAGGTTCCAGATGGTCAAGAGGGATTTTATAACCACTATTATGGACCCAAGAACATGGCTATGAGGATGTCACTTAGTTCGTCATAATTTCCCCTCTTCTCATGTTATTATGTTACTTCTTCTACGAGGTGAAAAGGGGAGCAAAGGCAAAGGGGTTGATTACTCCTCCTTTTCAAAATTGCACATTTGGAAGGAAGATGTCCCAATAGGCTCAAGTGAGTACCTAAGCGCTGAATGGGGCAGTGATCCTTCACTAAATATGTAATTTGAAAATAGAAAAGCGGAAATATGCAAAGTAGATTAAAAAAATAGATGAATAGAGACAAAACTGGAAATAATAGACTCATAAGTAACTGCCAAAAATCATAAATAAGCTGAATTAGGGTGCAGACTACTCTACTTACCTTTGATTTCAATCTGAGCTGAAGTTGTATGGTATATAATGTTTCAAATGTGATGTACCTAGGAATAAAACATTTCAAACATTCTATACCTAGGAACCAAATGTTTCAAACATTCAGTATCTGGGAATAAAATGTTTCAATTATTTTGTACTTGGGAACATAATGTTTTAAACATTTTGTTCCAGGTACTTTTGCCTGGATTTTTAAAGGGATCCTCTAACTATTTTTGATCTTCCTAAAAAAGTTTTGACAGCTTCATAACCTATTCCTACAGAAAAAATAATGAGGAAAATATTGGGCAAAATGGGGTTTCCTTGGTCAAACCCCTGTTTAGGAATCAACCTTGAAAATGTAATTAAATTACATAAAGGAAAGTATGTAAAAAGGTAAGGGTTTGATTCACCTTGCATAAACCCTCGTTAATGCATGTAGAAATTATTTATACCCATGAATATGTTTGAATGTAAAATATAAATCAAGGATACCCTCACAAATGCACGGATCTATGGACACAACTCCTAAATGTTTAATATAGATATGCTTGATACTCGCTTGCAATGAAGGAATAATGTTCTTGCTTTATTGATAATTCCTCTACTTGGCCATCGTGGGAGAGAAACTTGGTTAAATGGAGAAGATTTCTTTGGAATTGACTTGAATTGGAGAAACTAGATCTTGGACGTGTGCCTTCAAATCTTGAATGCTTGTATGCTCTTCAAAAATTTATTGCACTTGGTAGCATGTGTGCAGTTATGATATGAAAAATGAGGATAGATAGGGTGTTTATATACTTCATCCATCATTTTGGCATTAACAAATAGGTTGGGCTAACCACGGGATCTAATTTCCCACTAACACCCTGACATAGGGCTCTGGGCCAAATTTGGGCCAAAAAGTGCGGAAACATAATGTTTGAAATGTTTTGTTCTTGGGTACAAAAAATCTAAAACATTTTGTATCTAGGAGAATTATTCCAAATTTAGACTAGGTGCCAAGATGGTGAAAAATATGCGGGAAAAGAATAATCACGTTGCTAGGTTCAAACATAACGGACATCAGATCTCAAAATCACTAAAATGGGGCCTATTAAAGCATCTAATTATGGGTGCTAATTTTTTAAGATGATACATTTATCCCCCACTTTAGCACCAGTATGGGACAAACTCATGTTTGTAGTTAAGTAGATCAATGCATAAGAACAATCTTATCTAGGTCAAGGAGATAAAGAAACATCAAGCCCCCGAGTGACTTAAGTCCTCGTCAAATCTAAAACCAAGATAAAAGAGGCTTCACTAGAGAGAGAGAGAGAGAGAGAGAGAGAGAGAGAGAGAGAGAGAGAGAGAGAGAGAGAGAGAGAGAGAGATGCATGACCACTATCCTAGTAAGGTATTGAATTACTAAAGCACTGCCACAAAAGATGGCGTTGATAGTCTAGTCAACACATCAAAACAAAGGGATCAGTTCTTAAGTAAAGTATTATCTTCATTAAGGGATCCTAAAAAAGTGATTAGTCCTAAGAAAATCATTATCTCCAAAGGGATCTAGAAAGAGGAGGATTAATCCTTAAGGGAAAAATTGTTTCCATTAAAGGATCCACTTAATAATGCACATTGGCATGATAATGAAAAGATGAACGTAAGGAAAGCATTGTCTCCTTAGCCATCTGCATATTGAATCATTTTCTGTGTGTGTGAAAGATGTGAAATAAGGAGCATAGTGTATTCCCCCACATGAAATTGATTGAAAAAACATAGCATACATCCATCCATAAGAGACATTTCCACTATGAGATGCCCCCAAGAAAAGAAAAACCACGAGAATGAAACACATGACAAAAGAGATCGTGAAAGGGATATACTAACTCAAAGGGCGGTATGATCATATGACAACTCATGTATATCAAAATGAACTATCATTATTCCTCAAAGGTGGTGGAACTAAAATCACAATGGAATAATGTCACATAAGAGTCATGGAGAAGAGTCATTTTGGGATGGCATCACGAATACCAAAAAGAATTGATAGCTACCATTTTACATCATCCCCAATAAGAAAACACAAAGACACATTTACAAATAATGGCACATGCATGACATAACATGTAAAAACATACAGAAGAAGTGTGATATAAATAGATAAATGTCACAATAGGTCAATTCCTTCACCACCTTACGTCAACAGAGTAAGAAGGGTCGTCTAAAGAAATCTAAACAAAAAATATAAAAAGGAACTAATCACAAGGGGAGCACGTTGCAATAGGTAAACACAAAGAATTCATGGCACAAGAGAAGCTATTCAAGCATATTGCCTTGCCTCATAGTATTTAGGGAAGGTGGGCAACACACAAGAGGACCAACATCAAACATGGTAGCTAGAACAATAGCCAGTTTTGAATAGACTGAATAACCAAGAGAGGGGTGAATAAGTTATTCCTACACAACTTTAAAAAACTTTCTCTCTCTCTCTCTCTCTCTCTCTATCAGTTAACACTTAAATAGTTCAAATAACAGCTTAAGATTTGTTTATTTAGCACATTAAACATCCACGGTAAATATAAACATGAAATGCATAGGAACACTTAAACAAAGAACACTAGATTTTACGTGGAAACCCCAAGATGGATAAACCATGAAGAAGACAATTCTCATAAAATATAAAAAATACCTATTAAGGTGACACTGAAAGGTGATTTGATACAAATTCTCACTCCCATAAATGCTGACTGCAAGAAGGCTCACTGCCAATACACAAGGGCTCACAATCAATACACAAGGATCACTACTGATACACAAGGGCTCATTTTCAATACAAGGGATCATTTCTAGAAGATATGAAAAGGAATATAATCCACCTCTAAGATTTGCAGACTGATCAACATGAACACAGATCTCCTTTGCATGAATTTGTTTTTACTTTGCATTTACTTCACACTTGTATATTACTTGTATATATTCACACACTCACCTTCTTATGTTCATGCCTTACTTATACAACACTATGAGATCCCCAAGGTTTGCTACACAATTTGAAATAGGTCACACGAAAACATTTCCATGGTGTGAAGGAATGAAATGCGGACCACCTTGACTAATAGATAATGCCACACTACACACCACCTTCTCCAAGGAACTCGTTACAAAACCAAAGCCAAGACTGAAACACATCCTCATAGGATCGAGCATATAATCTACCATAGTGTAGATTCCAAAGACCACAAGCTACCAATGAACATGCCAAACACTCGAACCAATACATTAGACACTCCAACTGATATGCCAATCTATCGGTACACAATAAATGATACAACACTCTAACTGATATACCAATCTATCAGTACACAATAACTGATACAACACTATGCCAAAAATATAGTAACTGATACAAAAAAATTTAAGACATAAGTATGTTGACATCAATGACAACCATTAATGTCAATACCATTGGAAAGCACCAACTTCACATTCTAACAATCTCTCCCTTTATCATTGATAGAACCATTCATCAATAATAAAGCACATAAACAACTAGTAAACTTCTCCCCCTTTGAAAAAATGAAAGGACCAAGAAAAAATCCCCCTTGCTGAAATACTCTTCTCCCCCCTGAGAGGAAGCCTCCAAGAACTGATCCAGAAAGATATATCTATGGAAAATATTGGATCAATGCACACACCAATGCATATACTGAAAACTAGGAAGGGGTAGAATGTCCAACTTCCCTCTAAGATACTCGAAAGTATCTTTGCACAGAGGTTTGGTGAATATGTCTGCAATATGCTCCTTTGTGGGTACATATTCCAGCTTTACTGCACCTACTTTACCCTTTTATCTAATGAAGTTATATCTGATGTCAATGTGTTTTATTCTGCAATTCATTACTGGATTCTCTAACATACTTATCACACTGGTATTATGACACTTGATAGGAATTTGTCCATCAAAATTGATTCCTATATCCTACAATGCCAGTTTCATTCATAATGCATGGGTACAACATGAGGATGTTTTAGTATAATTTGATTCAGTAGTGGATAATGTTATAGAATCTTGATTATTGCTTGACAAAGCGACTAACTCAGAGCCAAGAAAGAATGCTCCACCACTGGTAGTTCTTATGTTTTCCAAACAACCTACCCAATCTGCATTTGTATATGTTGTCAGTGAAAATTTTGATTCTTTAGGGTACCATAACTCCATATCTTTTGTCTCTTTCAGGTATTTGAAAATCCTTTTTACTTCCATAACATGTGACTCTTTCGGTTCTTTATGAAATCTGGCTTCCAAACATACTACATACATACATAATATCTGGTTTGGTAGTAGTTATGTATAACAAGCCTCCAATCATCACCTATACAGACTTGCATCTTCTTTTGGTGATTCATCTTCCTTAGTAATCTTGTTGTCAGTAACAATATGAGTGCAAACAAGCTTTGAATTTTCTAAACAAAACTCCTTCAGTAACTCCTTCACATACTTGTATTAAGAGATAAAAATCTCTTTACTGTTTTGATTGACTTGCAATCCAAGAAAGAACTTTAATTCTCCTGTCATTGAAATTTCAAATTCCTTTTGCAAAATTCTTGCACAAGTCATCTTTGCCTCCAAGATGATGTCATCAACAGACAACAAAAACCAAAATATTTTCTGAGTTTACCTTGAATTACAAATAGTTGTCAGCTCATCCTTTCCTGAAGCCTTAACTGATCAAATACTTGTCCAATTTACCATACTAGGATCTAGGTGTCTGCTTTAGACCACATAATGCCTTCTTCAATCTGAAAACAACATCAGGATCTTTTTTGTTTTGAAACCTTCTAGTTCTTCAATGCATACATCTTCCTTCAATTCTCTATTTGGGAATGCAGACTTGACGTCCATCTGATAAACTTTGAATTTATTGAATGCTACAAATGCCAAGAACATCCTAATATTTTCCATCTGAGTAACAGAAGCATAAGTCTTTTCAAAATAAATTCCTTCAATCTATGAGTAACCTTTTCAAACCAATATTGCCTTGTTTCTTACAACTTTTCTATTCTCATATAGCTTGTTCCAATACACCCATTTTGTACCTATCATATTTTTGTCTTTCGGTGTGGACACAAGTTCCTAGATCTAATTCTTTTCTATCTGATTTAGTTATTCCTTCATAGCATTAATACAACTATGGTCATTACAAGCCTCTTTTATAGACTTGGGTTCAACTTCAGAAAGTAAACACAACAAAGCATGATCTTGTGTTGCTTTACTTATGGTAACAACTCCTTTTTTCTTATCTCCAATAATCTGATTTTCTGAATGATTCTTTTGTACATGCCTTGGTTTCTTAGTAATGGATGTCAGTGTCATTGTCAGTTGAATGTCATATTCCTCTTTCTTATCTTATTTCCTTTGTTCTTGTGCATCAGATTCATACTCAATGTGTCTTTCAGGAACCTTTTGAAAATCTTCATAAACCTTCACATTCGCACTTTCCACAATCTTGTTCAATATTTTATTGTAGCACCAAAACGCCTTGCTTCTAGTAGAATATCCCACAAATATTCCTTCATCAGCCTTGTTGTCAAACTTGCCAAGACTGTTTTCATCTTTCTGTATGTAACACTTGCTGCCAAAAATCTTGAAATACTTAACTATTGGTACTCTTCCATGCCATAATTTATATGAAGTCTTGCCATAATTTTTCTGTTACATAACTCTATTGAGAAATATTCATCAATATGTACTTATTTCTATTATATCTCTGGTAGATTTGCTTCTCTCAACATAGTTCTAGCCACTTCTTGAATCGTATGATTTGTCCTTTCCACAACACCATTCTGTTGCAATGTTCTTGTTGCTAAAAACTGTATCTTAATTCCATTCTTTTCACAATAACTTTCAAATGCATCAGATGTAAATTCTCCACCTTTTTCAGATCTCAAACACTTAATGTTTCTACCCCATTCAATCTCAACCATAGCCTTGAATATCTTGAATTTATCAAATGTTTCAGATTTATCTCTAAGAATGAAACCCATGTCATTCTTGAATAATCATCAATAAAAATTACAAAATACCTTTCACCTTGAAAACTTATTATTTTGGTCAGACCACTAAGACCAACGTGCATAATCTCCAACACACTGGTAGATGAATGATCTTTTTCCTTGAATGATTCTCTTCTTTGCTTCCCTTATTGACAACTCTTGTGGCTGATGTTTTTTGGTTTGTGTAGTTTGGGTAAATCTCTCATCAGATTGTCAAAATTAATGTGACACATCCTCTTATGCCAGAGCCAACTCTCATCGGTCTAAGATAACAAACAACATCCTTTAGATGCTCCTTATAGCTAGTACATATTCCTTCATGTTATTTTTCCTATACCAATTATATCTCCACATCTCTTTCTAATTTCACATCCTTCATCCTTGAAAACAACATCATAATCATTCTCACACATATGTCCAACACTCAACAGATTACGATATAAACTTCTCACATAATAGACATTGTCAGTGTTATTCTTACCATCAAATGTAATATATCCTTTACCAACAATATATGTTGCTTTATCATCACCAAATCTGACAACACCACCATCATATTTGCTAAGTGATAACAAATTCGGACGCAAGAAAAGCTCTTTCTTTTTTAAAATTACAAAAAATGGTAAAAAACAACTTTGGGAAAAAACTGCCAAAAAGGGTAATTTTTGGATTTCCTTAATTTTTTGGGTTTTTGGTTATTTAAGAGTTTGCAGAGAATTGTAGAAGAGGTTGGTGATGAATGGAAGATATTGAAGGTTCAAAATTTGTGTGTATTTGTCTTGTAATTGAGTTTTATCATTAATAGAGAGTTGTGTACATTTCACATTTCACTTTTAAAATTTCACTTTTCACATTTCACATTTCAATGTCATTCATTTGAACAAATTTTATGTATTTCATATTTCATTAACCCACTTCACATTTCACATTTCACATTTCACATTTCACATTTCACATTTCACATTTCACATTTCACACTTCACGTTTTATCTCATATTATATGATGAGAGCAACCACTATCAATTAGCCAATCATTTTTGTTCCTTCTATCATATAAAGTAATTTCTACATTATCATCAAATTTAGCACACGCTTTTTATGGACTGGTGTTGAAGATAAAAAAGGCTTAGTCTGATTGCCTGGGAAAAAGTTTGTAAGCCTAAAAGTAAAGGGGGTTTGGGGTTAAGACCTATCAAGCTTGTCAATAAGGCTCTTTTAGCAAAGCAGGTTTGGAGAATCTTTGGGGATTCTAAACAATGGAATGGTATAATTAAAAGTAAATACCTCTTTAATTCCAATAGTTTAAAGGACCTCTTAAACAATAATGATAAGGTTAATGGCTCTTATATCTGGAATAGTCTTTTCTCTTCCATTTTTTTTTTTGAGAAAAGGAATAAGGTGGAAATTGGGTGATGGGACCAATATCGACTCCTGGGATGATCCTTGGATCCATGATTGCCCCCTTTCAGAAAGACAAGACTGGAAGGATATTATTATCCAAGCTAAAAACACTATTGGTTATAAAGTTTCTGACTACAGGCTTGATAAATCTTGGAAGGATCTCTCTAGCCTTGATAGAAGTCTGTCTCCTCTTATGATCGAGTTGCAGTCTTGGTTCAGTGAAGTTAATCATCCTGACAAAATTGTGTGGAACCTCTCTGTTAATGGTGAATTCATGGTGGCCTCTGCCTGCTCTTTCTTTTTCTCCAAGGAAGTTAAGCCTCAGTGTGCAACTATCTGGTATAAACTCCTCACTCCTAAGATTAACTTTTTCTTTTGGATTCTTATCCAGAATAAGCCTCTTACCATTGATAATTTAGTTAAAAGAGGTTTCTATCATGTTAATAGATGCTTTCTTTGTAATGAACAAGCTGAATCCTGTGATCACCTCATGATCCACTATATTTTTACCCGGAGAGTCTGGTCCTTGGTTTTTCAAAAATGGAATTTGGCTTGGTTCTTTCCTAACTCTTGGCAGGATTTTGTCACTCGGTGGAGATGTCCTTTTAATAATGATCTTGCTTGAAACTTTTGGAATCTTATCCCGCCTCATCTCTGCTAGTGTATCTGGAAGGAAAGAAATAATAGAATCTTCAGAGAGAAATTTGCTAAACCTAAAATTATCTTCAACATAATGTCCAGAGCTATTAAGGAAAATTTCATCAATGCTATAACCAATAGCAAGAGCAAGCTCCGGATTCTCATCCCTGATGTGGATTGGTCTACTTGGAATTTTCATCTTCACAACTCTCAAGATTGCACCCTAAGAGATTCCTCAGTTTGGATTGCTCCTCCTATTGGTTGGGTTAAAGTCAATTTTGATGGGGCCTCCAAAGGCAAACCGGGTGTCTCTAGGGGTGGGGGTATCATCAGAGATAGCTTTGGTAATTGTTTAGGTGCCATTTCGGTCCCCTTGGGAATTCAGTCTAATCATAGAGCAGAGGCCTTGGCCACCCTCAATACTATCCTGCTGGTGGAAGAAATGGGGTTCAAAAGAGTCTGGCTTGAAGGTGATTCTTTAAATATTATAAATAATATTAAAGATATCAATACCCCTTCCTGGACTATCGAGCATATTATCTCCAAAATTAAAACTATAGTCCATTCCTTTGAGATGTTCCATATATCTCATAATTATTGGGAGACCAATCAGGTTGCTCATTGTCTTGCTAATATTGGAGCCAAAAGTGAGGGGATTCAAAAATGGAATGGTAATACTATGTGTAATGATGCAGTCACCTTATTTATCAATTATGATAAAATCAGGCAAAAGGAAGGAGTCATTAAAAGGAGCATTAATGATATCACTTAATTCTTCTTAGATTGGGGTGATCTTGAATGACACTTGAAATAATGCTAAGTACATCTCCAAGATGCGGAATCATTCTCCCATTATGAAAGCCCAAAATTTAATGTGTGTCGCTATCATCATTAGTAACAATGGCCAATTTGCGCATGTGAAGAAGATCATGAATTAGCTGAATAGCCTTATTACGCCAAAGAACAACCAAAATCATAACATTTTCCAGTCTGTGAAAAAAGAGCAGGGAGAGTTTTCAGCCATGGGTGGTGATCTCAGAAGAGAAGAGCTCGCAGATTGTAAGTGGAAGCAGGATAAGGAAGTATGGAGAATTTTGAAGAAAGGCCATGTTCATCAGTTTCTTCAAAGA
This sequence comes from Thuja plicata, assembly GCA_018584345.1. Taxonomy (NCBI): domain Eukaryota; kingdom Viridiplantae; phylum Streptophyta; class Pinopsida; order Cupressales; family Cupressaceae; genus Thuja; species Thuja plicata. Next base: position 116,919 of record MU224539.1, on the reverse strand, counting down.
CCCCATGGTTTTGACAATGATGTCTCCAAAGCCTTTGCTGATGGCTGGGATAAGGGCACGGTGAATCTTGCGGGCAAATATTTTAGCCTCGGCCTCAAGCTCCTCTCGAAAATAACTGGTCTCTCATTTGATGGTCTGAAGTATTTGAAAGAGGTGAAGGTTGGAACCAGAGCTTATAAGAAATTTCATGTCACTGATGAGGAGAGAGCTCTTCTGGTTAAAGGTAAGAAATACTATGTTGATATGGATAATATTGATAAAATATGGGGTTCTGTCATCAAGGTTATAATGGAATACTTCACCCTTGAGGGGAGATTTTCTAGGGTCTATAATTATCATTTTGCCCTAGTTAATCACTTCAGACATGATATTTGTATTTCTTTTCCCTACTTTCTCCTCTGTTCGCTTAACCAGAGCATCACTGATTATAGAGTGAAGAACTTCCCTATCCTCCATGTCAGGCTCATTCTCCTTTTTGCCGATTATGCTAGAGACCACATTCCCGACCCTATCCCTACCCAGATAAAAAAAAGGAATATCAGCTCTCTGTCTAGGAATCTAAAATCTAAGAAAGCTATTTCTCTCTCTGAGACGACATCCTCTAAGCCTTTGGAAGGGTTGAAGAATGATATGCACCCTCGTGATGTCATTGCCTCTAACTCTGATAAGAATGTCGTGGAGCCCTCTGTTAGCCCTATCCTCCTGGAGCCTGAAGGTGTGAAGCTTATTCACCAGGATATTGAGACTGAGGTTGTTATGAATACACAGGTGGGTAGTAATGTTGTGTCTAATCCCACTACCCAAATCCCTGAGGAGAAGGATTTGGATGATCCTGAAACCAAAAATGCCAAAGATAGTTTCGAGGATGGTCAGGATAATCAAAAAAGAGGGGAGAAGCTTAACCCTGCTCTGGAGACTATTACTACTGAAGGTAAAGAGAATACTGAGGTTGAGGTAGACGCTGATGAAAATAATGTCAAGGAGACTGATACTAATCTTAATGATAGTAATGCTGACTACTCAGGGGATAATAGCTTTAGGGTTCTGGGAGAGGAAAATATGGACTCCCACGATTCCCCCAGCTTTGGGAAGGAGATTAAGGAGGAGGATAGTGAGAGAATCCTTGATGGTAGTAAATCTCAACCTCTTTAAAGTGAAATCAGAAAGATGGATTCGCATGTCAGAAGCTCAATCATCATGACCCCCCTTGAAATTGCTAAAAACAAATCCATCTACAACTATAATTTGGACAAATGGGTGCAGAGTGATTTGGTAGAGCTTAAGAACATATGCATCAAACTGGAAAATAAGAACTCTATCATCGAGGGAACAATTGAAAATATCAGGAAGGATTATTCTCACAATGCTAATGCTCGTGTGCTTGATTACGACTCTGATCTGGATGATAAAATTAAAAAAATAGTTGAGATAGCCATGATACCTATCTAGGAGAAGACAAGCAGGAATGAGGAAATGTTAAAACATTTGCTTAGCTTGGTTAATACAGGTATGAAGTCTAAGCTGGAGAACTTGAATACTCTGAGTAAAATGCTGGAAGGCAACAAAGATACTATTGACTTTACTGAACCTACCCAGCAGTGGGACCTGGTTCCAGAACTAGGTGAAAGAAGCATAAGGTTGATGATCAGGACATTCAGAGGCTGAAAGATAATGTTAAGACTATGCAGACTCAGCTGGAGGACTTCAAGAGCTTCTTGAAGACTATATCTTGACCTCGGTGCTGGTGGCTTTTTTTTCTCTATTTTTTGTCCAGCGTTTGTTACTTTTTGTTGTTTAGGTGCTTATTGCTAAATTTTGGAGTTGTCCCTTTGTAGCCTGCTCCTCTCCTTGGGGCAGCTAGTTGTTCTTTGGGTCTTCATGCTTATCTCTCTTCTCTTTTGTTAAAGGGTTTCAGGGCCCCTTCAAAACCTATTTTTACCATAATCAAAAACTTTAGCACAAATGTTAGTGATATCAATTTCAGAATTCTTTTCTTCTTCAGCATAAAACATGAAATCTTCAATCTCTGATTCATCCTCTGAGATACTAGCATCTTAATTCACATAGTAAGTCTTTTATTTAATCTTTTGAACTTCTATTTAGCATCTTTGTCAGGACATCTAGTAGCCAAATGACCAGTCTTACCACACCTAAAGCATTTTAGGGTTAACATACCTTTGTACTTATTGGTACCTTTCTTCAGTCTCCTTACAAAGTTAGCCTCAAACTCTTCTTCATCATCACTATCAGGATCATCTTCTCATTTTGTAGTGTTCAATGTTGTCTCTGATCTATTCTTGTATCTTCCAAATTTCCCCACCTCAAATGTGGTCAGGGTACCAAACAATTATTCTTTGGTAAGCTTCTTCAGATCATACACCTCCTCAATTGCTAAAACTTTGTCACGATATCTGTGTGGTAATATCATCAAAATATTCTCCATGAAGTCCCCATTGATAATAATGCTTGCTTAGTTCTTTACTTGATTAATTACATTCTCAACTCTTTGAAAATAGCTATTAATATCTTCCATTCTCGGGTTCTCATAATGTCTCTTAGCTACCGACTTCTTAGATAACTTGACTCAGTCATTTCCTTCAACTTTTCCAAACTTAATAAGTTGTCTTAAATGAAATAATATTAGCCAATTCAGTCTTTGATAAAGAACTAGTAATAACATACCTTGCCTTTTCATTTTCCACATATTCCTCTATTTCATCAAGAGTAGTCAGTCCATTCTGTGGAGGAACATATTTTGACTTTGCATGCTTCCATGTCTTGTAACCAACCGATACCAATTATCCTTTCATATGATATTTCCATGAATTGTAGTATGATCCATTAAACATAGGAATAGTCAATAGTGTGTCATCGAATCTACCTCAAGCGGTTAATCTCTTCACCGAGGAACCTTAATCTAATACAAAATGTTGAATAGGATGAATAATGGAGAGGGGGGTAAATCAGTTATTCCCACACTAATTTACATAAATATCTATGTGTCAATTAACACTTAAACAATTCCAATAACAACTTAATATTTGTCAGTTTAGCACATTAAACATCCACAGTAAATATAAACATGAAATGCACAGGAACACCGAAACAAAGAACACTAGATTTTACATGGAAACCCCAAGATGGGTAAAACCATAAAGAATCTAATTCTCATTAAATATTAAAAACATTTGTTAAGGTGACACCAAAAGGTGATTTGATTATAAGGTTTACTGCTATAAATGCTCACTGCAAGAAGGCTCACTGCCAATACACAAGGGCTCACTACTAAAAGATATGAAAAGAAATAGAATCCACCTCTAATATCTATAGACTGCTCTGCACGAACACAAATCTCCTTCACATGCATTCCTTGTTACTTCACATATACGTCACAATTTGAAATAGGTCACACCAAAACATTCTCGCGTTAAGAAGGAATGAAATGAGGACCACCTTGATCGACACAACACACCACACTACACAACACCTTCTCTAAGGTACACATTACAAAACTAAATCTAAGACAGAAACACATCCACATAGGATCAAGCATACAATCTACCATAATTTAGATTCTCGGGACCACAAGATATTAGTGAACACCCCAAACACTCAAACCGATACGCTAGACACTCCAATCGATACACCAATCTATCAATACACAAGAACTGATACAATATTATGCCAAAAACATAGTTACCGATACAACAAAAGTTGAGATATGACTATTTTGACATAAATGACAACCATTAATGACAACACCATTGGAAAGCTTCAACTTCACATTCTAACAACTAATTTCAAACAAAGACCATGTTGTGAAGAAGGGTCACTTTGTTCATCACTAAGAGATAATTATTTTGCAAATCTAGCTGGTAAATCATTATTAACATCAATAAGCTTATACATATCATCAAAATCACTAGCATGAGAGTCATAATTTTCATTAGAAATATTGAAATCATCATCATCAAGAGTATATAATTCATCCAAATTAGTTTTATTAGAATCTAAGATACAAATAGAATTATCATGCTTTTTAAATTTCATCTTTTTCAGATTAACTTCCTCCCTTGGGCTATGCATAGGTTTATCAAAGGGAATTCAACCATCACTAGGTAACTTAGGGGAGGAAATATTTTTGGAAGCACGCTCACAAGCTCTATAATGAAATTTATGGTGGTGTTCATGAGTACAATCCTTATGTTTAGGTTTTCTTGAGATTTGTTTTGGTTTAGGATCAATCAACATAGGGTCCTTTTCTTCTTTAGGGAGAAAAAGTGAAGTAATTGCACTAGGTTGAGAGATAACATCGATGAAACACTTATATGATATATAAGGTGTAACATAAACATATAGAGGAGGAGTGGAAGGTGTAGGAAGAAGTACAGTTGCAGGACAAGGAGATTGAACATCCTTATGATTTCTAGGCTCACAAATATTTTGGATTTCAAATTTATGATAGGATAAAAAAAATATTGTGTTTGCGAGGTTGAATTGGTTGAGGCATAGAAGGCTAAAAGTATTCAAGTTCAAAGTTCCCTCGAGGTGCTAAAGGAAAATAGATACTATGATTAATTGAGATTATTTATCCTTCATGGGGAAATTTCAAACACTAATAAATATGAGAGACTACAACTTTCATGGAAGTGAGCCAAGGAAAACCAAGTCCAAGTTGAAACTGATTGGAAGTTGGGATGACAAAAAAGGTGACATATAGATTTTTACCACCAACTTCTATAGGAAGAAGTAATTAAACCATGTGTAGGATAAGTGAAACCATTGAAATTTTGGATCATTACCTCGGATTCATCATAGAAATATTGTTTCAATTGTGTAGTGTAAATATATTTTACAGTTATAACATTCACCATGAAAGTAGGATCTATAAAGGCACCATAAGAAATAAGACCATTAACCTTTGCTACAATGTAAAGAGGACCATCATGTGCTTTAATCATCTCTTTAAGATCCAATGTAGTGCAAATATCAGGTTCATGTTAGGGTTTGGGTTTGGATTGATCAATAAGGTTGACAAAATTGTTGGATTTAGTACACTCAACATCATAGTCAATAACATGCATAAAAGAAGAAGGTAAAGCCTAAGTAGACTCAACATTATTAGTTGAATGAGAAGGCAAAGGATTGATATAAGTTTGAAATTTTTGGCTAAGAGGTGCTAAAAACTTGTTTCATTGATCATTAACACCCTCAAAAGATATAGCATTAGAATGAATGAGGTCTTGAAAAACATATTTCAAATGGAAACACTTCTCAATGTCATGGCGAGGTTGATGATGGTATTGACAAAAATCTCAAAGGGCTTAGGAAAATGTTTGGATGTGTCAATTGGTTTAATGGGAGGAAGTTGTAAAACTTTAGCATTAATCAACTTCATCACATTATGCAAAGATTCAGAAAGAGGTGTAAAATTACGAGAAGGTCTAAAAATGGATGAAAAAGGATCCACACCTTTAAATGCTACTAACACTTGCTCATCAATATTTTTTGATTAATTGTTCATCTTGATAAAGCCCTTAGGTTTGTAAAACTTTTGAAATGAATGGGATGTGGCATCACTCTCATAAACTAGGGCCTTCGGAGTGATGCTCTCAAATTAACTCACTTGAAGCTGGTAATTATGAAGTACTGCACACAATTGAGTAAAAGAATAGAATTCAAAAAAGTATATATTATCTTTAATGTATTTCTATAAATTAGCAATAAAAATACATTACACATCAATATTAGGCACATGATAAGAAATCTGAGCATGCAAATTCTTAAATCTACTAATGAAATTAGTTACTTTTCTTTATCACCTTGTTTACAATGCATCAAATTAGTCAAAGAAATCTTAGGACCAATATTGTTTTGAAACTGTTGAATGGAAGCATTAGTAAATTTTTGAAAGGAATCAATGGAATAAGGAGACAAAGAAAAATATCATTACAAGGCTTTATCTTGAAAGGTTCTAGAAAACATTTTAGCCATGAACTTATGATCATGAGAAATCACTACACAATTTTTGAAAGGTTTTAACACGAGTCAAGGGATCACCTTTACCATTGCAAGTCTCTAAATAAGGAATTTACATGTATTGAGGGATAACGACATGAATGCTGTCTAAGGATAAAGGACTAGCAATATCACAAGGAGGAATGTTGAACTTGGATTGAGTCATAGACACAATATGTTGTTGCAAAGGTAAAATAGTTTGAGCCAAGCTAATGGTAGTAGATTCGGTAGAAAGAGTAGTAGGAGATATGTGTGGAAGTTTTGGACCATTATGGGAAACTGAAGGAATGGTATAATATGAAAATGGAACACTATTGTACATGGGAATGGATGAAGGTAACGAAACACATGCAACACTTTAAGGGATAAGAAAAATAGGATTAGGAATGCTAATATGTGTAGGATTGATGTTTTGAACGAGAGTGGTTATGAGAGGTGGAGCATGAGTAAACACACTATGAATTGAGATATGAATAAGAATGGAGGTCTCAACACTATTGGTAGGTGGAATGAAACCTAGTTCTTGGGCACAATCTCTAATAGGATTGACATTTTTATCAATGAGATGAGAGATACTACACAAGATATTAACACCATGTTCATCATTATGAATTATCTTCCTCAAACCATCTACTATAGAGATGACCTCGAGATTGAAGTTTTCTTGTCCTAACCATTGCTCAAAATTTTCAAAGTCAGGGAAATTTTTTTGTACTTACATAGGGGGAACTCTTAAGGTCTCATCCTCATCATGAGAAGAGTTAGAAGAGTTGTTCTCAACAATAGGAGGAATGTCATTAATAGGCATGTTGGTCTCATCAAGATTCCTAGGAAACATAGAGGACTCGAGATCAAAGGAACCCATAAGTCTACAAATTTTCCTAATTGGTATGCTATAGGTAGGACTCAATGTAATAAAACTCATGCAAAAAAAATGAAAGATAGATAGATCTAATGTAATATGAACTTTAGAAGAGATATGAAAACATTCATCGACTAAGAACAATACTACATTTAATGAAAGAGTACATCCAACCATAAAATCAAACATGAATCTATCTAATGCATAAAGCGGATCTAACACAAAAGTTAGAATGGAAATGTTATGATTCGGGTTCACCAAAAATGTACAGGGAGAAAAGGCAAGGGGGTTGATTATTTTTCCTTTTCAAAATTGCACATTTGGAAGGAAGATGTCCCAATAGGCTCAAGTAAGGACCTAAGCGCTAAATGGAGCAATAATCCTTTGCTAAATATGTAATTTGAAAATGGAAAAGAAGAAATTTGCAATGTAGATAAAACAAAATAGATGGATAGAGACAAAACTGGAAATAACAGACTGATAACTAACTGCCAAAAATTGAAAAAATGAGTTGAATCAGGGTCCAAACTACTGTACTGACCTGTGATTTCAATCTGAGATGAAGTTGTAGGGTACAAAACATTTCAAATGTTCTGTACCTAGGAGAAAAATATTTTAAAGATTTTTTACTTGAGAATAGAACGTTTCAAACGTTTTATACCTCGGAACATAACATTTGAAACATTCTGTTTGAGGTACTTTTGCCTGGAATTTTCAAGGATCCTTTGATTATATTTGATGTAATTGAAAAAGTTCTAAAATCTCTGTAACTTGTTCCTGTGCACAAATATGGGGAAGAGGTTGGGTAAAAGGGGTTTGCCTTGGTCAAACCCCTGTTTAGGAATCAACCTTAAAAATGTAATGAAATTGCATAAAGGAAAGTATGTAAAAAGGTAAATGTTTGATTCACCTTGCATAAACCCTCGTGGATAGATGTATAAATTGTTCATACCCATTAATATGTTTGAATGTTCTTAAATTCAATAATTTGACCTTTAAATGTAGAATAGGAATCACGAATACCCTCACAAATGCATGGATCTATGAATGCCACTCCTAGATCTTCAATGTAGACATGCTTGATAATCACTTGTAATAAAGGAAGAATGTATGTGAATGGAAGGAAGGATATTCTTACTTGATTGAGAATTCCTCTACTTTACCATAATTTGAGAAAAACTTTATTTAATGAAGAAGACTGCCTTGGAATTGACTTGAATTGGAGAAACTATATCTTGGATGCTTGCCTTCAAATCTTGAATCCAATTGCCTGGATGCTCTTGAAAACTTGATTGCACTTCATAGCTTGAGTGTAGTTGTGATATACAAAATGAGGAGAGATAAGGTATTTGTATAATTCATCCATAATTTTGGGATTAAAAAAGAAGCCAAGTTGACCACGGGATCTAATTTCTCACTAACACCCCGACATAGGGCTCCAAGCCAAATTTTGACCAAAAAGTGCGGGAACAAAACATTTGAAACATTCAGTTCTTGGGTACAGAACATTTCAAACATTAGTGTACCTAGGATAATTAACCCAAATTTAAATTGGGTGTTACGATGGTGGAATAGATGTGGAAAAATAAGAATCGGGTTGCTAGGATTAAGCATAATGGGCATTAGATCTCAAAATACCAAAATAGGGCCTAATAGAGCATCCAATTATGGATGCTAACTTTTTAGGATGGTACACTTTTCAATTCTCGCAAATATTACCTTATTGATATTTGAATACAAAATATGTATTAGTGTATGTGCATTTTGAATGATCATCATATAGGTAAATGCAATCTATTGATATTGTAATGGATTAGTTTGGTTTTGTGTATGCTAATTTTGGTACTAGACACGCGATGTCATGCATTCTTATTTATGCTTCAATTTTGTAGCATAGTTATGAGCATAGGTACCTCTCTCTTGGGTTTAGAAAATGGACTTTGGTATATATTGCAACATTACAACATTTAAACCCTAGGTGGAAATTTCATACAAGCATGTAACTCACATGTTAGTGTTTCCTAGTATCCAAGTGAGTACTTGCCTACTTTGTCTTATTATAATTTTTGATGTTTTCATGTTTGTGGGGTACTACCAAGGTCTTGGAGAGTAAAGGGAACTTCTGAAGTGTTCCAAGTATATTCTTAATGAGTGTTAGGGGTGTCAAATGCATCAGTTTGTTTGTCATATCCAAAGGAAGCCAATCGTCACACTTAGGGCTAAGGAGAAATTCTATTTTGTCAAGAGAAGTCCTAGAGCTCATGGTAGAGCAACTTAAGGGTTGAATTCATAGGTTTATTTTTACTAAGGTGTCCTGAGCTTTCCGCTATAGTTGGTTGTCGTTTCAAGACTCATCTTCTTGTCATCGAATTCAATTTCAATTATATGCTTTAAAGTACTGTTGTCTTTTATTTTTAAATTTTTATACACATTAATATGAGTATATTATTATAAATATCAATCCCCAAATTTGCCTACATCATTCTTGAGTACTTTGCATGTACTTTCACAACTTCAAAATTTAATAAATATTATGGAGATTTGGAATCTCCATTTGAAATTTTCTTAAGACACCTTCACAACTGATTGAAACTAAGACTCATATGACACCACTTCTATAATTATTTATACTCATGTATTTTATGTGGATGCAATATAGAATGAGTATGATTCAATCTTGACATGTGGTGTGTCACGCCCCACCAGGGAACTCAGGAGGACAAGCCAACTAACTACTAAGAGATGTAATTTTTTTTTAATGAAATATTACAAACTAATCTAACTCCTCACACATTCCCTAACTCTGTTATTCAAGAAACATAATCTAATCTATTCATTTATATATTATGAGTTACTTATTAAGGCAATGATTAATTAGTTTAAGATTACTAATTCATTCCTTTACTTTCAATCTTGCCCATCATTCCTAATATTTTAACATGCATCTATGCAAGTTATCCTTTACTTAAAATAATGTTATTATTTATACTATTCATTCATCCATTATCTTTATAACACTTTTCGTTTAAGCATTTAGGCGAGAGGCTAACATTCATTAGACATGCAATACCCTATGTATTTTAATATTCCACATGCATTTGAGGTACATAGTAAACACAATCCAAAATTGAATTCTATAGCTATCTTATTTCATTGATTCGTCATTTCATAATAATTTTTTCCATGAACCTTACATCAAGACGCAACATATTCATTCATAAATACACCATTTCATACTAAGTCTAAGTTCATTTCTTGGACAACATAAAGTAGTAGAAGATACATGAATAAATACCCTAAACAATTATCTTTTCATATTGATAACACACAATCTTTTCCCTTTCCTTTTACCTAGATCTGCCCATTCCCCTATACATTACTTTGAATTACATTGATATACATCACATCATTAGATACAATTATTTCCTTGAAAGAGCTTTCTATTACAAGAATTCACATGCATAAATACATCTTTACATATACAATAAGAAGTCTTCAAAACTAAAAAACTAGAAGGAACATGAGTCAGGAACATCCATCTGACCACGAACAGTACCTCGATATAATAAAGATTAACCACCCAACCACATGGATCCAAAAGGAGTCCACTCCCTTGTGATAGGAGATACAAACCAAGGTCCACCCCAGAAGGTAACACTAGGATACTCCTAAGGTGATAATAGCCCTTCCCAAAATATAACACAACCGAAAGGACAAGAAGATCACAAGGACCACAAAGGACATAATCAACATTGGCAGGAACTGTAAGCTACAAGCTAAGTTCCCTACCCAAACAAGTATCAGAATAACATAATTAATCCACATTATAATATATAGGAAGCCATAACAATGTCACAACATGAAATAATTGAGTTTAGGAGACCATTAGTTGCCCAAATTCACCGGACAACCCTAAGTAACAATCAAGTACTTAGACAGATTAAAACACATCTGCATGGCATAAAAATGCACCAAATGGATTCAAAAAAAAAAAAAAACTTTAATAACCTCATAAAATTATAAGTCACAACCTCATAGTATCATTGGATTGGGTTTAGGAGATCATTGATTGACCCTAGTCCACCAAACTGTCCTAAACCTAAATCTGGATTTCAAAATGTATAAGGAGGCATAAAAATGCACCATGAATGATAATAAAACCATATTACAAGAAATCATACATAATTTGAGTCAAACAATCAAACCCTAATAGCCTCTAGTTGTTGATAGGACCCCCAGACATCAATTTAACCCTAAAACTATCAATCTAGAAGACCTACACACTTGGTGACCTAATCTGTGCACTTGGCTGCTAATTTGAACACTTGGGCCCCAAAGTTGCACAGTTGGTCAAAACAATGTTATTTTGAAGAAAATCAAGACACATTAACTATACGGCTAAAATTGGGCAAAATCTAGACACCGGGAGTGAAATATGATGAAGACCTATTTGATATACCCTTGATTACCTTCCAAAAACATCATTATACAATCCCCAAACATAATATCAATGTGGGAAATTATACATTACTAGACACATGTCAAAAGAGAAATGAAGAGATGAATTTATTACAACGTATGCAAACACTTATAATCTGCATTCCTAAAGGCTCCTAATGGATCCTAAAAGAAGTGAGAGGCATCCAAAGACTTGAAATAACATAATACAATAGGTTTGGAAATAAATTATTGAACAAGGAAAAGCATTCATAAGAGACACAACATAAACGACTCATTGCAATATAACATGAGAAATTTCTCTCTGAGAGATTTCCTAAATAAGATAAGATTCAAATCCATCAAACAAGCCATACCTATTCCTCATGTTCCATTCCACATTCATTATTTTCTAAGAATTTAATTTAGATAGTGAAATAATAATTACACACAACAGACAATGATAATAGATAAATAGGATCTCCTTCCATGATAGATCCTACCTGGAGTTCTGCAGAGAAACCATTGATGAAGAGGATCTTGATCACTCCATTGATTCCACATGTTCCCTATGTTGCTTTTCTACCAATTTATTCTTTTTTTCCTTTTCCACTCCTTTGGTCTCCCCTTCCAAATTGATTTCTTCTCCCATAAATAACTTATCGGAGTGGTTGCACGGGAAAATTCAATTGTTGCAACCATTTGCAACCAATAGTTGGTAATAGTTTATTAAAGCATGTTTAATTATTAGTTGTATGATATTCACGTACTTATTAATTAACATTATTAAAACATTTACCTTAGGGAGGGTTAATGTAAATTTTCCTTACTCCTATATAATTACTAATATTTATACAAAATGCACATTTATTAATTTATTTTCTTTTACCTCTAAATACAAAAAGAATTACCCCTCAAGGTTAATATCCTTTATTTTCAATAATTTAATATACTCATATTACCATTTTAATAATATATTTTTTATACATTATAAACACATACAATCATATAATCGCATCCTTGTGTGTGTGTGTGTGCACCCATATGCCTATGTATATATATTTATCTATTTATTTATTTCATATATAGACATTATTTTATAAGTAATATAATAAACTCACATTAATTCATTATAAAATATTTAATACCACATTTAGAAAATATCCTTATTAATCACCCATACCAAGACCTCAAATCCACTCCTAACGTAAAGAGAATAACAACACGCATACATCTAGAACCAATCAAGTCCTAAAGATCAAATGTCCATAAAGGGGAAAGAACAAACCAACTTAACACAACAAAGCTATCCAGATAACAAAACAAATTGCCATTATGAGAAGGAAAACATAGATAGGACTAAATCAAGAGTACCCAACCCAGGTGCAAAGGATCATAAGAAAAGGACCAAGGTAGGTTTATTCTTGCGAGAACTCGGTACTATCTCCATAACAACAACAACAACAACAACAACAACAATCAATCAAGGATTTTGAGGCACGCTCAGACCCGCGAAGCCAGGTGAAGTTGATGCCTAATACCCGCAAGCTTGCATCATAAAGTAGAAATACATGTGCATAGATATAAATATAAAAGAAAGCATTACAGACAGATGATTGGGATCAATACATCGTGTGGACCTCAACTATGCGAGTAATTATGACTTTGTCCCAAATCATGAAAACACACACACACACACACACACACACACACACACAAGAAGCATGTAGAATCATCATATATAGGGTTAGAATCTTAAGCATTGGGTTAGTCTTCATAATCAAACCATATAACCAAAAGATATTTGTTTCCTAGATCCATATGCACCGATAATAATAACCATAAATAATTACATCAAAGTATCTAAGAAGTATGTCATCATCTAGGTCTATCCACCCTACTTATCAATGACCAGTGTTAGGTTGATTATTTCAAAGCATACAACATAAAGAGATTATCACATAATGAGAGCATAAATAGGGAAAATTAACTTATCCTAGTCATCAACATCATGATCAACATCTAGGTGCACTACGTAAAAAATACATTATTCATCCAGAGTAACCTTAACAGAAGAAGGTATAGAAATCACTTATATATCCATCGAGCACACATCACATATCACCCTAAACTTAGATAGGTATAGAAAGATCTTCAAAACCCAAGTGGAGATGGACACACACCAAAGGATCCCTTAAGATAGTATGTTTATCATTAGGATCAATCGGTACTAGATTACGAAACCATTAGAATGAACTGTTGGAGTAGATCAGACAAGTATCACAAATATCTACACATTAAGAGAAGCATCAAAAGATCTTACCACTCTAAAGAGAATTTAACAAAAGTAGAAAACTTATTTTAGGGTTATAGGGGTATTACATGGTGGTATTATTGTTACTTTAAAAGTTACCCTTAATAGAGAACAAATCTAGTACATTAGAAACATTTACTAACGAAGATATTTTTTTCCCATAAATCTTATTTTTTATTTTTGGATAAGTGATAAATTTTATTGATTCGAAAAGAAAGGATTTAAATATGCAAAAATAAGGCCTTGAGCCTGGATAAAAAAATTTAATCCCCATACACGCATCTGCCACTTAAGAACCCTTTCTTTGACACAACAACAACAACCCAACACTACACAAAAACATAAAAAGCTCATAGTCCTACTAGGAAAAATGGGCACGCAGGCCAAACACACAATTCACCTCATCACTAGTTTTTAAAACCCTACTTGGATAGCATCTCCTTGTGGGTTTCATTAATCATTAACTCTCCAATGGTCTCCACCTTGGATTTTGACCGTCCCAAACCAGGCAGCGAAACCTCTCTAGAAATCACCTCTGCATCTTGGTCACAAACCTTGCATGGCTTGTGTTTACGCTTTCATTTCCATTCCTCTACCAGCCTCCATTGATCAACTTCCCATTGGTTCATATATGCTAACAATTCCATCCACATTGTTCGAGCTTCACCCACTCACTGCACAATGGGTGTATCAGTACTAAACACCAAAAAGGGTTGAAAACCTTCTCTTTCACCTTCAACATGATGCCATCAACCATCATTATTATGAAAACCTACTCCAATCTTATCTGCTTAGTGATTATGTTGAAAAGCCTAGCTTGATTCATTTAAATCTTCCTGCATCTAGAGAGTTCCAGGAACCTCACCCAGAGTCATGGGGTAGTCCCACAATAGTGTGTCCAACTTTTTTGAACATTCTGATTTTTGCTGAAATTACACATTTTTAAGAAAATACGATGATTTAAGCCTTGAGAGGTCCCATTTGAAGGAGTAAATTGAAAATGGTTAGATAAAATCCTCTTAGATCAAACTCTCTTTGGTATAATCTCTCTACTCCTCAGTTACACCTATAATCAAGTCTCCTTTGCACCTGTCAAAATGTTGACAAAAAATCACTTTGACAATAACTTGTCGGGGGATCAAATGAATTCATTCAAAAACCCAAATATAGGATGATACTTTTTTTTTATCGGTAAATGTCAAATTTTGTATTGATATTAAGTCAAGTTACAAAAGGTTTAGCATAGAGATGATGATCTTTCCTAATGCAAAAAAACACACCAAAAACTAGAGGCACACCAGACCAACATTAACGTTGTCACCCATAAAAATAGTTGTTTGTTCCCAAAATGCACCTTGTGCTTACATTCATCAAACCAGATCATTTCCTGGTTAATCGAGACAAAAAAAAAAGGAACCCCCCGCCCTACTGGAACCATCCTTGTGCTTCTTCTCGAGAGAAATTTGGTATAGCTCTTGCCCCTACCGTAGCAGCACCAGCGACCTTCTCCTTCTTCTACAACTGATGGCGAGGTCGTGTCCTGCCACTACTGTCAATTGGAATTTTCAATTTCACTAGGGTGGTCTTTTGTCGCTTGCGTGCAGCCACATTGCCCTGGACTCTGCGCTCCTCCATTTTCTCTAGGTAATCTAGAATTATTACCCATTCACGTCTAACTTCTGGAAGCCTCACCTCCATGGGTTGAGATGAGCTCTACACCACCAAAGGTTGCATGGTCTGCCACCAATCAGGTGCCACAGAGCATGTGTCATCCTTATACCCACTCCTAGCTCTACATGGTCCACAACCCCTTCCAAGCCGACAGACCATTTGGGTTCCAAACATTTCCTTGCCACCGAGAGGGTTTTGATCTTTGTATTTCCTACCATGAGTCCCATCGCCAGAAAGAGAGAGGAAATGTCCAAATTGGTACAAGGCCTTGAATTGAAATTTAGGAATTCCTCCCCAAACATTATGGTAACCGCCTCCATGAACTCTGGATCATTGAATCGAAACACATTGCCAAGCCGTTGTACTGTAATCACGTCCCTGAAAGCTGGGATTTGATCTGGGGAATCAAGCAAGAAATTCACCTCCATTGACACCTACGCCACCCACCACCTTGTGAGAGAAAAAGACTCAGCACTCCTGCACAACTTTAAATCTCCTTTCTCAGCTTGTGCTCTATTGTGATTGCAGATGGCTCGCGGACTCCTCTCTTTAAAGAGGAAGAGGAGCTTCTTGAATGATGTCCCCCAAAAGGATAGCCACATTAAAGGTCTCCATAATATGTAATCTTGGAGCGTCTGCTGATATCCCTCAGCCTTGTGCAAAGGGGATGGTGAGTACTGGCTGATCATTATGGCATGTTTCTGTGAATGACACTCCATAAAATCCACCTCATACAAAGCAAAGATCCTCCACCTGTCACCTCATGATGCATTTTACCATGTGTGTCATTGAAAGACACTTGGGCTCCTTCCCACTTGAGGTAGGATCGAAGTACAAAGATCTATTTGTGATCTCTGCCTGCGCCCCTGCTTTCATAAAATCTGGTGTTTTATTGTCACATACATGACCTCTGGTTGTGTCATCTAGTCCCAATCAAAATTTAATTTTGCTAAAATCTTCCACGAGTTCTTTTTTGTCATTACTAGGTCTCCTCACTCCAATATTTGATAGTAATTCTCCAAATCATTGGCCTCCCACCGCACATGGACAATCTAAACCTTTGTGATTTTGCTGAGTATGGCTTGTATACTTTGGATGTATAGGTTCAGATGCCACACATCTATTTCTCCTTTCTTGATCCCATTGATGAACAACATTGAGTCCCCTTCCAGGACTAGTTTATGCACCCCTAGATTCTTTGCCATTCAAACTACTCTGAGTGTCGCTTGACATTCTGTTGTGTTATTGGTTCTATCCAACAAACGCAAAGCTCTCAAAGCCACAATGTCTCCTAGCTCATTTCTTGCCACATAGCCTGCTCCTGAAGGGCCTCGGTTCCCTTTTGATGCTCCGTCAAAATTAACTCTGATCCAGCTCAGAGGAGGTGGGCTCCATTTGATTTTGATTGAGTCTCCATCATTAAGGTTAACCCTACAAAGCCCTTGAATGGGCCTGAATTTGATGAGTGACCAATTTTTCTGAATCTTGAGGTCTTGATTGTCAAATGGGTTCTTTGACGTGTTCACCTGTGTCGCGACATTTGACACAAGCTTCAAAATAGACTTCTCTAGTCTTGAGAGGAATCTTCTGGTATCCTCCTCCTTCCCTTCAAAATTCCACCTATTATACTCCTTCCAGATAGTCCATAGGGTAGTAGACGACACAACTTTCCAAATTGATGCAAAGGTCAATTTTTGTTTTGGGTTATGCCAAGCATCAAGCCACTCTCAAAAATTTTCGGTCATGGGACCCTGCCATCCTAGTTTATTCAAAATAAACTTCCAGGTAGTCTGTGCTAATTCACATTTCATAAACAAACGGTCTATTGTTTCTTCTGCCTGCCTACATAGGACGCATCTAAAAGGCCCTGCGAAACCAAGTCCCATCAGTTTATCCCCTGTCAGTATTTTCTTGTTGCTAGCCAACCACGTGAAAATGCTAGCTTTGGGTAAACAATACTTAAATATAGGATGATACTACTTAGAGAAGCTTTCCAATGATTATGGTTTTTATATATATTGAGTTTCTTATGACTTTGTTTTTTAAGTTTTACTAAACTTAGGTTGCCTGACCATTTAGAAATTTCTCTGTTTGATGCTTCTATAAAAATAGTAAAATAGGAAAAATAAATTATGAAAAATGTCTAGGAAATAGTTATTTATGTTGCCTTTTCTATTAAAAAAATAAAAAATGAATTTCGATATATACATATCAAGTTAGAGATATCAAAATGAACATATGTCCAAATTACAGTTAATGTCACTTCATAACTAAATAAACTATAAAATATTCAACCAGATTGAACAAAACCAATTGGATTCCCTATATAGTGGTATTAAAAACCTAACCTCAAAAGAATTACTTTATTATCATTTTTAGAAAAAAATTTATGTTGATCAAAGTGAGTGTCACTCCTAAAAAATGTTGATTTTTCAGACAAATCCCTTTTTGAAGGAGAAGGAAAAATGAATACAAATCAATTCCAAGTTTTTAAAAAAAAATATATATTTAGAAACTAGAAACGAAATGATAAAAGTCACTAATTTACATCATCTTCAAATTTTTAATGGTTTTGTAGCAACAAGTATCTAAAAGCGAAGTTTTTTTTTCAAAATGTTGGTTTCGGTGTCAAAGTTGGCCAAAATGTGGGACATAGTATTGTGGGATCACCCCATGAATACATGGTGCTTCAATTATCCACCATACTTATCTTGGCCAAGTAACACACGTGCCCTGTCAATGTCATGCACCATATAGTGATGTTCAAAAGTACCTCACCATCATGACTAAATCATCCTGAAAGATCATGGGATTTCAAAGGCAAAAGAGAGAAATCATCCACCATCTCTATTTTATCAATCATCCTTATTCCCATATTTTCCAATTTGTCTGCTATTTAATTTCCTTTGTGCAGTGTGTGTGAGACTTCATAATCTTTGAAGCTTTCCAAAATCTTTCTAATGCCTCTGATATGTTTATTTAAAAACCAAGTTTCCATTTTTCCTTTCACAATCCCGTTGATTACAATTTGTGAATCGCCTTAGAGATGAAATTTCTTATATCACTTTCGTTTGGCCACTTGGAGCACAAATATGGTAGCTGAACATTCTGCTACATTATTAGTTCTTTCTGATAGAGGTCTAGCACCGATGGATAGAATTCTATCCTTTGAATCTAGTATGGCGCATCCCGCACCGCTCTCACTTGGGTTTCCTTTTGAGGCACCATCGAACTGCACTTTGACCCATCCTTTTCCAAGCTTACCAACAACTCTACCACTTTCTTCACCCCCAACCAAAAGATCAACCCTTGGGAGCCCTTGAACGAGCCTAAACGAAATCAAGGGTCATCTCTATTGTAACCTTGAATCTTTCCTAATGAAAGACGTCTTTTTCACATTGATTAGAGCCCCTTCAAGTCTCTATGAGAAACACTCCCAACTTTCCTCCTTATCCTGGAAGATTCTGCAGTTTCCTTCCTTCCAGATTTCCCATGCCACTATGGAAGGAACCACCATCCAGATTGCAGCAAAGGTTGACATACATATGATATCTTTCCAAGATTCCAAAAGATCTTGAAACCTGTTAGGAAGTGGGCTAGCCCACCCTAACTTTTCCAATACAAACTCCCAATATTGTTTAAAGAATTTGCAATTAAGGAGCAGGTGATCTACATTCTCCTTGACATCATAACATAAATAACAATTGAAAGAACCTACAAAACCCAATTTATGCAACCTTTCACCAGTAAGGATCCACCCCTTTCTAGCCAACCACGTAAAATCCCCTGCCTTGGGGAGACATGTCTGGTGCCAGTAGAT
The DNA here is from genome assembly GCA_018584345.1 of Thuja plicata. Lineage (NCBI taxonomy): Eukaryota > Viridiplantae > Streptophyta > Pinopsida > Cupressales > Cupressaceae > Thuja > Thuja plicata. Next base: position 97,797 of record MU224539.1, on the reverse strand, counting down.
TATGAGGGCCCACTTCTCTCTTAAAACTTTATTTTCTAACAGCTTATATTTGAACCTCACCGCATATTCACCACTTCGAGCACAACACAAAATTATTCTATCTTCCTCCTCACTCAGTACCACCTCTCTTCGATCCAAAAATTTCTTGAATCTAGCTGCTACATCAATCTCTAGTCCCAACATACTCGGGTCTTTCCAACGTACACCTTCCCCATCTACTCAGTTGTTCAAGTCCACATAGTCCCTCACCTTGGAACCCCACCTCGCCTTTTTAATTATTATAGCTTGTTTTCTGTTCATTAGCGATTCCATAGATTCCAAGTCATCCCATGAATCATGCCATAAGTCTGCATTTCTCCCATCCCCAACTAGCCACGACACGTGTTCGGAGATGACATCTCTACAACTCACAATAAAGTTCCAAAGAGCCGCACCACGGGGTGGGTTGGAAATCTTTAAGATAGACTGCCTACTTCCCCCTATGAGGTATTTCTTTTAGAGAAATTGCACCCATCTCTAGTTCAATTTGTTAGACATATCCCACATAAGCTTAGCTCCTAACGCATCAATCATGAGCCTCCAATTTCTCAAACCGACACCACCACAATATTTGGCTTGCGCACCTTATCCCATGCTAGGAGTGGAACTTTATCATTTTCACTATTACCATTCCACAAGAACTTCCTAATCCTTTTCTCAATTTGATTAATCACCTTGACTGGTAGTCGATTGCATGACATTAAGAAAATGTGAATAGTTGAAACAACAGATTTAAGAAGAGTTAATCTTCCTACTAAGGTAAGCCACCTAGATTTCCACCCTTCCATGAATTTTCTACATTTATCAACCAGATGATTCCATAGAGACACCTTACCAACACCTGCAAAAAGTGGAACACCTAATAGTTTTCTAGGTAGCTTACCTTTACAGACACCAAACACAACAACAATCTCCCTTTGAAACTTTTTACCAACTTTGAAGAAGAAAAATTCTGATTTGTCCCAGTTGATGTCCTGCCCCGAGGCCACCCTATAGGATTCCAACACTGATTTCATCACTCTTGCTTCTCCCAGAGACGCTTCTCCTGTTAAAAAGGTGTCATCCGCAAACTACGAGTGGGTGGCTAGGTCCAAATCTGTAGCAATCCTTAATACTTTCCACCTTCCCTATTATCTTTGCTTCATAATGCTTAGACCCCACTCGGATATCCAAAACCAAACAAGGAAGTAACTGCTAAGCAAGGGATCCTGATAGCTCTCTAATCTAGGTGTACTATACATCATGAAAGGTAAGACTCACTAATCCAGAGGTGACTGACATACGTAGGAAATCTAGACTGTGTAAAGGAAGGTGTCATCATGTACGTCTAACCCTTAAGTTTTGTCCTAGCAATCCATATGGATTTCAGCACTTAAGTAACCATACACAATGCCAATGACCTCTCAAACTGACAAGGCCACTAACTATGCAAGGTACCCCTAGAGGCAGCTAGCATCTTCTCATCACCATCTTAGTATATACTAGCACTCAAGCATGGGTGAGGACACATATTATTAGTTCATTTTAATATCTCTCATTTATGCATTTAGTTATCACTTATTAAGTATACCTACAATAAGCAATCCAGGTAGTCACTTACGGACATGAAACTTATTGCAGGCCACCCCCTACTACACATCTAGGTAACCTACCCTAGGCTCACAGATCCTAACAGATCTAGCATAGGTCAAAACCCAAGTATACCCAATCCAGTATCCATACATAATAGGAACGGTCACATAGAGGCACACATTCAGAAAAAACATAATCAAAAGGGTTAACACAATTAATTTAGGGTAATTACATGTAATACACACGCCATCCATAAACATAAACGTAAAACACTCTCCCTAGCCTCTGTATACATACTAGGCAATCTAAAACCCAGATACCCGATGCATGAAAGAAAATATACAAGGAATGGAAACAACATTATCCCATTACACATACATAGTATAGAGACAATCACCATTCCACTTACAAAGTAATAATCTTCTAAAGACTAGGGTTCATTAGTTAAACTAACTTAACCAATTTCATCCATAAAATTTCTCCCCTAACAGTCTCAAGGGAACAATAAAAAGACTATTACATATATAATTACATCAATTAAATCCCATATGCATAAAGTAAACCCATTTATTAATCCATTAATCAATCTAGGTTTATAATTTAATCTAAAATAAATAATGTCATTTATATCAAATCCATTCAAAACTACCTCTAACATTTAAATGAACAATTAAAATAATCATTAAATTAATTAAATTAATTTAACTAAACCTAATGTCTCTAAATTAATCAAAGATTTACTAATTAAAATTAACATTAATTAATTTTAATTAATCAAAACATATCTATAAAAATTAACAATAATACATTTTAAATAAAATTAATAATTACATATTAATTTATTTTTTTTAAAAATAAAAATATTAATTAAAAATTAATAATCACCACATATATTAATTAAAAATTAATATTAAATATAAATTAAAAAAAAAATTAAATAAGCTATTTTTAAAAAAAACTGAAATTAATATTAAAAAAGGGGCAACTGGATCCCCCTAGTGCAACCCCCTAGGGGTAGGAAAGAATCCCTGAGGGCTACCATTGGCCAAAAGAGACATTCTATAATCACCTATCATAGTTTTAATCCAACCAATCCACTTGTTACTAAAGCCAAACCGTCTAGAACTTTAAAAAGAAAGGACATGTCCACCAGATCATACGCTTTCTTAATATCCAATTTCAAAAACATTCCACTCATCTTTCCAGTGGAGATAGAGTGAATCATCTCGTGAGCCACAATAATACTGTCAATAATTTGCCTCCCAGGGGTGAATCAACTTTTCTCTGGAGAAATGAGCATGTCCAAAACTTTTTTCATCTGATTAGCAACAATTTTTGAGATGATATTGTAGGTAGTGTTACATAAAGAGATCGGTCAAAAATCCTCCAGCCTTTTGACCTTTCATTTTTTCAGAATAAGAGTAGCCAGAGTGTTGTTGAAATATTTCAGCACAAAACCACAATATCTTGACTCTTCTACCACCCCACGCAACTCCTTACTGATGATATTCCAAAATTTGTGATAAAAGAAAGTCTCAAACCCATCAAGTCCCGACGCCTTGTCTCTAGCTAATCCAAAAACAAACTCTCTAAACTCCTTCATATTGAATTTTGCTACTAGTATTTCATTATCCATCTTAGAAAGTTTGCGCTCAATTGCATCTAGAATGTCATCCCTATGCTCCGCATAACTTGTTTCCTTTACACTCCAAATATGAGAAAAAAATTCCACAATATGTTCATTAATCTCATGAGGATATGAGATATCTTTGCCTTGTGATGTTTGTAGTTTAAAAATTATGTTAATTGACCTTCTCATCTTTAAAGAGCAATGGAATAATTGCGTATTTTTGTCACCAGCTCTCAGCCAAGTTTCCCTTGATTTCTGTTTCCAGAATACCTCCTATCATGCTAACAGTTCACCATACTTCCTCAAAAGATCCATTTCATTTTTAAAGTCAGCCTCATCCATACCATCGTCAATAACCTTACTGTTAAATGAAAAAAATCTAGACTTCAATGATCTCTTTCTCCTTAAAGATGTTCTTGAAGCGGTCCCTATTCTAGATCTTCATAAGTTTCTTGATGTGTTGGATCTTTTTGAGAAATTTAAATCTCTTATTACCTTATACCACTGGAGTCAAAACCCACCAATCTCTAACCATCTCATAAAATCCTTCCTCCTGCAACCACATTTGTTCAAACTTGAAAGGATTCCTACAAGGTGTAGCATCTTTGACAACCTTTACCAACACAGGATAGTGGTCCAAGGCTGAAAATGACAGGATCTCCACTTCAAACACTACCTACAAACGATCCCAATCACCCCCAACAAAAAGTGATCCAATCTCTCTACAATTCCTGAGAAACGTACTCCGCGGTTAATCCAAGTATACTTTCCCTTCTTTGGCCTGATCTCCCAAAGCCCATTGTTTGCCACAAAATCCTAAAAATTCCTTTGTACTCTCCCCAATCTGCCAACACGACCTTTCTTATCTGGAAACTCAAGAGTTGTGTTGAAATCTCCTGCTAAAATTACACTGTCTTGCTGAAACGACCTGCAAACCTCTGACAGTTTATTCTAGATTTCCTTCTTGGCCTCTGCATTGGTTGGTTCGTACATATTAATCATATAGAATCCTACATTTTAAAGCAAAGGGTGAGCTTTAATCATCATCCACTTTCGTCCTTGATCCACCAAATCCACTTTAACTGTTCTAGGATTCCATAAGAAGCCCAGACCCCCAGAAGCACCAACAGAGTCCATAAAAAATCTAGACCACCTAAATATCACCCCTAATAATCTAGCAGCCACCTCCTTACTCACTTTTGTTTCCTTTAGACACATAATATCCAGTTTAGTTTGATCAAAATACCATTTGATCAAACATCTTTTGTCAGGGGCATTGCAACCCCTAACATTCCATATTAGGAGACTCATTGTTCCCTAGGAGAGAAAAGGTCCCTCTCGGATCTCAATTTTTGCTATCCTTTCATGCTGCCAACTTCTTCCAGTAATTGTTGGACCGATTTCCTACCTCTTTTTTTCTTACCACCTTTGGTACTCTTTGAGCCTCCTACTACCTCCTTTTGAAGCGATCTAGGGGTGAGAACAATATCTTCATCCGTTGACTCTTTTACTGAGGCAATAATGTCTTCAAAATATTTCCCACATTTGTTTCCTTTGATAGAAATCCTTGACACACGATCTCTCTAGAAGGCGAAACCTAGATGTATTTGAGAAAAACCTCTTCATTTTTGTCTTCCTCCAAAACACCCCCTTGTGCTCTTGGGCACATCTTATTGGCTCCACACCCAACACCTCTTTGTTTCCATAAACCTGTCATGCCCAACCTTTTGAACAACTGAATAAAAGACCATGTTCCTGTCGAGAGTTCATGTTAGTAATAACTGAGAGGGGGGGGGGGGGGGGGANATAACTGAGAGGGGGGGGGGGGGGTTGAATCAGTGGCTTCAAAAATTTATCCTTCAAACTTAACCACCAATTAATAAATCTCAGATTATTAAGTCCCTACAAGATGCAAGCCATGAAATACTAATAATGATTAATTGTTTGTCAGTTTTCTCTGTCAATCCTTATTCTTTCTTGATTACCGATAAGCAGTATAACTATTTTCCAAAACTCAGTAAATAAGCACAGTATACCAGTCAATCCAGAGTTAGTTTATGTAAGATGCAAGAAAGTAAAGAAATGAATCATACACACATAACACATGAATTTTAACGTGGAAACCTTGTTAAGGGAAAAACAACTGGGACCGGTACCCCAAATTTTCACTCTTCTGAAGTGAGCCCTGTTAGGAGCCAACCCTGTTAAAGGTTACAAACACGTTGTTAAGTGTAACCTTGTTAGAGGATTTTATACATAGAGGTTGTCACTTAGTATCAGGCATCTATTGCTACCATCCTTGAATCAGCCTCCTTCTTAGACTGTCAATAGGTATCAGGCAATTCCAGTGCTACTTTCATGAATCAACCTTTTTGGCACTCCTTGAGATGTACCTCAATATATAGAAGATTGTTAAGTCCTGCTCGGTTAAGAGACTTGATGCTTCAATGGTTAAGCTAAAACACTATGACCTATTAAGTACAATACCTCTTTGACCAATGTATCAATTCAATTCTTGTGCTCCATACTTTCTGCTTTGTGATGTTGTGCTCAGTGTTCGTTAGTGTCTGCAGAATTCCTTAGCTCTTCCTTCTGCTTGTTTGATCAGGACGGTATGAAGTTGTTCTTCACGAGTTTCTCTTCAGCATCCTCTTTCTATTCACTCCCCTTAATCCCATTCGTAAATTAATTAAGCTTGTCTCTTATATAGACATAATATTCATTGTTTCTTGATTCTTGATTCTTGGTGTGATAAACAATCCAGCCAATTAGATTTAAAGCATAACTCTTGATTTGTCTCATAGAAATCTTCTTTCCAATTGTACAAATCATATTTAAATCAATCACTTATCTATGGTCAAATATAACAAAGTAGACAACTAGTTAAGTCTATCTTTAGCTCTGCCAACTAGATATTTTGTCATTTTCTGAACTCTCTATTCTGTCAGTCACCACTGTAGTTAGTTGTCGATGACAAATGACAGTTCCATCGGTGAGACTCCAGTTAGCTTCATGATCTCCATCTGTCGGGCATCATAGGAATTTTACTCGTCAGGCAACCTTCTGACTTTGCTCATCTAGCATCCTATGGTTTTGCCTCGTCGGGCAACACTATGCTTCTGATCGTCGAGTATCACTGTGACTGTTCTTCTTTGCTCTTCACTGATGGTGTGCACTCAATGAATGTTGTTTGTCACTTAGTGAATACTTGACTTTTATGCATTGTTGAAAGCATAACCTTTGTTCCTTTGGTTCTCTAAAGTCTTTGGCATTATGTATATGATCGTACATATGATATCAAGTTGACATCAATGACAATACAATACATTAACTAATTTAATGCCTCGCACTATCTTCAACTTAACATTGTCGAACATTCAATCAGTTACATGTCATCAATCTCTCTCTTTGGCATTGATGGAAACATACTATATTATCACACTATACTATTTCTAATACAATAGTTGAGATTCATCAATCTACCAATCTTTTTGTTCTGATAACTGATAAATGTTTGACCATCGGTAAGCTCTATTTTAGCTTAGATTTGATTCTTGCAGCTCTCTGTCTTCTGATGTGTTGTGTTCTCTGTAGGAATTGCAAACATGCAAATCCACAGACCCCGAATACACCTGCATGCAAGAACCTGATACAAAGAAGAAGCAAAAATGAAAAAGCTGAAGAACTCAGAAGTTGCTCAAAAATGAGAGAGCTAAATTTAATCTGAATTAATGAATAGAGATTACAAAGTTCGACCTTATAAAGGTGAACAAACCCTAAAACCTAAAAGCTAGGATGCGCAATATAATTAATATAAAGTATTAATTATATGCACCTAAGTGAAAGCATAAGCCGAAAAAGAGTAAACTGGTTACTCTAACACCCCCCCTTAAGCTGAACGCAGGGAGAAAGCAAACCTAGCAAGACTAAGAAAGCAAGAAATGGGTCCCG
>MU224539.1:27604-83408 GCA_018584345.1 Thuja plicata | reverse complement strand
GGGGGGGGGGGGGGTAATTAGTGGCTTAAAAAATTTATCCTTCAAACTTAACCACCAATCAATAAATCTCATATTATTATGTCCCTACAAGATGCATGCCATGAAATACTAATAATGATTAACTGTCTGTCGGTTTTCTCTGTCAATCCTTATTCTTTCTCGATTACCAATAAGAAGTATAACTATTTACCGAAACTCAGTAAATAAGCAGAGTATACCAGTCAATCCAAAGTTAGTTTATGTAAGATGCAAGATAGTAAAGAAATGAATCATACACACATAACACATGAATTTTAACGTGGAAACCCTGTTAAGAGAAAAACCACTGGGACCGGTACCCCAAATTTTCACTCTTCTAAAGTGAGCCCTGTTAGGAACCAACCCTGTTAAAGGTTACAACCACACTGTTAAGTGTGACCTTGTTAGAGGATTTTATACATAGAGGTTGTCACTTAGTATCGGGCATATATTGCTACCATCCTTGAATCAGCCTCCTTCTTAGACTGTCAATAGGTATCGGGCAAGTCCAATGCTACTTTCATGAATCAACCTTTTTGGCATTCCTTGAGATGTATCTCAATATATATAAGACTGTTAAGTCCTGCACGGTTAAGAGACTTGATGCTTCAATGGTTAAATTGAAACACTATGACCTGTTCATATTGCAACTTTGACTTGCAGATTTTCATATCTATTTAAGTACATTACCTCTCTGACCAATGTATCAATTCAATCCTTGTGCTCCATACTTTCTGCTCTGTGATGCTATGCTCACTATTCGTCGGTGTCTGCAGAATTCCTTAGCTCTTCCTTCAGCTTGTTTGATCACGACTGTATGAAATTGTTCTTCATCAGTTTCTCTTCAGCATCCTTTTTCTATTCACTCCCCTTAATCCCATTTATAAATGAATTAAGCTTGTCTCTTATATAGACATGATATTCATTATTTATTGATTCTTGATTCTTGGTGTGATAAACAATCCAACCAATTAGATTTAAAGCATAACTCCTAATTTGTCTCGTAGAAATATTCTTGTCAACTGTACAAATCATCTTTAAATCAATCACTTATCTTTGGTCGAATAAAACAAAGAAGACAACCAGTTAAGTCTTTCTTTAGCTCTGCCAGCTAGATATTTTGTCATTTTCTGAATTCTCTGTTCTGTCGGTCACCACTGCAGTTAGTCGTCGGTGACAATTGACAGTTTTGTCAGTGAGAATCCAGTTAGCTTCATGATCTCCGTCCATCGGGCATCATAGGAATTTTACTCGTCGGGCATCCTATGGTTTTGCTCGTCGGGCATCCTATGGTTTTGCTTTGTCGGGCAACACTATGCTTCTGATCGTCAGGTATCATTGTGACTGTACTTCTTTGCTCTTGACCGATGGTGTGCACTCCATCGGTGTTGTTTGTCACTTAGTGAATACTTGACTTTTATGCATTGCTAAAAGTACAACCTTTGTTCCTTTGGTTCTCTGAAGTCTTTGCCATTATGTATATGACCGTACAGATGATATCAAGTTGACATCAATGACAATACAATACATTAACTGATTTAATGCCTTGCACTATCTTTAACTTAACACTGTCAAACATTTAATCAGTTACATGTCATTAGTTCATCCCACTCGTAAGTGGATTTCCCTCCTGTGTATCCTTATCCCTAACTTGATCTGCCTTCTTGCCCCCCAGAATGAGGAGTGTCTCTGCAAATAGAGTATGTCCCAGTTCTCCCACCCTCCCACCCTCCGCTCTAACATCTTCTGTAGACGCCATCTAATCCTTACTAATAACAACTTACAACTGAGCATTTTCAAGTGGGGCACTCTCGGCATGCTCAATCTCCACTTGTGCACTAGACCCATTGAGATCTCTATTACTCACTCCCGATCCTAGACAATCCAACACATCCTCAACATATCACACCTTGTCTGTCATGTGACCTTTATTCCGAGAGTCCTGTGCTAAACGTGTCTCCCCTAGACACTCTCTTTACCCTTTTCTTGATCACTGCGCTCTTCGTTACCATGACCCCATCTCTTGCACTTCTCATATTTTTCCATTATTTCTTCCACCTCAATCTCTTGCCAATAATAACCTTCTGAGGTACGTATCTCAATCGCATGAGGTAAAGGCGAATTGGGTTTCCACGCAATACATATGTGTGTATACAAGCTATAATCCTTTTTGTCTATTGCTTCATCCTTACAAATATATTTTCCCAGTCTATCTCCTATCTGTTTGAAAATATCCTCATGCCAATATTCGTGTGGAAGGCTGTACAATCTAACCCAGATTAGGATGTCTTCAATAGATGCTTTCTTAGGGTTAAAATTAGGAGACTAGTCCCTAATATAAAAGCCTATCCCACCCATCATGAAAGGACCATTGAGAAAAATACATTTCTTTTCATGTTTTTCTCTAGCTTTGATTAAGAAGAAACCATTAGTCAGAGAGTTGAGAATAAAATGCGCACCCCAGTTCTTGTTGACCCAATGGAAAATTCTTAAATACATCGGTCAACCTCCACCCCATTTCAAAAAGAAGGTCATCTCCCTCAAATTTCTAATGTTCTCCTGCCAAACCTCATAGTCAATCCCAATGTCTGTTGCCCTTTTGTCAGTTGTTTGCGGCTATGAGGGAATCATATCCCTTGCTGCAAATTTTCATTTCAGGATCCACCTCGGATTCCCATCACCATTTGGCTTCCAACTGACGCATGTGGGAACCCTCGCTTCCCCCCATTTAGAGCCTCTGATTCTTCCTGCATTCGCTTTCTTTTCAAAAACCTTATCCCTTCCTGTGTCATATTTCGGAGGCTCCCATGCCCACTGCGGGGGGTACCATGGGAGATTTCCTCCCTTTCTTCCTGCTGAACAACCGACACAAGTCTACTACCCTCCATGAAAGTCCAGTCTGTGAAACCCTCGACCTCTCCTCCGCTTCGCCATATCAAAGTGCGAAATATCCCCATGAATCTTAGTTATTAATACACATTCCTTAATAAAAAAATCTAAACATATGTATCCTTCCCATTTACTTTCTTAACTTAATTGTTAGATATTATGAAAACATTTAATCTAATGATTATATTTAATTAATCTTAACTTATTCATCACATTTTCATATAAATAGCTGACTACAAATTATTTTCTTTCACAATTATATATGATCTATTACATTTAGATAATTAACTTAGATAATATAATTCATTTGTATGACATATAAACTCTAAATGATCCTTGTCTCACTATGAAGAAAGAAATCAAACAAAGACTTTTGAAACAAATGCCAAAGAAAAATTGTATATTGAACTTGAATTTGAACTAAAAGAAGGAATCCAAAGTCAAATGATCCATACCCTCAAACTTGATCTCTTATCAAACACAAATCTAATGTAAATTTTCAAAACATTTAGCGATAATTTTTGTTTTCTTTTCCCTTACACCAATTTTAATGTAGAATTTTCATGGTTAACCCACTTCTTCTCCTTCGCATTTATATTGCTCACAATTTTTAGACAGTCGCAGCAACCCTAGGTCGCCCTTTCTTAATGGCACTGGAAAAAACTTCAAATTTGCAAAGTATACTGTATTTTTTTATAGATTTTTTTTTTGTTTTAACAGGAATAGGGATCCAGATCACGAAGATTAACTGGTGAAAATTTTGCAAAAATATGTTGTTTTTTTTATAGATTTTGAAAACTATACGATGTGCCATTTAATCGGAAGTTTAACTGTCTCCTTCGTTAATCAATCTTTAGACAGCTTCGCTTGTTGAAACATGATCACCAAACTCTTATTCTGCTTACCTGTGCGGCGCACCCTGTTTCTCAAAACCCTAAACCATTTTCGCACTAATTTCTCGATTCTTGCAGAGAGTAATGTTAGCAATAATGTCCCTTCAGAAAATCTCTTCGTGCACTTCATTACCACCAGATTGAACATGTCTTCAGCCGATGTTGCAAAAATAATGAAAAAGAGGCCCTCGCTTAAGCGGCTGAAAACGCTGGGTAATGTTCAACAGCTCGTGTCCATTTTCAACAGACACGGCTGCACCAAAGATCAAATTGCAAGCATAATCAGATCTCAGCCCTCGCTTTTGGTGACAAGTGTGGAAAGAGTGCTGGAGCCCAAGATTCAACTGCTAAAAGATTTCGGCACGGGGATGGAAAATCTAACCAAATTTTTAAGTGCGTTGCCGTGGATCTTAGGCACTAAGCTGGAGATCCTCCGCTCCAACCTTGAGATTCTCAAGACTGTCTTTCCCACAGAGGATTTGCTGATCAAAGCAATTAGGAAGGACTACAATATTCTTGGAAAGTGCTTGCAGCAAACCCTAAAAACCTCGCTTGCTTTTTGGGAGGATTTTGGTTTTAATGGAACAGAGCTCACCATGTTTTTGTTGATAAATCCTCGTGTTTTGACGCGCAGTTCTCTGACGACCGAGCAACTTGATCTCATTCGAAAGATTGGCATTCACAAGGAAGGCAGAATGTACAAATACGTTGTGAGCATGGTCGCCATAAGCCGCATCGAAGTGCTACAGACTAGGATTAACAATCTTCAACTTTGCGGCCTCTCGCAAGTAGTTAGGGCTGAACCTTTAGTCCTCTTGAATAGGGAGGAAAACGTCAAGAAAAAGATGGACTTTTTGCTCAATCACATGGAACTCTCTGTAGACTTTGTGGCAAAGCATCCACGCATGTTTTCAATGAGTTTGGACAAGGTAATCAGGCCCAGGTTTTCAGTTTGGCAATATTTGAAAGCAATGAATGGAGCGGGGGAGGTTAATTCGACTCGACTTTTTTCAATGTTGATGATGACCGAGGCCAAGTTTGTTGCCCAGATCATTCAACGACATCCTGAATCCACGGCTCTATGGACTGTTTATAAAAATGCTATTGCCGATGTCTCAAAAGCTTAAAGAGGTTTTCAGTTTGTTAGCATTTGATGTTTTTGATTTGTTAAGCACATATACTCAGGAAAGTTCATCCCATGTGAAATGGCGACGATCTTGAATCCGTTCTTTCTGAGAGCACCAATAGGTTGAATGCATCTTGCTTCACAAACTACTGCTCATGAATTGGGATTGTAATTGCACTCGTAATCTTCATAAAATAATATTATAATATTAGTGATTGTATTTTCACATCGTCATAATGAGTATGAGCTATTTTAGATTCACAAATTACTACCCATGAATTGAAGTTGTAATTGCACTGCTAATCAAAGTATGCTGATTCTCTTGGATTCACTAACTACTGCCCATGAATTGGGATTGTAATTGCACTGCCTCTGTCCATTATTGGGGTTGTAAATTCTTTTCACAAGCTTCTGCCCATGATTGTGGTTTTGTTATTGCTTTTCACAAACTTCTTCCATGATTTGGGATTGTAATTGTAATTGCTTATCAATCAAGGTATGAATTTTTATTGTGATCTTTTTAAAATGATCATCTAATTCCTTTCATTCATGAGAAGTTATTTAGGAGCTTTCAACATACTGAATATACAAATGATTATTCAGATTGTTTTTTTTTTATCATGGATGTTTTGGTAAGCTACTTCACTTGATGAGTAGGAGATATTTTCCTCAACAAGTCAAATTGTGATATTGCTATTAGAATTCAACTGTGTAGTTTTTTGAGTCAAACTCATTCACCCATGTTTCATGAGTAGTGGTTCACAAGAACCCATCTCTCATGAGAATGAATGGAGCACTTAACACTCATTGCATCTAGGTGATGCTCACAAAGGTGAGGAACCGGGACGTCCCAGAAGGTCACCCATCCCAGTACTACTCCAGCATGAGCGTGCTTAACTATGGAGTTTCCTCCATGGTTGAGCTCACTCTGCTTGCAACCCTATTTGCAAAACCTTCAACAAGTGTTCTGCCTTATGAACCATTCATTAGAAAGCCCCTTAAGCTCATCGATTGATAAGCATGAGATATTTTCTACAACAAATCAAATTGTGATATTGCTATCAGGATTCAATTGTGTAGTTTTTTTAAGTCAAACTCATTCACCCATGTTTCATGAGTAGTGGTTCACAAGAATTCTTTACTTTCAGGCATTGTATATGGATTATTATCCCACTTACTGCACGGTGGTATGGATGATTATCTCACTTGTTGCATGTTGCTGCACCATTAATGTCGATGCTTAAACCACATTAGGGCATTTTTTTTCCTTATGATTTAGTTTTATTACAAATATTATGACATTTTCTTATTATGATTATTTGATCTTATATATATTATGGTATTAGTTAATATTTGATTATTTAACAATGTGAATGTATTATGTGCAGGTGTTGCCGACGTCCTTTGCAGTTATGGGGACCGCGGTCTCTTATGCAGACGTTGCAGCATTTGAAGCAAATATCAATGGTGTTGTGCCTTTAGCTGGGAGAGGGGGCCTCCGTTCTCCTTCTGTGCGGCCTGTCTCTGTAAGTGATCCCATTGTGGTTAATCTGGAATTTGATATAGTAGATGAGATCTTTAAAACTGCGGAGGATTTCTCCTCTAATGCTGCTATCTTTAGATTCAGGGGTTTTTGGCCCTCTCTATCAGACTTGCATACTTGGATATCCAAACATTGGGAACCCATTTTATCTGATGTCGTTCAGATTTACCCTGTGGCTAAGGGTTTTTTTATTGGTAAGTTTGAAAATGCTGAAGATAGGAAAACTATTTTGTGTGATAGTTGTTTCTCTTGGGAGGAGTGTTTCCCCCTGATGGCCAATCCCTGGCATCAAGGGTTTGATTCTCTTACTGAGTCCTTCAATAAAATACCCTTGTGGGCAAGGCTCCCGAATCTTCCCCCTCATCTTTGGTTGGATTCTGTTCTGGAATCTGTGGGGGAGGCTATTGGGGATTTCCAGATGGTTGATCTGGACTCCTCTGAAATTTTTCATACGACGTATGCTCGTATCCTAGTGGAGGTTGATGTTTCTAAGGGTCTCCCAGAGAAGATTACTTTGGCTTCCCCTAGGGGCTCTTGGATCCAGAATCTAGATTATGAGGGCATCTAGTTCAGATGCAAGAAATGCCATATGACTGGCCATATTGCTGCTCGGTGCTTATCTGATAAGGTTAAAACAAAGAAATCGCCTTCTTGGTGGTTGGGGGCTTCAGGCCACCGTTATATGGTTGGTAAAGTTTCTAAGGATGGGGGTTTGAATGTTTGCTCCTCTCAGGATGATCACGCTAAGGCTGGTGCTACTGATGCTGTTTTGGATGCAGCCTTGCAGAGTGTTGATGCTGTCCTTTTAGGTGTTGCTGCTGTTGATCCTGTTCGGAGTGCTGATGCTGTCTCTGGATCAGCTGTCTTGTCTGCAAGTGTTGTGGTTCTTGCTATCCCTGTTTTTCCAAGGGGGGAAAAGGGGACTGATGCTGTCCCTGTCTCTGTCCCACCTGTGGACTCTCAGGTTTATGAGAAGGTGGAGGATGGATGGACAACAGTTAAAGAAAATAAATTAAAGTCTTCCAAGCCTTCTTTTGATATGAATTTACGTTCACATAAGGATGGGCTAAAATGTAAATCTTGACTGCCCTTTTTTTCTGGTCTTTGCCCCATTTGGTGGGAACATTGGTTTGTTCCCTTTGGCTTGTTTGGTGGTACACCACAATAGTTTCTTTGTTCTCTCATTGCCTTATCTTTCGCTGCTTTTGTACAAGGTTTTGGGTCCTTTCAAAACCCGTTTTTACTTAATCAAAACAATGTGAATGTATTATGGTATTTTTTTTGTCACGATTTTTTGATTTTGTGGATATTATAGTATTAACTAATGATTAATTATTGTATTTTTCCTAATTATTGAGGATGATTATGTGCTCTTTTGGATTCAATTGTATGTGTTTTGCATCAACATTTTGAATTACTTAATGACTTATCAGTGAGATCTAGGAAAGGACATTCCTTATTAACTAACTTGTCTTTTAAAGAAGGCTGCACTATTCGTAGTTTAATTTTTGCACTCTCTTTTCAAGATTTTTTCTTGGTAATTCTAGCTCCATTTTTTTGCATAGTTGCTTACAAATACTACGGGAAGCTTACCAGTAGCCATTATAGCTGACTTTGCGTACCCACAGATCCTAAATGGTATACTTGATGATTTTTTCTTGTTGTCTTCGTATGTAACTTAACTGCTTATTGTTGATGTTAAAACGTTTGGAGTTATCTTTTCTTGGGTGTCTCTTCATTTCAAATTGTAAATCTGAAAGGTCATTCTTTGTTGTAACTTCTTGAACCTTCATTATCGAGACAACCCTTCATTATCGAGACAGTGAAGGGTCAAGACAAGCATATATACGTCTTGATGGTATTCGCATAGGGTGTGGATCATTGCTTCAGTTTGAGCCTTGAGTTTGGGGGAATTTATTTCAGACTAATAATTATTCAATAAAGTGATATTATTGTGTGGTTGGGTTTTTACCCTCAAGTTGGAGGGTTTTCCCAGGATAATTATTTGTGTCTTATTGTTCATTTATTTTGCTTTGTTGCTTATTTTAATTTCTAGTATGAAACTTTAACATGGTATCAGAGCGGGTTTAAGCGAAAGCAAAATAGAAATGAAATTGAATTTAAATTCTGAGTTTTCCTGTGTTTAAATTTGTGATTTATAGGTAATGCAATGGTTGGGGCTCTAAAGGCCTATAGTTGAGTGGTAGAGGAAGGTCACCTTGTTGTTTCTGGAAGCTCCTTGGAAAGGCCACCATAGAGTCATTTCAGAGGATAGTGGTGGATTTATATATGAGGAGGGATCCATATCGATAGATATCATTGTAGCTAGGAGAAGAACAGAGGAAGAACTAGCACTAAGAAAAATCCTATTATCTTTGCAATTTGAAGAACTCGATAATACAAAGACAATCAGAGATCAATCTTAGACGATGGAACTATGCACAAGAATTGCATACTTTGACAACTTCATTTCATTGCAGAGCGACCCATATTTTTTATTTAAATGCTCACAGGAGGATGCAGAGGGAGAGATTTGATTTAGGAAAATACTTTAAAGATTGGAATTGTTGAATTTTTGATCTTGCTTCGAGAGTTTTGTCTAATATGCCTAGTGTGTTAAATATACGGTTTAAAACTAATTGCCATTTGTGTAAATTGGAAGATCATGTCTTCTGTATATATTTCCATCGAAAACATACCATGAAGCCAAAGTAAATGCTACTGTTCCACCATTAAGGGTTTTAAGGGGAATTTGATTTGCAAGTTCAAGTCTCCATAGAAGCAAGAAAGGAAGACGAAGCATTCGTTCATGACAAGAATGTAGAGTTATAAATGTTGGGGAATCTGACAGAATTCTGCACAAGTGGAAACTTTGTAATTGTGATGGTTGCGGATCTACTCATCAATGACACAACTCGCAACAGCAGAAGCTAAGCTCCAGACAAATCGGCCATGCTATGTGCCACATACATGGATGTAAAAAAGGTATAAAATGGAGGACGCAGTATGTCAGGCGAACGGAGGACGCCCCATCATTGCCTGTACCATGCTGGAAATGAGGTCATCGTGACTTCCTAACCGCCAAGAGTAAGTAACCAACATCAGACGGAGCTTTAACCGGATGGACTAACGCAGAACTAACCGCGGTTAATTAATTGCGATGTGACATGACCACAACGGCTATGAGTCAATAGATAATGTCACATAAAAAGTCGCAACAACATATATTAAATTGGAAATTTGGCATTTGGGCTTTTTTTGGCAGCTTGGGTTATCACTCTGCCATTTGGAGATTTCTTGCACATTCGTAGAGGTGGAAGGTTTGCAGATCTGGGAGCTTTAAGTTTTGCCAAGTTTGATCAAGCAAGGGAAGATGATATGCAGAACCATTTGCAGAACTTTTCGATTTCATTGGAGGTAGGCTGAATATCTTACAGTGTTTTCTGCCCTGGGTCATTCATAGGTGGAAGGTTGGAAAGTTTGGAGATCTGGGAGCTTTAAGTTTCGGCCAGTGTGATCAAGCGAGGGAAGGTGATTTGCAAAACCATTTGAAGAAGATTTTGACTTCATTGGAGGTATGCTGAATATCTTGCAATGGTTTTTGCCCTCGATTTGTGAAGGGTATGAATATTGGCGCTTATGTTTGGCATCGCTGCGTGATTAAGCAGGGTTTTTCGTAGGAAAGTGGAGTAAGATTTCCACGGCCATTTGCAGATGATTTTGACCTGCAACATCCCAGGTATTTTGAAAATTTTGTTGTGCTTCTCACCCTGTAATCGAGTTGGGTATGTATATTGCCGCTTATGTTTGGTATTTGTGTGCAAGTAAGCAGTGTTTTGGCCATGCAGTGGAATAAGATTCGCGGAACTGTTTGCAGAAGATTTTTACTTGCAACATTGTGGGTATGTTGAAAATATTGCACCGTTTTCTTCATTGGAACTGTCTGCTTTTTGTATATTGGCACTTATGTTTTGGTGTTGGCATGTGGAAAAACAGGGTTTTGGCCACCAAGTGCGTAGGTATCTGTCAAAACCCTCGAGTCAGTACAAAAGAGGTAATGCAAAGACCCTAAGTTGTGACATCTAGAGTATCATTTGCAGGACAATTTTCAGTTGCTTACATGCTGCCGTGTTTTGCGCAGAAAAAGAATTGATTATATTTTAATGGTTGTCTCGTGTGAATGTTAAGTTTTTTGGTGATAGTCAAAATGACAGGCTATTGTGGAGGAGCCTAGAGCAGAAAGTGAGGAGTTGGGAAAAAGAGGTATGTGGCATAGACCAAAATCTGCCTGATTTACATTTTGTGGGGACTGTGAGCTGCGTTGTAGAGTTATTTTCTATTTCTGCTTAAAACGCCCTAAATTAGTTTGTAAAAATCTTAGTTCATGCTTCTGTCTACTGCGATTGCTATTGTATTTTGGTTTTCTTTCCTGTATGATTCTGAGTCAGTCTTTAGCAGAGGAAAAACATGTACAACCAAGTAGATAAAATAGACGTATAAAGCTTGATTCAAATTAAACTCCAACTCTAAGAGTACCATAATTAATTCGTAAAATAAGATCATTCAATTAGAACGTCTGAGCTTGGGTGATCTCTTCCAATTAGAACATTCTCAAGAAATTTCAGAACTACTAACAGGTTAGGAATTCATCAAGAGCTTGGTTTTCTGGCAGTTCTTGCCCTCAAATGTTCTGCTATTCCACCTTGTGGATAAGTGCTGCGCCTGGATGGCTTTCTCTGGTTTTTATCCTGTTTGGACTCCTGAACAAAAATTATTTCAACATCTCCCCAATCGTTCTCTGATGCTGCTTTTGATGTCCCTATCTGGTTTTTATCATGTTTGGGCTTCTCTGTTGAAATGATCTCCTCACCTGCATAATCATCCTGTGATACTGCTCTTGATGTCTCTATCTGGTTTTTGTCTGGTTTGGTCTTATCAGTTGAAATTGTTTCCACATCTCCATAATCAATCTGTGATGCTGCTTTCTCAGTTGAAAAAATGTCCACATCTTCACAGCCATTCTGTGATGTTGTTTTTGATGACTGTTTCTGGTTTTTATCCTGCTCAGGCTCCTCAACTGAAGTAATTGCAACATCTCCATAACCATTCCGTGTTTCTCCTTTTGATGACTCTCTCAGGTTTTTATCTTTTTCAGGCTCCTCATTTGAAATGATTAAAGCATCTCTACGATCAGTCTGTGATGCAGCTATTTTTGATGATTCTCTCTCGTTTTCATACTGTTCAGGCTCCTCAACTGAAATGATTCCAACATCTTCATAACTATTATGTGTTGCTGCTTTTGATGACTCCCTGGTTTTTATCATTTTCAGGCTCCTCCTTTGAAATGACTTCCGCATCTCCACAACCAGTTCTGGATGCTGCTATTGATACAATTTTTTCATCTGAATGATGCATTTTGATATCACAAATGTTTGTTTCTTCGGCTGGTCGTAAGTCTCTCTTGGCACTCAATACATTGGGCAAAGAAGCAAATTTAAGAGATCTTTTTGCACCATTGAGTGATGTATCGTCCTTATTATCTTCAGTGTGACAGCTAGAGGAAATGGTATCTGTGCTCTCTGATTGTGTAGAAGAGCGTCGAGTAAGAATCAAGTAGTGTGCAACTGACTTGAAACCTTGATTTGTTACCTGAACCAGAAAATTATTAGCGTAAAACAAATTTGCATGGGTGCTAAAGCCTAAAACAATAGTAGATGAGAGATTTCATCAGTGTTTTCTTCTAATACTGAACAAATTATTTAAGGATGCTTTTAATTGATAAAGAATAATGTGCAGATTAAAGATTTGGATTCTGGAATAAAGCAAATCAATTCTCTTGGTAAAGAACACACAATTTTTTGCGTAACCTTAATTCCATTAAAGATGGTTCAAACTGTAGTATTCATCACATAAAGCAGTCAAGATTAATACTTGCATATCACATCCAACTAAAATGAAGTTAGGGATGGATAAGACGGCTTACCTTTCTATATAGATAACCAGTAGGAGCCCAGCCTTTCTTAACTCTACACATGCTGCAGTTACAAATACCCCGACAAACCGGGCACACCCATTCTGGATCTTTGTTGACTTCCAAGACATTTTCCTCCATATCTGCATTTGAAAAATATATCATTTTCCAAATTTGTACTAGAAAAAAAATCAGAAGCTTGACAGTACCATAATTACATGGAATAATCAACTCCGAGATAACAAATTAAACACAAGGTTGTTGAGAAAGAGAAGGGTAATGCCCTAAATAAAGACAGCTCACAAGATTCACGGTATGCTCACAACCTCTCATCTACATAAGAGGAATAATGACCAACACAACAATCACCAAATTAGATAGGAACCCTATAAATATTCTTTCCAGTAGGGATTCCAAAAGTCTAGATCAAGGGTAGTATTGGCATAGTTTGCACTGTGATGGTTAAAGTTGTGGTGTTGTTAGTCTTGTCATCAAGGTTCAAACCTCATTGATGTGTTGTTAAATGTTTATATTGGGAATGAGGACCTCACTGGTTCATAGCGCTAAGTCAAAAGTGCTTATGCCGAAAAAAAAGTTCAAAATGAATGTATCCACCTATGTCATGGTTCACATCTGGAAGCTAATACAATCCTCAGTTTCTATCTACAAACTTAATACAATCCTCAGTTTCTATCTACAAACCTATTTGCTGAATAGAAAAAAAATGATCCTCTAATAGAGGGGACCAAAAACCAAGGACCCAAAAATCACAAGTTTGAAACACATACAATGTGGTGAAAAATAATTATTTCCATACAGAAAATTTTGTCAAGATTGGGATGCGTGGATCCACTTATGTGTTGTTTCACATTCCCTGCCAATAAAATCTTCAATTCCTATCAAAAACCTATTTACGTTAGGAAAAAATGAATCTCAAAAACAGGGAGAGGGGAGGAGCAACCGAATTCTACGTATATCCCACATCGATATAAAGACTAAGATCTTTTGTGGCTCTTGTACAGAAATAGTTGCAGACATATGCAAGTACAAATAGAACAAACACATAATCTTGATTGCTTTCCAGTTTCTCATCTAGATTAAATACAAGCAAATGGTTGTGGAAGCAGTCATGGAGATTTATTCTACATTTCATCTCCTTTGACCATAAGCTAAAAATAACATATCCAATGAAATGATTATGGAACTTTAATAACAAGAATAATATATAATTTGTAGTATTGTACTACCATGCTATAACAGGAAGAATACATTTCTGTATTTACCTCGTAAACAGACAATCTCCACAAAACTGTCCGTGAACTATGTTGCATGCGCTACAGTGCGTTCGAAGCCTAAGGCCTGTTTGTTTCTAGGAATTGACTAGGAATTGGCATACCCGCATGCTGGTATTGTCGAATTCAGTATTTGGTTCTAAAATGAAAAATAGGAATAGGGTTATGCGAATTCTAATTTTGGGCCTTTTTGACCATTCCACAATTCCCCCTCGGGACCTGGAATTGGAATTGAAAATTGGAATTGGAATTGAGAGTATTATTTTGGGAAGGAAAATTCATTCCCATTTTTGTGTTAATATTATATTGCTATAAGGATGTATATATATATATATATATATACATGTGTGTATATATATACACGTGTATATATACATATGAGTGTATATACACATGTATATATATAATATAGATACATGTATGTATATATACACATGAGTGTATATATACACACGTGTGTGTATACACACGTGTATATATACACACGTGTATGTGTATATATATGTGTGTGTATATATACACACACGTGTGAATATACCCTTGTGTGTATATATACATACATGTATATATATAGTATATATACATGTATGTATATATACCCAACAGAGTAATTGGATGTGTTACGTTATGGCAATAAATAGCCTAATTACTTCAAAAGCTATAAATAATACTTGGTATATCAATGAGAGTGAGTAGGTTTTGTCCATGGAAACCAACATTGCTTAAAATTTAAAAGCAACCAGAATACTCACCAATAAGCAAGACATTAAAAAAATATTACTTGAAAGGCAATAGAAAACACAAAAAATGCCAATGGGAGGTGGCAAGGTAAAAAGAAAATAGCATTACTTACAAGTAACCAGACCACTCACTAATAAAAGGATTCAAATCTGATTGCTCTGTTAACAGAAATATACCATAAAAAGAAAACAGAATATCTACCAACAAAAATAAAAAAATAACTAAATGCTTAAAAAACGATTAATGGCAGCAGGCTCAACCCTAAAAAATCCAGGAAAATACAGCCTTACAAGACAGCAACCAGAATGCTAATATATAATATAAATACGATATATTTCAAACGAAAAAATCTCAGACACCTGCTAATGGGAAGCTACATATTGAACATTAACTGGCCCATCAAACAATAACATCACTTAAAGCGGCCTGAATATTCATAGATTAAGCAGAGCATGCTCTTCGGTGGTATATATATCTCAACTTAGATATTGCAAGGGAGGAACCATAATTGCATTAGATTTTGTTTGTATTGCTTCAGTCTTAAGTAAATCCTAAGTTTCTGGTGAGTTGCTCCATAGAGGATATCCAAGCCAACTAACGCAAGGACTACAAGCAATATATATGTAGCCTATTAAAATCACTAGTTCATACACTTAGAACCTTTTTTCAAGAGCTACATGCAGATCATTCATATACATAATATCTTAAAATTTGCAGGCATGTTGACCTAGTTATGTAAAAACTGTCTCATGTCTAATCATAATTTCTTGAAACAACATATTAATCTCAATGATTGTACTTGAAATAACATTACGTTACATCACCAGGCATTTGTCAAGTTCAATCGCCTTTATAATCAGGCACATTAATCTGTTGCTTTAGACATAAATATTTTTTAATTTTCCCTTTCACTGCGATGCACTTAGAAAGAGGCTTAAAAAAAAACATTTGAGCAGTGTCATTATTTTGCTGTCATCAATTGTGAATATCCTAACAATTACAATTTGCCTTTTCAAAGTACTAAATTGGATGATATGCACTGCAACAGTTTTACTTTTAACCTGTCTGTTTACTAAATGAATATAAAATTCCTTGGGTATTCATATATTTCATGTTTTACTAGTTTACATGAATATCTACATTTTCTTTAATAGTCCATGGTCTTTTCTAGAACAAGGCACTACTCCAGTTATGGATTTCCTATCTCTATGGATTTGATTGCTTTTCCAAAATCAAGACCTTTTGATACAAGTGACACCTTACACAATATCTTCCCATTGAACAAAATCAAGCTCCTATAGAGCTGGGTGTAAAATCAACGAATAGGCGAGACAGAGTAATAATCATATGAAACTACAAATTGGGAGTACGGTGAATAGATATATCATACAAATGTCTGAAATTTATGAATATTCGGGCACGGTATGTCTGTCTGAAACGGACGTGGGTTCAGATATAGGATATGCATGCATGAGGAGCGACAAATTACTTTCCGGCTACTCTGTTAAGCACTAATTGAGAATCAACAAGATATCTTCCAACGAGTTGGTCCATCATTATTTTTCAGATGGGTCATAGCAAACATGTTTGGGCCAACCCAATGGTTCCGCTATTTTTAAAATGTAATCTTTGTTTTGTATTGCAACTCCGCAATAGTTAACATCTTAGAGGACATGGAGGTATTTGGTAGCAAGGGAGTCTATAACATGCTATGCTTATTTTGGTGTAACAATGTCTGGAACTGTCTTGTAGATGTGATAAATCCACTTGACATCTGAGTGCGATTGGAGGCATTGAATGTTCATGCTTATTAATCAATTTGTTGCACTTCTTATAGTATCTGATTTCCAAATCATCTAGAAGACACAAATTGTGTAATTGTGCAAGTAACTTTTAGTTGCTGATAATTTGTAGTAATTTTAAGTTGTGTAGTAGTGTCACCCTCGATATTTTTTTAGAAGCCCTTAATGTTGTCGCTGAACCATAGAATATCATTTTTTATACGTCCCCTTTTCATTTGTAGTTTGCTGTGATGGGGAGAAAATGCAAGTGGCACTTGCTCACCCAACTTGAAGTGCAAGACTTTGGTGAGGAAGTGCAACCTTCCTCATCTACTGATATTAACTGGAGTTCAATTGGTGTGGAAGATGATAAGGTAACCGCCTTGTGTGCGGCAATTCCAATCCACAGAATCGAGGCTTTTGTCGCAGGGGAGTCAGATAGGGAAGGCGTTGAATGTGCATTCGTCCGCGTGTCCCATAGAGATGACAACCATGAAGAGTATTAGGAAAACAAAACAAAGATTTATTCCAGGCGAGCAGAAACAATCAACATTATAATTTTGATCAGAAATTGTTGTAGTACATTTATGGTTGACAGCGTGACTATCTTTATGTGCAGTTATTGGTGCTCGTTTGGGCCGGAAGATAAGAGGGAGAATACACTGACCAAGAAACGTGTCCGTCAATTTACAAAGAAAAGGGGTCAGTGTCACTTCATTGTTAAGGTTATGTTTGGTAGACAAGACATGGCTATTTTGAGTTTCACTGATATGTTGCACGTAGATCCAGATGGCATAGTTTGTCACGGTGAAAATGATCCAAGCAATAAGCCACGGTCTAGGCTTGCCCCGAACCTTTCTGTGGAATGCAAGTCTTACATAGAGGAGTTATTGGCAATGGATGTCAGCATGGATGCAATCATCGACAAACATATGACTGATCCACATTTTTTGAGTATGTCGCAAAAGAGATATAGTTTCCTGACATGGAAAGATGTCATGAATGCATGGAGAAGAGCGAAGTCCAGTTGAGCTCAAAAACATGTTCATGATCTCGCTAGTATCCTAAAATGGAAAGAAGTGGATCCCAGTAATTTCTTTTACTGGCAGCAGCCATAGAATGACGGGACACCTTTCATAATGGGTATCCAAACCCCATGGATGCTTTATACGATGGTTCGACACACACAATTGTATAATCTCCATGGATTCCACAATGTTCCACCAAAAAATATGGGGTGAGATGTCTCGTGCTTATAGTGAGTAGTAAAAAGCCTTTCTACTTGTTATACATCATTAACATTTTGCAGTCATCCTCGACCTCTTTATCGTGTGCAGTATCAACTTTATACGTTGGTCGTGTTTGACAAGCAACAGTCAGGGGTGCCCATTGCATGGGGGTGTGTCCTCCCTTAACAAGATTGAGGACATCGAAGGGTGGCTATGTGTCATATATAGATGAGGAAAGGAGGCTAGAAATGACTGGATGGTAAATGCCTTCTTGACTGATAATGCCAGCGCAGAGATATAGGCCATTCAGTAAGTGCATGTATCTTTTTCTTTGACTGCCTGTTTGAACTCCCTATACAAGTATCATTTCCTATTTTTCCATGACCGAATCCACTCACGGTCCAATTCATGTGCACCAGGGAAGCTTTCCATTGTTGTGTCATTCTATGCAATTGGCATGTGCGTCGGGCATGGCTGAAGAATGTGCTGAAGTACGCATCGAAAGATAGAGCGAAAGAAATGTTTCAACACCTTTGGACGATAATGATGACAATTGGTGAGAGTGAGGAAATTATTTGTAGGCTATTGAATGATTTTTGGGTCGAGTTTTCTGATTAGCCGTAATTTCTAGAATATTTCTGGAGGACATGGTGTCAAGGGGAGGGCCGTATAGGTAAGTGATCCCTGTCTTTTTGTGCAATTGTTTGTTATTTCGTAAACATTGTTCTGTAAATTACAGTTCACTCACAAGAAAGCTAGCACCCGCGTTGTACAAGCAAAAATGTGTGCTAAAAACTTCAGATTCTTCCCACATGCAAATCAGGACACAAACGCTGCCATAGAATTGTACTATTGCACATTGAAGATGCGGTACCTTTGCGACTGTCAAAAGAAATGTATGCGTCAGATGGATCATCTATACTTCACTCTCTTGTACAGGATGAAACCTTTCTACATGCAAAAGGAGAAGTTATAGGAATCTGGTTTTATCACGAATTGCAAGGTGCAAAGTTCTCAGACAATTATAGAGAAGGCAAAGTCAATTCTCGATGATGATTA
This sequence comes from Thuja plicata, assembly GCA_018584345.1. Classification (NCBI taxonomy): domain Eukaryota; kingdom Viridiplantae; phylum Streptophyta; class Pinopsida; order Cupressales; family Cupressaceae; genus Thuja; species Thuja plicata. The sequence goes on along the minus strand of MU224539.1, from coordinate 64,866 downwards.
CTTTCCTGATGAAACTAAACCAGGATACTATATCATGAAAAGCCAGATGTTGTGCAATTTCTGTGGTCAGACCCTGCGGTGATCACTTGTACGTGTGTGATTGTCCTTGGGCCCTGCAGGGAAACACATGCAAGCACGCGTTGAAGGTTTCAGTCATGATTGTCAGCTTGTCTGATGCTGTGGAAGGCGATAGTGGTAAGACAATATTTTCTGGTCATTTAGTCTTTTTCAGAATGATGTACTTGTGCTATGGATTTGTGTATTGATCGATTATCTCTAACATGATAATTCAAATGCAGATGATTTCTGCACGCAGAATGATTCAGACATATTAGAGATGGAGAGTTCACAACCCTGTATGGTCAATTGACAACACATGCCACAACGTAGGCACTTCAAAATGCCCTGAAATGTAGTTGATGTTCAATTGCCTCTTGAGACAATGGCTCAGTGGAATGAATCGATCGAGTTGTTGAAGTCTGCAACGCAAACAATGCCACATACAAATGAAAAAGCAATAGCATTCTCAGAATGCGTCAACCGTTTCATGATCGATCTTGACCAGTTGGGTGCTGCGCCATTCACTCTGACTCCCACCACAGATCCACATGCAATGAGCACAATTTAGATGCGTCCATTGTTTAGTGCTAGCAGGGTTCTCTCTCGGAGGCGACAATGCACGCATGACTCTAACGATGGTGAAGTTGTTGCTTCACAGTCATTTGTTTTTCCCACTGATGGCTGTAGGAAGGGGAGGACTAAGGACTCCTTGCATTTTATAAAACATGGTGGGCATGCTACCTCTACTCCAATAATTGGTGAGCTCTTCATTTCCAAAAAAAACACATTCATTCTGAATGGTTGAGAGCATTGAATCTTTATATTTTATTCTTCCCTTTTATTGAGAGACTCTAAACTTAATCAATAACTGTTGTTTGCGATTTGCAACCAGCGCTGCCATCTGTCTCGAGAAATCGTCGATGGAGATTGTCATTTGACAGTGTCACTGGTGGAGAAGATGGCCATGGTGGTTCCAATTAGTCGGCATTTTTTGCGCTGTGTACCATTTTTTTGGGTTGATTGATGTTTAGTATTGTCCACTGCACATTCTCCACTATACGGAAAATTTGATAGTGTTTGTCCTGATAATAATTGCCAACTCATGTATTTTTTGTTAGATTTGACAAATGCAAATCTACCCAAGACCACCTGCATGCAAGACTGTCACAGAGAAGCAAAGACAGAAGAGAAGACAAAAAGCTATGGAGGCCAAAAGGCCAGAGATGAGATATCTATGTTGAAAAGAATAATTTCTATTAACAACAATACTGAATACAAACTCTGTTATGAAATGCAAAGCAGTGATTCCTTATAAAGGATACCGAAACCCTAAAAGGGAAACTCTAAGAAATAGAAACTTGCCTAAGTATAATTTAAGCAAAGAGTAGATAGACTAATAATTAACTGAATTAATTATTAGCTATACTAGACTACTCTAACACCCCCCTTAAGTGTAACTTAGGGAGAAGCAAAACAACTAAACTACTGCAGAAAGCAGGAAAGATGGGTCCCGACAACTAGGCCTGATCAGGTACCCAAAACAAGAAAGCAAACTAGATGAAGGAAACTAAGCCTTCAATCTAGGGAAAAGATGTCCCAGAGAAAGGAACAAGAATGAGCAAAAAGCATTTCCGAAGCATGAAGCTGTAAACTCTGTCAGAAGAAACTGCTGGAACCCCCACTGAAGTGCATGACCAGGTAGAGAAGACAAAGTCTGAAGAGCTGATCAATCGAACCAGGAAGCAATAGAACCAACAGGTGAACCCCCCCCATAATGCTGAACTGGGAGAGGTGACAGGAACACTGAAATGCAATGCCAGAAACATCTGCAGAAGAAGAACCAGGAACACCAACAGTGCAACAGAAGTACACACACAGGATAAAGGGCGGTGTCATCGACACATAGCATGGGCTAATGTCGTGGAAGGTACGCTCACTTGACAAAGGTGGATGCGCCTAAAGCGGCATAAGCATCATAACCCCCCCATGACACTTTATAACAGAGTGCGAGTACATCAACCATACAAGGTGTACAAGATCCCAGAAAAGCAGAAGTAGGCACTTTATCTCAGTGCGTTTTCAGAAAAAGAATGCATCAGAAGGAGCATACAAGCTCAGAAGTCAGAAAGAAGAGTGAACCAGAAGTACAGTAGAAGAGATCCCAAGACCTGTAAACCCAAGCAATCCACCAGAGTGCATAAACTGCTAAACTCGGAGGAGAGAAAACCTGGAGCAGAATCTGGAAAAAAGACCCCTGCAACTGCATAGTGCACTGAATCAGCTTTCCGATGATATCTTGTTTGCCAAAAATGGAGTTCGGATGAACCAGATATGACTCCCGGAAGGCAAAAATAGACATCAGACTTTGACAGCAAAAAACACTGTCAAAACAGCAGAACCAAAAAACCTAATCACTATAGTCGGAAAGAGCTCGGAAAGAGCTTTCCGACGATATAACGAAGTCCAAAAAAGGCCTCCGTAAGCTCCAGATAGAGCGAAAACAGTGAGAAGGGCCCAAAAAAGCTCCAAAAGGCTAGAAATAAGCCCCTGGGGCTAAAAAAAATGCGCCCCTGGGCGCATGGCGCGCAGGGGGCTGAAACCGAGCTCCTGGTCGCCCATAGGACCCACCGCCCAAACAAAGGGGCTAGCAAAAAGGCCGCTGGGCGGTTCCCGAGCGGCGCGCGACCGGGAGTAGGGGCCGGGCGGAGCAATCCGGTGGCGGGGGCCGCGGAGGGCGGCCGGGCGACGGAGTGGCGCGGGTGGCGGAGCAGCGGGGCGGCGGGGAAGCCGCATAGCTGGGGCCGAGCGGCGGCGCCGGAGGGGCCGCGGAGGGCGGCGGAAGCAAGCGGGGGGCCACGGAACACAGAGGCCGGCGGAGCTGGGCTGGCGGGGGCCGCTGCCGGAGAACCCGCAGCCGGTGGTGGCGGTGCAGTGGCGGCGCCCCACAAAAAACAATGTCTGCGCAATTTTAAAAAAAAAAACCACCGAAAAAAGTGGTTTTTTAAATTTTTTTTGTGAAATTTTGCCTCGGTTTCTGTGCCGTACGGCACAGAGACCAAAATTTTTTTGTCTCCAGAGTCCAGATGTCCAAAATGGACAAGTTTTATATGTATTTTGGGGTTTTTGGGCGCTCTGAGCTCAATGGAGATGTTCGTTTGAGCTCAAAGTGACCAGAAACAAAACCCAAAACAAAAAATACATAAAAAACCTCTGAAACCCTTGGAAACCTTCTGCTACTGGCACGCTTCAACGAAACTCAAACAACGAACAACAGGAGAGCTCTGATACCATGTTAGATTTGATAACCATCAAATCTTCCCAAGAACACCTGCATGCAAGACTGTCACGAAGTAGAAGCAAAAGACAGAAGAGAAAGAAGGCAGCTAGCGAGCTCTGATACCATGTTAGATTTGACAAATGCAAATCTACCCAAGACCACCTGCATGCAAGACTGTCACAGAGAAGCAAAGACAGAAGAGAAGACAGAAAGCTATGGAGGCCAAAAGGCCAGAGATGAGATATCCATGTTGAAAAGAATAATTTCTATTAACAACAATACTGAATACAAACTCTGTTATGAAATGCAAAGCGGTGATTCCTTATAAAGGATACCGAAACCCTAAAAGGGAAACTCTAAGAAATAGAAACTTGCCTAAGTATAACTTAAGCAAAGAGTAGATAGACTAATAATTAACTGAATTAATTATTAGCTATACTAGACTACTCTAACATTTTTTTGTGCCTTTAGAGAATTATGTATGCCATGGAAGATGTGCTACACTGTATTACGTTTTGATATGCTCTGGGCAGTTAACGAACACTTTATCTTTCTGTACACAATTTTGCGAAGGACATGATTTTGCAGAGGTTTTTGATTGGTATTCGCCCATGTTCAACACACCCCACTAGAAACAACAAAGAAAAATAGTTTCCCTAACTTTCTTACTTTGACAAACTTAACATAATGACCTATTTGATGACAAATGTGTTATATATCTATATGAATTTAATGTGTTTTTGTAATGTGTTATATTTTGGTTATTGCAGAAACTCTCCGACTCTGTTACTTCGTCGTTGGATTGGTTCGTTATGAATCAGTGGCCTCAAAAATATCCCAATAATCAACCCAAAAACTTAGTACCACAATATTAAGCCTCTAGTTATCTTCAGTCCTATAAGATGAATGCCTTCAAATACTTTTATCAAATTACTACTACTTGGAATGCTTTGTTAAACCTTTTACTGTATGTTAACCGAATAACAATCTGTTAATTTACCGAAAGACAGTAAATTATCTAGAGTATACCGATCAATCCAGTTAAGCTATGTGTAATGCAAAACGCTAAAGTAATGACTCATAAACACATTGACACATGGATTTTTAACGTGGAAACCCTGTTGAGGGAAAAACCACTTGGGACCAGTAACCCAAATTTTTCACTTTTTTGAAGTGAGCTTGGTGAAGACCCAACCCTGTTAAAGGTTACAAACACACTGTTAGGTGTGACCTTGTTAGAGGATTTAAAAGTCTGGTTTGTCACTTGATATCGGGCATCTTTATGCTACCTTCCTTGATCAAACACTCACTTGGCCTGTCAATAGGTATCTGGCATCTCATGCTATCTTCATGATCAAACTTTTTGATATTCCTTGGGATGTATCTCAATATAGAAAGGATCTTTAAATCCCGCTCGGTTAAGAGACTTTCTGAATCAATGGTTAAACTGAAACAATATGATCTGTTCACATATACAACTTATACTTGCAGATTTTCAGATCTATTGTAATGTCATAAAACTAATCTGATCAATATATCTCTGTTTATACCTTTGCTACACTTTTCTTCTGCTCGGTGATGCTGTGCTCTTTTGCTCAGTGTCCGCATAAAACTTTAGCTCTTTCCTCAGCTTGATTGATCAGGACTGTATGCAGTTGTTCTTCATCAATTTCTCTTCAGCATCCTCTTTTCATTCATTCACCCACACAATTCGTAATGAATTAAGTTGTCTCTTTATAGACATGATATCACCGTTGTTAGGTTCTTGATTTTCTTGATCTTGGCGTGATCCACAATTCTCGCCAATTATATTTAAAGCAAACTCCTGTTTGATCTCGTAGAGATTTTCTTGCCAACTGGATAAAACAAATTTAAATCCTTTACTTATCTCTGGCTTTAACTTGTCGATGAAAACAAAGATAACCACCAATTAAGTCCATATTTAGCTCTGTCAGCTAGATATTTTGTCATTTCTAAACTCAAGTCAATTTTGGTGTTTTAACTCTTTGATAGCTTTGGTCAACACTTTAGTTCTCCTCGGGCTTCTCCGTTGATTTACACTATGTTTCTGACCGTCGGTTATTGCTTGTGATTCTACTCGTCAGTAAGGCTCGTCGGTGTTCTTGCTCGGGCATCATTGTGACTTGACTTTCAGTGATCTCTGTTTGTCGGGTTCTACTGACCGTCGGTGTTTGAAGTCACATTGTGAATGCTTGTCTTTTATGCATTACTGATATCATAATCTTTTTCTCTCTGATTCTCTGAAGTCTTTGACACTTTTATTAAAACCGATTAGATTATATCAAGTTGACATCAATGACAATACAATCCATTAACTGATTTAATGTCTTGCATTATCTTTTTGCATTTCAGTTAATGTATTGTATTGTAATTATAAAGTAAAAGGTTTAACGTACAATAGAAGGTTTAACAAAGCATTTTGAGCAGTATTAATTTGATAAAAGTATTTGAAGGCATTCATCTTATATGACTGAAGATAACTAGAGGCTTAATATTGTGGTACTAAGTTTTTGGGATGATTATTGGAATATTTTTGAGGCCATTGATTCACCCCCACTCTCAGTTATTACTAACAAGGTTACATTAGGAAAGCTTGATGAAACTGTTATATTTCATAATAACTTAAAACAGAATCACCCCCCTGTCAGTTTTTATTCTTCCAGGTCACTATCCTTCTGTGTTGGATTTCTTTCCGCTTGGGAAGGACCCCTAGTCCTTGCCTTGGTGGTTCTTTGTTCTCTACTTCTTCTTGTTTGGTTCCTTGTTCTTTTAGCTGTTCCCCCGACCACTGTTTGGTGGTCCGCTGGTTTCTTGCTTTTTGGCTGTTTGTTTCTTGTCCCATAGACCCTTGTTGGTCTTCTGTTGGACATTAATAAATTTATCTTATCTTATCTTATCTTATCTTCACATTGTGCCTCAATAAATGATCTTTATATATTCTTTTCACAAATTGTCTTGTTATATTGTACTACACAAATTTGTATATAACTAGAATATGTATCAGACGTCTTTTATTTCTCTCTGCACACAATTGCAGTGTTATTTGTTACTCAAAAATATTAATTACATTCAAAATTTTGTTAGTAGAGAGACAACCGGCCGGTAAATCTGAAGTGAGAATATACACAAATGAATCACAAATAAATAAGTAACTTTTTATTTTTTGAATGTAGATTTCTGGAGTCAATGTTTGGAAATAGCAATAATAGAATATTTAGTCGAATTCTTTGTAATTGTTTTCAATAATTTATTACTTTAAAAAAATGGTCAACAAAATAGTGGAGAATTTTGAGTCCATTCTTTGTAATTGTTTGCAACATCAGTTGGCCCTAGTGGTACTATATTTGGTTACTAGGATTTATTCTTGATTGTTTTACACTACTTTTCTTTTAGTCGTGGTTGTCTTATGTTTATGTGTTACTTTATCCACTTAACTTATAGGTCACATTGTCGTGGGCAGGGGCATTTTTATTATTCCTAACAAGTAATTTACCTAAGTCCCGTAAAGGTATTTTATTTTCTCTTTGCCTAAGTCGCGCCTTGATTTTCTCTCGTGGGTCCCGTGATATGATTAGTTGGCTTGCCACATGTCCCCATGCTATAGGATTGTCCCAGTCAATAGGCATACATGTGTTAATTATTTGTCGGGCATATCAAAAAGTAAATCTATGGTTTTGCGCTATCGCGTGATCAAGAGTTGCAGGATGTTTATGCATCGAGCGATAGTGAAGTGATGACACATGTCCTCAGTCATCGGTTCTAAAAGGCAGGGAAGTGGACAACAAAGATGCTACGTGGCAGATTTCCATTGGGTGACGTTGGCTAGTTGAGATTCATGACAAAGAGTGACAGGGATAGGTCATTAAAGTCCCGTCTACTTAAAAGGCTATCTTTTAGCACATGTTTATTTTAAAGCAGATTTTGTAATCAGGTTCCAAAAGGTGTTTGAAAGATAAGTAACTTCAAGGATTGTTGTGTGGTTAGTGGGAATTAAAGATTGGCAAGATGTGAAGGATTTTGTCATCGCGTGATCAAAAGATACAAGGGCTTTATACATTGCGTGGTAGCGAGATGTTGCCACGTATTAATAAAGGCAACGAGTTTGACGGTGGACCATTGCTGGATGATTCAGCATAGTGTGATGACTGAGAGTGCTAGATGGATGCCACATGGAGTCAAGGTTTGTTGATTAAATCTTGCTGTTCATTCTGTCAGTTTTGAAGATTGATTGACAATGGGGATTTAAACTGAGTTTTTTCGCGTTTATCTTTCTTGTGGAAGTGGAGGTAAGCTGATATGACTACAATATTAATTTGATTTGGAATGTTCCAATGTTGTTGTCTTAATTATATACGAGTTTATATTCTCGAGCTACAAGAAGGTGGTTAGTTATTGCGAAGATTTGCAGAGATAGCGAAACAACATTCCTGGTATCTTTTTGAATAGTTTGTTGTAGAGGGTGGCGTTCTTTAATTAGTAAGTATCTATATCCTCGACTGGTTATTTTTTTCTCTGTGTTCTATTTTGTTGCGTGGGGTGTTCAGTTCTGGTTTTCTATTTGTGTTTGAATCTTGGTGTGGAGGGTTTCAAAGGTGAAGTGTTGTAGGAAGGCAAAAGTTATAGTTTTTGGGTGGTCATGACACCATTAAGGAAACACTCTGGGAAGGTAGATTATGTAGAGAGGAATCCATTCGATGATTTTCTAGATTTGTTCCCTAAATCAACAAATGATTGTGTTGAAGCCAAGAAAATAAGTAAGGGTAGAAAATTCACAGAAGGGTTATCTGATAAAGCTCACGTTTTAACTGATGCTATTATTCCCGAAATTGGTTTGAATTTGTTTATGCTGTGGTTCGGGCAGAGAAAGGTGCAATCCCCTTCTTGCAATGCATGACAGTATGATCTAGGAAATTTGGTAATGCCAGGTGTTTTTATGGATGTAGACTTGTTAGTGGCTATTGCAGATAGATATGACCCCATGTTAAAGGTGATCAAGGATAATGGGGGCGATGTAATCCTTAGGGTTTGCAGGGAAGAATTGCATGAATTGTTTGATTTATATGAGCCATGCCCCACTCTGGAGCCTATTGATTTTTAGGATTCCGAATAGAAATACAAAGCTCAGAAGGTCTACATTAGAAGTGTGTTGATGCATGCACATTTGGTTATGGGTAGAAAGGACAAATATTTTATTAGCCCTAGTACCAAAGAGCCTTTCAAAATAGAGGCATTCAATCCTATGTTTCTTGCAACATTTTACTCATGTCAAATTCTAGGTTTACACCCCACAGATGTGATCCCAGTTGAATACATGTATATGGCTATTCACATTAGACAACCTCACTTTCATGTAATATATGATTTTGCTTCATACATTGTGGATAAGGTACCTGAAGGTCTGCAAGGAATTCAAAACAAAAAACTAGAGGCTCCTTTCTTTTGGTATTCTATGATAATGCACATGTTCTTGGCGAAACATGTTGATTTCTTTGAGGAGACCATGTTATTGAAAAGAGAGATGGATGGTGTTCAACTGCCAGTGCAATTGTGGAGCACAAATATGTCAAGGGATAGACCCGAGGCTAGTTTTTTAAGGTTTGATTATTGTTTTGCATCAAGATTGAGAATCGAGTTGCAAGTGAATCCACCAAGGATTCCTGAGATGTTGCATGAAACAATTAGACCTTTGGATATGGCTAAGAAGAAAGGGAACTATTTTACCTGATTTCATAATTGTTCACTACTATTTCATTTCAAAGGGTGGATGGAAACATTTTGATAAAATTCTTGAGCCCTATCATATGGGTGTCAGTGTGAAAAGAATGGTTGATCCTGAAGATTTATTCAGTATCTTTTGTAACAGGGTTGGTAGAAGAAAGAGGGAGCATCAATTTCACTACCCTAAAGATGTCATCAGAAATGAATTCGTGTTGCTCGATCAAGAATTAAACAAGGAAAAGTGGGTAGCTTATAAAAAATTGTTGGATATTGTTCATGAGAAAGAACCAACTTATGATCCTTTGAAGGATTTAAAACCTTTTGGGAATAAAGTAAATGCTCTGTTTGATCATTTCCAAGAAATAATGTTGGCTTTACAACAAAAGTGGGATAAATTGAGATCAACCCCAAAACAGATAGCAACACAAAGGGGTGTATTAATTGAGAAACTAAAGATCCAATTCAAAGAGGGTTATATGTATAAGTTGATGATGTTAGACAAACAGTCACAGAGTATCGCTCATAAGGAAGGTCAAGTTTTAGACAAAAGACCAACATATCAACTAAAAATTGTGCCTAAACCTGGCCAGAGAACAAGTGAGTAGATAGAAGATGAAATAGATAGAAGTCAGCTTGCCGAGTCTCCACAAAGTAGTGACTCTCACACTACATGCCCTTTGAGTGACGAGGAGTTTAGTGACAAGATGCCTGAGTTGGCTATGGAGGTAAAAGGAAAGAGGAAAATGGAAGATGTTTCCCCTTCTCCTTCATCGACAAAGAGGTTAAAGCATGTGCCTATTATTAATATAGATGACTCTCCAATCAGAGATTCACCCCCAGGGTCCGCAGTTGTATCTCCAAAGGCTCAATCTTTGGACTCTCAAGAAAAGTTGGTTGTAGAGCAATTACTTGAATTGCAAGAGTAGGGGACTGTTGTTATCACTGAGGATGAAATCCAATCAGGTACACTCACAGTCCCACCCCCATTAGAATGGGATGTTAGTATTGTTGATGTACATGGTAAAATGGTGGATGAGGTAAGTAGAGTTACATGTAATCAATACTTATCTGATGATGCTTTTTTAAGAGAGCGGCCTTTTATACAGTTTCTGTGGGGTACCATGCTTGAGGAATTCAGGAAGAAAGTTGAGGAGAAACAGACTTAAGAGCCTAATAAGGATAAGATTTTAATTGAGAGTGAAGTTAAAGATGAAACTAACAAGCAGATCCAAGCAATTACTCTAGAGGAAGGGAGAAAAATGGTTGAAGATACAGGGGTTCTAATACTTCCGGAGTGGGACATTGCTGATGCTTTTTCCTTTCACGCAATCAGAAAGGAAAATGCTCCAGTATACCAATCCGAGGACGAGGCTAGAATGACATTGAAAGGGGCAGTTTTCAGCAAAGATCATGCTGTTTTGGCTATTTGGTCATTATCTCAAGGGGAAGAGAGAAATAAAAATTGTGATGCTAGCTCCAGTTTTAAGTGAGGAGTGGTTATGAAGAGGGTTACAAACACCTCCGACACTCTGCTGACCTTACACTTAGTCCAGCTGAATTCAACAAGGTAGTAGTAGAGAAAGAAAAAGCAGAAAAAGAGAAGTATACAAATTGTATGAAGAGCTTGTTGTGGCTTATGGTGCTCTGGAAAAGAGATTGATTGTATATGAGAGAGGTACTCATCAATTGGGACTACCTAGGGCCATGTTGCACTCTCCTTCTATCTCTTCCCCTTCAACACCAGTTTCAAAGAGTGTTCCTGCTTCCCCAATAATCTGAGTTACCACCTTCTCCTGTAGTATCATTACATGATGAACATGCATGTTCTACTGAGCCTTCAAGGTCACAATTGATGGAGAAAATACAGGAATTGGAAGGTCAGTTAGCTGGAGAGAAAAAGGAATCTTGGAAAAGGTTAAAGGAAGTTGTGAATGCACTTTTGACACATGTCAGTGGGAAAATGGTTAGGAAGATGAAAAGTGTCCATCATTTGTATTTTGTTGTTGATAAGGCATTAAGTGTCTTCACAAAGGATAAAGGTATCCTGGAACCAATTTTTGATAAGTGGATTGGAAGAACTCAAACAATGAGTAATGTACGCTTGGGATCTCAATTTGATAGTAATGTTGCTCTTCTGATTAATCCCACTTATGAACTAGTGATTGCAATGCAAGAGTTTCATGTTTTCCCTGGCACTATTGAAAGAAAAATAAGGACCTTGTTTTAGGGGATTTAAGGAATTGGAAAAGGTCATGCTACCATATATAATTGATGATGCAGGTAACATCATGCACATGCAGGATTGGTTGAATCAAACTACTAACATTTTGAAGGCCTAAGTTGATATTATTTGTGAAGATGGAGATACTGATACATTAACTGCATGCGTTGATAATTTGGTGGCGTGTCATTCCTTTTTGGAGTACTTTGAGAAAGAAATAGATCAGGTGGTGGTTAAATATTTGTCGTACAAGAAAATTGCTGATGAAACAATCAAGTTCAAATTGCCATCGTACTTGGAATATGAAAGCTGGCAACAAAAGTACTTAACCGATATTTAGGGATGAGCGTGTTGGCGCTAGAATTGGTTGGTTAAGGGTAACAGGCAAAAGAGCATCTTTTCAGTTGGTTGCAATCATGTTTTTTGATCTTGTGGAGCCTTTGCGTGTTGCGAGTTCCAAGAAATTGTAACTGATTTTGTTCCTTTGTGCTAGGTGTCTTTCCATTTTCCTGAAGCTTGTTGCTCCCTTTTGTTCTATCAAAGGGAAAATCATAGCTAGAAATGAGGATCTCAGAAGTAGGAAGTTTGAGTCCAGTCTTAGAGGTCAAGTCTGATAGAGTTAAGTCTTGGAGGAATGTAAAGGATTGTGACAAAATAGTAAATAAAAAGTGTCTTACCATTGACACTTTCTGAAATGTACTCTGAGCTTTTGAGAATTGAATATAAATAAATCTCAAGCAGTTTCTTCCCAATTTCTCTCCTTGTGTTGAGTTATATGAACTTTGGATGAATTGGGTCAAGCGTTTATTTCATTCATTGCATTGTTGAAAGTGTATGCAAATATTTTGTTACTTTGATTCAAGTAATCAATTAATTGTTCAAAATATGTTGCAGGTTCATGTAGTTTTATAGTAGGATATTGTAAGAAGTAGTTACAAGAAGTTTTCAATAGAAACGATTGCAAATTAATAGTTTCCTAGGTCAAATTTGTCATGGATTTACTCATAAGTATAACTTAGGAATTGCCCAATGGATTAAGGCACCGATCTTTTGTACTAACAAGTCTATTTACTTTCATCTCTTGTTTCTATCAGAATCATTTTACAAACCATTACCATTACTATTTTTTGTTTTAATCATTATATATGTCATGTCATGCTTCACATTTCTTTGTAGATCATTGCAGATTTGGCTGATTTGTATTGTTGCTTTGGCATGTGTTAAGCATTAAGGAGACCATTTGCTTTTCTCGATGCAGTTATTTTTATAGATTGTTATATTTGAGCATATGAAGGTGCACCCACCTAGGTCTTGCAGAACCTAAAGTGTAGAAGGATTTATGAACCATGGTATTGAAAAGAGAAAAGGATGGTGTTCAATTGCTAATACAGTTGTGGAGCACAAATATGTCATGTGATAGACCTGAGGCTAGCTTTGTAAGGTTTGATAATTGTTTTGCATCAAGATTGAGAACCAAGTTGCAAGTGAATCCACCAAGGATTCCTAAGATGTTGCATGAAATAATTAGACCTTTGGAGATGGCTCCTAATCTGAACATTATGCATAATTGGGGTGATATTTATGCTTATCCTACAACTACAGTGACAAATTCTTGAGCCCTATCATATGGGTGTTAGTGTGTAGAGATTTGTTGATCCCGAAGATTTCTTTATTATCTTTTGTAATAGAATTGGTAGAAGAAAGATGGAGCATCAATTTTACTAGCCTGAAGATGGCATTAGAAATGAATTTATGTTGTGTTATCAATAATTGAAGAAAGAAAAGTGGGTAGCATATAAAAAACTACTAGATATTGTTCACAACGAAGACCCAACTTATGATCCTTTAAAGGATTTCAAGCCTCTTGGAAATAAAATAAATGTTATGTTTGATGATTTCCAAGAAATTATGCTGCCTTTAAATGAAAAGTGGGATAAAGTGAGATCAACCCCAAAACAGATATCATCACAAAGGGGTTTTTCAATAGAGAAACCAAAGATTGAGTTGAAAGAGGGTTATATGTATAAATTGATGATGTTAGACATGCAATCACAAAGTATCGCTCTTAAGGAAGGTCAAGTTTTAGAAAAAAAGACCAACATATCTACCAAGATTTGTGCCTAATTCTGGTCAGAGAGCAAGAGAGCATATAAAAGATGAGAGAAATAGAAGTCAGCCTGCTGAGTCTCCACAAAGTAGTGACTCTCACACTACATTCCCTTTCAGTGATGAGGAATTTAGTGACGAGATGTTTGAGTTGGCTGAGGAGGTAAAAGGAAAAAGGAAAATGCAAGATGTTTTCCCTTCTCCTTCATCATCAAAGAAGTTAAAGCATGTACCTATTATTGATATAGACGACTCTCTGATTAGAGATTTACCTCCCAGGGTTCCCAGTTGCATCTCCAAAGGCTCAATCTTTGGACTCTCAAGAAAAGATGGTTGCAGAGCAATTGCTTGAAATGCAGGAGCAGGGGACTGTTGTTATCAATGAGGGTGAAGTCCAATCAGGTACGCTCATGGTTCCACCTCCACTAGAATGGGATGTTAGTATTGTTGAGGTACAAGGCAAAGTGGTGGATGAGGTAAGTAGAGTTGCATGCAATCAGTATTTATCTGATGGTGCTTTTGTAAGAGGACCTTTTATACAGTTTTTATGGGGCACCAAGCTTGAGGAATTCAGGAAAAAAGTTGAAGAACAACATGCTTTAGAGCCTAATCAGGATAAAAATTCAGTTGAAAATGAGGTTAAAGATGAAATAAATAAGCAAATTCAAGCAATGACTCTCGAGGAACGGAGAAAAATGGTTGAAGATGCAGGAGTTTTAATACTTCCAGAGTGAACATTGCTAATGATTTTGCCTTTCATGCCAACAGAAAGGAAAATGCTCCAGTATACCAAAGAGAGGATGAGGCCAAAATGGCATGGAAAGGGGCATTTTTCAGCAAGGATCATGATGCTTTGGCTATTTGGTCAATATCTCAAGGGGAAGAGAGAAATAAAATTAATGATGCTACCTCTAGTTTTAAGGGAGGATTGGTTATGAAGAGGGTTACAAATACCTCAGGTACTGAAGCTGCTGACATTACTCCTAGTGCAGTTGAATTCAACAAGGCAGTGACAGAGAAGGAAAGAGCATAAAAGGAAAAATATAGAAGTATGCATGAAGAACTTGTTGTGGCTTATGGTGTCCAAGAAAAGAATTTGATTCAATATGAGAGAGGTACTCATCATTTGGGATCATCTAGGGCCATGTTGCACTCTCCCTCTGTCTCTTCCGCTTTACCATCAACTTCAAAGAGTGTTCCAACTTCCCCAATAATTGATGTTCCACCTTCTCCTGCAACATCACTACCGAATGAATATGCATGTTCTACAGAGCCTTCAAGGTCACAATTGGTGGAGAAAATACAAGAATTGGAGGGTGAGTTAGCTGGAGAGAAAAAGGAATCCAGGAAAAGGATAAAGGAAATTATGAATGCACTTTTGACACATGTCAGTGGGAAAATGGTTAGGAAGATGAAAAGTGTACATCATTAGTATTATGTTCTCAATGAGGCATTCAATGTCTTCATAAAGGATAAAGGTATCCTAGAACCAATTTTTGATAAGTGGATAAGAACTCAAACAATGAGGGATGTACGCTTGGGATCTAAATTTGATAGTAATGCCACCCCTCTGATTAAGCCCATTTATGAACTGGTGATTACAATGCAGGAGTTTAATGCTTTCTCTGATACTGTTGAAATAAAAATAAGGACCCTGTTTAGGGGATTTATGGAATTGGAAAAGGTCATGTTGCAAGATATAATTGATGATGTAGGTAACATCAAGCACATGCAGGATTGGTTGAATCAAACTACTAATATTTTGAAGGCCAAAGTAGATATTATTTGTGAAGATGGAGATATCGATACATTAACATCATGTGTTGATAATTTGTTGGTTTTCCATTCTTTTTTGGAGTACTTTGAGAAAGAAACAGATCAGGTGGTGGTTAAATATTTGTCGTACAATAAAATTGCTAATGAGGCAATCAAGTTCAAATGACCATCTGACTTGGAATATGACAGCTGGCAACAAAATTACTTAACTGGTATTTAAAGACGAGGTGTTGCCACCATAATTGGTTGGTTGAAGGAAAAAAGCGAAATAGCATCTTCTCAGTTAGCTGCATCAAGTGTTTTGATCTTGTAGAACTTTTGCCTTTTGCGAGTTCCAAAGAGTTGTAACTGATTTTGTCTTTTTGTGCTATGTGTCTTTCCATTAGCTTGAAGCTTGTTGCTCCTTTGTTTTCTATAAAAGGGAAAATCAGAGCTGGAAATGAGGATCTCAGAAGTAGGAATTTTAAATCCAGTTTAGAGGTCAAGTCTGATAGAATTTGAAGTCCTTGGAGGAATGTAAAGGATTGTTACATAATATTAAATGAAATGGTGTTGCCATTGACAAATCTTGAAATGTACTTTGAGTTCTTGATAATCAAATATAAATAAAGCTGAAGCAGTTTCTTGCCAATCTCTCTCCTTCTTTTGAGTTGTATGAATTTTGGATGAATTAGGTCAATCATTTACTTCATTCATAGCACTGTTGAAAGTGTATGCAAATAGTTTATTACTTTGATTCAAGTAATCAATTAATTGTTCCAAATATATTGCAGATTCATGTGGTTTTATAGAAGGATATTGTAAGTAGTTGCAGGAAGTTTTCAGCAGAAATTATTGCAAAGTAATAGTTTCCTAGGTCAAATTTGTCATGTATTTACTCATAACTATGTTTTAGGTATCACCCAATGGATTAAGACAAAGATCTTTTGTATAACTGAGCATGCCGTACTTTCATCTCTAGTTTCTGTCAGAATCATTTTATAAAACATCACCATCACTTTTATCCAGTTTAATTGTTATATATTTCATCTCAAGCTCCACATTACTTAGTAGATCAGTACAGATTCAACTGATTTGTATTGTTGCATCTGGTGTGTGTTAAGCAGTAAGGAGATATTCTACTTTTCCCGATGCAGTTATGTTAGTGGATTGTTATATTTGAGCATCTGAAGGTGCACCCACCTAGGTCTTGCAGATCCTAAAGTGTAGAATGATTTATGATCCTTGTTAGTTGGTCTAGAGCTAGGTTTTGTTTCAATAATTGAGAATTTCAATTGGTGCAGTTCAAAGAAAGTATAAGGAATATACGATTCATATAGTTGAGATGCAGTATTGTCTAACTCGAGGTTTTTTCCTGGATCAGTTTTCGTAACAAGATCAATTTGTCAAATGGAAATGTGACAAGTGTCATCTCTGGCCCGAAGCTTGATTGCTCCTTGTTTCTAAAAATGAAATTCACAACCATGAGATAGGGGTTTTACATTGTCTACATGATTTCATACTTTAAGCTCCCAGTAGTAACTTTACGGTGAATGACTTTTTTGTAACGTCTTTACAAAGAAAATATAATGGATTTTACAGATACTTTTGCTGGTCTTGACCAAGTGATCTACAAAATCGTTGTATGATAGTAGTAGCATTATGAATTTAATAGAAGATAAAGTTCAAATCCAATTCTCTCCATTGTTGAAATTATTTTCTATTTTGAATGAAATAAATGAAGGGTTTATCTTGTTCGGTGCACTGTTGTGGTGTATGTGGGTTCTATTTTATGGTTTAACACAAGTTTAATTGAATGCTTAAATAGCGTTATAGATTGATAGGGTCTTGCAGGGATTCTGATAAGTAGCTTGGATTGGGATTATTTGTAAGATATATTGTAAGGCTATCTATTCTCAGATCTTTTGCAAGGGAGGGATTTTTTTGCCATATTTCATCTTGTAATTTGTGGATTCATATACCGAATGGATTAAGCCACTTATCATGGCTTGTCATTGTCTTTACGGGTCAGTTTGTGTTCAATTTCATTTGAAACTTGGTATCACGTGATAAATCGCGCAGACTCATTTTTATTTTATATTGCAGTTGTTGTAGTGCCATTTCATGCTCCAATTTAGTTGAGGAATCATGGGCAATTACCCATTCTTCAGTACTATCCTAACACTGTTCATTTTTATGAGAGATATCTGTTGTTTTTTAAATCTATTCACAAGTTTGTTGCAAAGATAGTGAATGAATAAAGGGATTACCTTGTCGGGTTTTGCAGAGCCACGCGTGTAGAAGGGGTTGTTAAATCCGTCTCAGTTGGTCCAAGCCCTTGATATTTTTGATAATTCAAGTTGTTTTCTCCAAAGAGGATTGATAGATGAACTTGGTTACTATTCATTAGTGTAAACCCTTTTATGAACCAACATGTTCCTGTACAACGAAGAAACATTCCATTGTTATATCTTAAGCATTATTGAATATGGGTACTAATTTCCGAAACACCACATCTTCATAGTCAAGTATGTAAACATTCGTCTAATCTATACATGTCCACTACGCTCCATGGTGCACCACAATAATTCCTGGGTATACTGCCTTTATGAATCCGTCTGGGTCATAGATTTTGTATTTCTCATTGACCATGTTATGTAGTCTTTCATTTTGGTAGGTATCACCTCAAATCCCTGTCTTGATACGAAATGCAACAAACCTTTTTTTACCACCTATGCAGGGAAGAAAGAACCTCTCTTTCTCTTAGTCACTCTTAAAGCATATTTTCCTGCAGATTCTAGCTGCTTCATGACTTCATAGAATCCAATTATATAAATGACTGCCATTGGTAGTGTCTTGGGCGGTTTTTCACATCCAAAAGCTCTGATAATCGTATGGTCCTTGTAGTAAAACCATGACCCCCCAATTATGATTGATTCCTGCATGTGATTTTAAATCCTTTGGTCTGAGGAATTGCTTGACAAATGTCAGAGAGCCCCCATGGGACACTCCCTTTCAAATTAATTGTAAGAGGCTTGACAAAATGATTCTCAAACAAAATATAGGACGATGGTCTATCATGCCTGTCCCAAATGTAAGTCCACTCTTCGAACGGGTCCATGTTGCCATCAACAATGGATTGGACTTCGAGGTTTTGGGTTCCAAATATGGAGTCCACTCCAACGAATCATGTGCACTAATATGGTGTACAACCTGAACCTAGTAGTCTTCCTATCCTTTATACTAATCAAGGCCTTATGGATGTCATCTGCAAATGTTCCTGCATAATCAAAACATCTGTGGGCTTCATTTGCCTGTATATCCAAGCGCACAAGCAACATCCAATTGGGGATATTAAATTTTGCACCCTCACCATGCCACTAACATAAAGGATAGTATGTATCTTTCACGTATCGAACAAACAAATAAACATGATACATAGGCTTGTCTGCGAGACTCAAGGCCTTCTCTGACTGAGACAAGTGCTTGGGTCTGTGAAGATAAATATTTCTTCTATACAAATTATGTAACTTTTCAAATTCATGGTCCATGATATTCGTATCAAGTGGCCACCACTCTTTGTCTGTCTCTAGCATGTATGCTTCCTCAATACTTTCTCTGGTGATCTTGAAAGTTTCCTTGTTTTCATGGGTCAGTAGATGTCCGATGTTAGGGAATCCACCAAAACGCACATCAATGCTAACACAATGAAATCCCAATCTCAACAATAAGGAAACACAACCAATGTACAATAATGAGGTGGCGGGTTACCCTACTTATCCAATCAATGCAATAGAACTTGAAGGAGTCCAATTAAGGTCAGGAAAATCTATCCAAGGCCTTACAAACATAGAAGTAAATGAAGAACCCGAGGAGGAGCTTGGAAAAGAACCCCCATTTCCTGACCAATTTCTTTCAAAACGCGTACTAAAGAAAACCCCACAAACTGAATTTGATCTTGTAAATGAGCTTCGTAATGTTAATATTAAGATTCCTTTATTGTAGATCATAAAGGATATTCTAGTATACAACAAGACGGTTCGAGAGTTATGTACAAAGAAGTAAAATAAGGGTGATCTGAAGACCATCCAGGTTATTAGACAACTAGCATATCTCATGCTCAAAAATTTAACCATTCCTAAATATTCAGATCCAGGAAGTCCAGTCATCCAGGTAAGTATTGGTGAGGTCACTATTCCCAACACACTTATAGATTTAGGTGTTGCGATTAATGTAATGACAAATGAAACAAAGGCAAAATTGTCACTTGAAGGACTTAGACCTACACCCACAATCCTTCAGATGGAAGAGCGTTCATTGGTCAATCTAAGGGAGTTATTGATGATGTCATTGTTTCTGTTGATTCGTGAGATTATCCTATTGATTTTATGATCTTGCAGCCTAAAGTTAAGCTGGGGGATACCCCTTAATCTTGGGACGACCTTGGTTAGCCACTGCCAATGCTTTCATCAACTGTCGATAAGGTAACATGGTTATTTCTAATGGGGACTAGACTAAACAATTAACATTATATCCACTAACAGGACCCTTGTTAGAGACAAAAAAACCCAATCTAGACGGAGAGTGACTTAGAAGATTCATTGCCAGTCTTGACAATTGATCAAGCACGTGACCTTAAAGAACCTACTGAAGATGATATTCTTGTTATTTTCCTTCAAAACAAGTATGAATAAAATGACATTCTGGAAAATTTGGTCCTTCCTTCAAGTATGAATACAAATTGTCTTTTTGGCAATTTTCCTTTAGTAGGTAGTTCTCAGTTTGTTTAACACTTTTAAACATTACATCAGTTGTTACCTCACCAGCATTTATATAGCCCATTATTATCTTTAAAGAGTCCTATCCATTCAAAAGTACTGCCCCTTGATTCACTAACACAATCAAAAACCATGGAATCACTTAAGATCAACCCTAATTTAAGCTTGGAACAAGTCCAAGACCTTGTTGCCATGCTTAGGGATAATAAAGATACATTTGCTTGGGAATACCAAGGCATGCGTGGAATCCGTCCAGACACCTACACACACCATATCTATATAGAAGAAGGAAGGCGTCCAATCAGACAACCACAATGAAGACTTAATCCTGATTTGCGAGAGAGTCAAGGAAGAGTTACAAAAAATGTTAAATGTTGGCTTGATATATCCTATTTCAGATAGCCAATGGGTTTATCCTCTAGTTGTGGTCCCAAAGAAAAATGGTTAGTGGGGGATTTGTGTTGATTATGGAGCCCTTAACAAAGCAACTAAAAAGGATAATTTTCTATTGCCATTTATTGTCCTAGATACTCTTGAAGGTAAAAAATTCTTCTCTTTCTTAGATGGATTCAGTGGTTATAGCCAAATTTTCATAGCGTCAAAGGATAGTGAAAAAACCACCTTTACATGTCCATGGGGTACATTCACCTATAATGTTCAACCTTTCGGGTTGTGCAATGTCCTTGCTACTTTCCAGAGGGCAGTGTTAAGTATTATTGTGGACCTTGTTAATTATTGTGTTGAAGTTTATATGAATGATTTATTGTTCATGGCAATATTTATGAGGAGGCAAAAACAAACTTAGAAAAGGTGCTTAAGCGATATATAGACACTAATCTATTTCTAATCCATGAAAAATGCCACATCCTTATGACAAAGGGAATCATGTTAGGCCATTACATCTCTTTTAAAGGTATTCAAGTGGACCCTAAAAAGATCCAAATTATTCAAGACTTTCCTACACCATATAGCCAAAAAGATGTTTGTATTTTTCTTGGTCATGTGTGGTATTACTGAATGTTTATCCAAAATTTTAGCAAGATTTCTTCCTCTTTATTTTCTTTATTATCTAAAGATGTTGCCTTCTCTTGGACACCTGAGTGTCAAGAATCCTTCAAGACCATCAAGACAAAAATTGTAACCACACCTATCCTTAGAGGTCCTAATTGGGATTTACCTTTCCATATCCATACCGATGCTTCTAATTCTTCGTTGGGAGCTATGCTTAGACAAAAAGAAAGATAATCTCTTCTATTCCATCTACTACATCAACAGGAATCTTCACGGGTACCGAGGTAAACTACACGGTAACTAAAAAAGAGGTTTTAGTCGTGCATTGAATTAATAAATTTCATCATAACATTACTGGTTATAAAGTGTTTGTCCACATAGATCATTCGGCTATTGGTTTCTTAATGAATAAACCTGCTATAACTAGTCGAGTTATTAGGTGGTTGCTTTTATTACAAGAATTTGATGGAACTATACTTGATAAGCCTAGTTAAGAAAATGTGGTTGCAAACTTTTTATCTAGGTTGCAACAACCAAACAATGAACCAACCCCAGTTGATGACACCTTTGTGGAGGAGCACCTCTTTTTTATCTTAGCAAAGAGCCCATGGTTTGCTGACATTGCAAATTATCTGGTCACATGCAAGTTTCTGCCTCATTTCTCTCCATGTGAACGTTGGAAGCTAATTGGTCTTAGTGGGCAGTACACTTGGATAGATGGCTTGTTATTCCACACTGGCATTGATAATATCATGTAGCGATGTGTACTCAAGGATTATTCCTTTGATATACTTTGTGCATGCCACACAAAACCATGCGGAGGACACTTTGCTGCTCAAAGGACTGCACAAAAGATTCTCACTGTAGGTTACTATTGGCCTACAATCCACAAGGATTGTAAGCGCTATGTGCGTCATTGTGATAAGTGTCATCATATGACCATCCCACACGCTACGATGAGATGCTTCTACACCCACAATTATCCATAGAGCCCTTTGAGAAGAAGTGGGCCTTGATTTTGTGGGTCCCATCAACCAAGTGGGTTGAAGTTGTCACCTAGAAACATGCACGAGATACAAAAGTGGTTGATTTCCTATATTCATAAATTTTTACTAGTTTCGGTGTACCCTGGGAGATAACTATAGACCAAGGACCACAATTTACATCAGAGCTCATTTCTGCATTGGTTAAGGAGTATGAGATTCACCATCAGAAATCTACTCCTTATCATCGTCAGGCAAATGGGTAGGTAGAGGTCACCAACAGAGAAATTGAGAACATTCTTACCAAGAGAGTTGCTCTTCATAAATGTGATTTGGCCACATGTCTTCCTGAAGCTGTGTGGGCCTATCCCACAACGTGGAAGACCACTACTGGTCTAACCCCTTATGAACTTGTTTATGGTAAGAGACAATTCTCCCTATAGATTTTGAGATCAAGACTCTTCGCACTGCACTTCAACTAGGTATGAGTCTTTCTGGTGCCCAGAAGGAACACATTAATCAAATCCACTCTCTAGATGAACTACGCCAGGAAGCACTTTTCTATACTCTTGTATGACTCCCGCTTCCAAGACTTCAAAGGTAAATTTCACACACACTGACTGGGACCTTATGAGACCGAGAAGGTATATGACAACAGATTTGTTCGTCTTTGCACAGTGGATTCCAAAAGAAGAACTCTCCTCGTCAATAGTTATTGCCTCAAATTGTACAAAAAACCCCTCTAAAGAGGCTTTATTTTTAGACGCGGCTAAGAAACTTACAGTTGCTCCTTTTGGCCTCTTCCGCAATTGAAATACTCAATTAAAAGATAAGATAAGATAAGATAAATTATTAATGTCCAACAAGAGACCACAAAGGGTCTAAGGGACTGGGAACATACAGAGCAGAACAACCAGCAGCAAGAGCACCAAACGGTGTCCGGGGAATGAACAATAACAAGAAAACAGAAAGCAGAAAGCAGAAAACATAAAATAGAAGAGGAACAGAAGAACCAGGGAGAGCGTCTAAAGGCTCTTTTCGGGCGAGAAGTAATCGAGTACCGAAGGATACGATCCGAGACTGGAAAGAGCCTTGGACCATCTTTGCGTAACACTGGTGGTGGAGTGCTGCTTCCGAGTGCGATCTATACGATCTCTACGAGGTCTCACAAGCCAGGTGTGTCCAGAAGAAGGAGGACCGAGAGGGCATTTCGTGCTGCGGGCAGGAGACGCCGAAGTGAAAAAGGATGTGATAAGGTGATCAGATTTCTGGCTGGACGGGAACAAAAGATGGAGGGTGGAATCCCGAAGCCGTGTGGTCTCCTGAAGATAAAGAGAAAGGCACTGTTGATCAGTGTATCTGAAGAAGGAGGCAAGGGAACTACACTCTCTGAACAGGCAGTAGAATCTACCTCTGATCTCATAGTAAATGGGACATTAGAAAATGAAATGTGCCTCGGACTCGGTCTCCAACAAGGTGCAAAGGCGGCAGATCCGGTCAGCCCTGTCAATGTGGTGATAAGTCTAGATGCCGAGCTGGTGAGAGCCGACTCTGAAAGACCCCAAAGAAATACGGAGAGCGTGACTCCATCGGTATGCCAGGTATGAAGGACACACAATGACCCCATCAAGAATCTCCATATAGTGCTCGACATAGGAGGCCATCCTGGAACTAAGCCCTCCAGGAGGGTTGCACCAGGTCGTGGTGATATACTGTCTATAAATGTCAAGTCTGACGTGGTCATTCAGCTCCTGCTGGGAGGGGAGGAGGTGGGTGGGAGCATCCAAGGAAAACTGAAATGGGTTTAGATGATCAATCGAGATCCCCACAGAACCCAACAAGGCAGTGGCTTGGGCGTACCAGCCACGATCTCTACCAGAGGGATCAGCACTAGCAAGGGCCAAAGAAGAGCAATAAGAAAGATAAGGGTATCTCTGTCGATCGACAGCAGAATCAACAAATCCCCAGAGACGGTGAAGGAACCAGACTAGATCAAAAATGGTTGCAAGTCTAAAGGATGAGCACTAAACTCAGTGAGGATAACGTTGTGAGCAGTAGAACGATGACATCCGATGAGGCGCCGAAGGAGGAGGATCTAAACTCTCTTAATAGAGGTCCAATCCGATTCAAGAAGAGAGGCCCCCCACACAATAGAGCCTTAAAGCACCGTCGACCTGACTAAAGAGTCAAGGAGGGCCAACTTGGACTTGACATCCTGAAAGTGATGTCTGAAGCACTGTCTCTCGAGCAGAGCCAAGGAGCCCAACCCCTTGTTGACTCGGGGCTGCATAGCAGGTCTCAAGCTGAAACGAGGACCAGAGAACTTAACCCCAAGGTAAGTATAGGAGGAAGAGATCTCGATCTCCGAGCCCTAAAAATAGAAGTGAAGTTGAGAAGTCTTCAAACAATTGAAGACCATCACCCGGGTCTTGGCCAAGTTCACAACCAGATGACGAAGCTCATAGAAGGAAGCCAAACCATCAAAGAGTCTTTGTAAACCCTCGGGGGAGGAGGCCAGGAGGACCACATTGTCGGAAAATAAAAGGATGGAGATCAACACCTAATGCAGATAGTAACTGTCGTCGGGGAGTGAGAGATCCCAGAGGAAAGCCTCGAGCTCGTCAATGTAAATGCAAAAAAGCATAGGAGAGAGAGGGCAACCCTGCTTCACCTCGATGGTGCTCTAGATCTGCTCGGAGAACTCCCGTGGAGTCCTAAATTTGCCCACCACACACTCATAAAGCCTCATAATAGCAGTCAAGAGAATCTCAGAGATCCCAATGTCTCTGAGTCTCTTGAAAAGGGCCACCTGAGGAACTGAGTCGAAAGCCTTGCAGAATTCCACAAAGCAGCAGTAAACCTTCGCCGAGCGGGAGCAGGCCTCCTCAATAATGGTCCGAAGTGTCAAAATGTGATCCATGGTCTGAAAATCAGTCTGAAAGCCCGCATGCCCCTTCGCGCGACACTGGCGACGGTCAAGCTCTCTGGATAAAATAGTGTTCAGAACTGTAGCATAGGGTTTAGCAAAGGTGTGCCCAACCATGATGGTTCTGTAGTTTCTGGGGTCCGAGGCCGCACCAGTCTTATGGATCGGGTAAATGATGTGTCAAGACCAAGAGTGAGGAAACCCGGTGCAAACCACTATGTTGAAGAGCACAGAGAGAAAAGAACCCAGAACACCGACACCAAGTTTGAAGAGTTCCGCTTGGAACCCTTCCTCATCAGCTGCCCTGCTAGTGCTCATCAACCTAACCGCCTCGCAGGTGTTGGAGAATGTGAAGAGATGGCAAGAGGGTGATGGAGTGAGGTGGAGGTGGAAAGAGGGTTGGTCGGGGATGTCATAGAGAATGGAAGTGTGGGAAATCAGTGAGCGGAGATCCAGGGTGGAAGGAGGAGGATGGTGGGGAAACAAAGTGTGCCAGAAGAGCTTGGGGGAGCGCTGGAGGGAAGCATAGAGAGAATGACATTGCATCGAGACAAAGGCACGTTTCTTGTGGCAGAGGAAACAACAGTAAGAGAGCCTTAGTTGGGTGAAGGAGTGGGAGTGAGAAGAGAAGGCATAGCGAACAAAACGGTGGAAGGTCTTATAGTCCTCATCAAACCACTGGTTCATAGGAAAAGTATTCCGGGGCTGGGGATTGTGAGAAAAAGGTGTGGTATGGTGGGGAATGGAGAGGAGTGCGGACTCCCAAAGAGTGGTCGCAAGAATGTCAAACATGGAGGAGGAATCTCCGGTCCTAAAAAGAAAAGCAATAAAAGATCCAATGATAAAAACCTACGGGCATCATTGGGTGGCTACCATTTGAAAACTGGGATTCTAGCGGATGGTAGCCATATAATAACCCTGGATGTGAAAATTAGAATCTCAGCATTTCCAAATGGCATTGGGTTGAAAACTGATTTCGACTGCCTAATCTCGTAAAAAATAAATAAATAAATATATATATATATATATATATATATATATATATATAATAAAAATCCACCGTTTTGTCGCCCTTGCGACAAGATAACGCCTTTCCCTTTCTCAGATCTCTCTGCCACCTCATGGGTTGACTTGGTCTCCATGGTCTCTTCCCCTAGTCCCACCATCCTCCCCGGTCGAGTTGTTGACCATCGACCATTTTTTTTTTTGTTTTCGGCCCTGCCCTTCCAAGGTTATGACTTCACTCATTCTTCTCTGTTACACCCTCTCCTTCCCCCATCTTTGTTCTTCCACGCCATCCTTCCTTTCCATCTATCTTCCACATTTGTTGATGGTCGTGTTGACTTACCCACATCTGCTCTTTTTATCCTCGTCGGTTACCTATCTTTTCATGATCTTTTCTTTGATCTAGTGCATTATTTCGCTCTTTGATTTGTCTTGTAATGATGATGACACCTCCTGCCACTTCAACACATATCTCAGTTGTTCTTGCTCACGTGGACTATTTTCATTGGCTCCTGATCTCTTCAGACCTTTCTCAGATTCGTACTCGCCGCCAGTGTCTCTGAACGGTAAAGTTGCTGGAGGTTTGTATCCATTTCATTTCATGTTAATTGTTTACTTATTTCTATGGTATTCATGGTTTTGATGAGCACCCCATACCAGTTCCATTTGGGGGGATTGCGTCACATCACTTTATTTCCTATCCTTATTTGGGCAGTATATTTTTCTCCATTTTTACCTTCCTACGACTGAAAACTAAAAATCAAACCAGTCTTCTGTTACCTTATACCATATTTAGAATTACCATCCTACATTCTTACATGTTGTGTCTTTACCTACTTTACAATAGGGTGTCCTCACAATCTTCAAGAACCCACAAATATTAAGTTTGCTAGAGCCAAAAAGGAAGCATATAGGGTTTTTAAAAATGTTGGTTGGATTGTGTTCTTCAAACGGCTTTGTGGGTTTGACAATGATGTAGCCTTTGAGTTCTCCATGTGTTTCAATGTTGAAGACAACATAGTCACACTTCAGGGCTTGACATTTTCTATTGATGAGAAAATTCTAGCTGAAGTCACAGGACTTCCTGCTACTGGTGAGGCGTATTTTCTAGATTCTTTTGCAGATGGCAGAGGCCCTCTACAAATGTACTCCCAACATTTCTTTAAACCGGGCGAAACAATGCAGACTACTCCAAATAAAAGGTACTCTGAGGGTTTCATTAAAAGAGAACTGGCTAGATGTAGCCAAATTGCTCATACAGTTTGTGACAAGAGAGGGAAGGTATGTCTACATCTTTGCCCATCATTTTATACTTTTATGCCATCTTCGGCATAGTGAAATGGTCAATTTACCCTTTTATTTCCTTCAGTCAACAAAACGAATGAGTATTGAGGTTCGGAAGGGAAATAGGAATTCCTCAATGCACCATGGGTTAATCAAACTCCTCTGTATAAAAAGGATTGAGCAAAGTGTTGCTCCGATAATGTAGTCTGTATTCGCGGGAGAAAATAGTGTATTAGGGGATAAATAGGAACCTATAGAAACCCGTGGTAACAACAAAATCTCAACTACAAAGAGATATGTTAGGTAGTTATTATTCCCAATATTGAAAGAGGAAGCAAACAACAATATGCATAATCATCAAATAATAATGAAATCAATCAAAACACATGAACATGCAAACCAAAAGTCCTCCTTCGGTGTTCTCCTTCTCTATGCAAAGCGGTCTCTCAGAAAATGAGTGTTATATGTGCCAATATGAGAATTTCAAAGCAATTGTAGTTAAGAAATTAAGAGAATAAGCTCTCTTTTTATATGATTTATATGGTGGGTTGATTTCATGTGATTGAAGAGTTGAACTCATAGTGAGTGGGAGTTGAACTCAACTGACTGTATGTGTTTGAATAGATGGAAGAGCTTGATTTGATCAAGGAGTTTAATTGAGGAGGTTGAGTAGAAGATGAGATAGATTAAATAGATAACTTGTTTAATTGATCAGTTAGGAGAGAGAATGACAGAGTTAAATGAAACTCATAATTGGGATGATAATTATAATGAAATAAATAAAATAATTTATTTATTTGCACATGTGAAGAATATAAATGAATAATTAATCTTTATTTATTTATAACTATGATGCTTTTGTTCATAGACAGGTGGGACACACTAGTTACTGGAGACATTTATCGGATACTTTGAGGGATTTTAGATGGAGGCCATATATTGGATGTCTGGTTTGGGATGGGGAGGATGAGCATCTACAATATTGTCGACATGAGAGGTATCTGGTTGGGAGGTCTACATAGGATTCACACATCATTGAGACACAATTACCAGATCAGGTATCTAGATATTTTGGAGAGAGGCAGGGAGTGTCTATTGGTTTAACACAGTTTTTAAGGTGTGTGATGGATGTCAGAGGTTGGGGACTTGTCATTCTCATATAGACCACAGTGGCACAGTTCACCACTTTGGAATCACTGAGATGGTAGTGGAGATCATATGTTGGAGATGCAGGAACTATAAATGAGTTTGATGTCTATTGGGGTACACACAGACCTATACCATATATGGATCCAGGTGTACGAATTCCTATAGATATGCATATACGTGATCAACAATTGAGGAGGAGACATGTGAGACAGGGTGAGAGAGTTAGACGGGGTGGTCGAGGAGGGAGAGGATGGGGGAGAGGGAGAGATGGAGGATGAGACAATGGGAGAGATGGAGGATGAGGTGGAGGGAAAGATGGAGGACAAGGTGGAGGATGAGGAGATGAAGATGGAGACGGAGACAAAGATGATAGGGGTGGTGGAGGGGTTAGTGTTACAGTTGCCCCATTGATTCCTCCTAGTGGTGCGCCTATGGAAGAAGCAACCGAGGGTGTGGGAGAGGAGGAGGCTTACATTGATGTGACCAGGAGCACTTCAAAGGAGACTGTGAGCACTAGGAGTATAGCTGGCTCTTCCAATAGTGATGACGAGATGGAGGAGGCTACGGGAGGTGATGATACAAATTTGGTAGATATGTCTATAGGCGGTGATGATACTAGTCTAATGGATGTAGCTATGGGGGAATTTGATGAGGGAGACATGATGTATATGTGAGAGAAGAGGGTCCTAGTTTTGACATTGATTCTAAAGATCCAGACAGTTTGTGACAACACTTACGAGACTTACATGGCTGATATGATGAGATACTTAGGAGTTTGAGTCGAGTAGAGGTGATGGCTATTGAGGCAGATGGTAGGGAACAAGAAAGAAATGCAAAGAGTCACTGGTATTGGGGAGGGTGATTGCCTTAGATAGGAGGATGGAGAGGATGGAGAGGGAGATGGACGTGGAGAGGGATAACATGGGGGTTGAGATACAGGTAGCGGAGAGCAGAGCGCGAGAAACAAATTCCAGAGCTAGGGCAGTGGAGACAAAGGTGAGGGATTTTATTGCCAGTGTTTAGGACATCACTACACGACATTTTATTAACAGGCTTCTATAGGCAGGTACATATGCTAGTAGATAGGTCTGGGATACACAGAGAGAGTGATTATTGGGGGGGGGGGCTTATGAGTAGGTTGTGCTAGTAGCACAAAGGGTTCCCATTTACAATCGATCTCATCGATCTTAGAGGACTCAAATACCTTAGGGCAGTGGTGAAGTGATTCCGCCTGGCAGAGCATCACCATTAGTGATAGGTGCTCCTCCGGGATATACTGAGGCTGGGACTTGTGCTTCAGTACCACCTAGGCCTCTTAGACCAGAGGGAAGAGGCAGTTCTAGTTGATTCTTGATACAATTTTTTGCATATATTTTTTTAGCTTGCGAGCTCTCCTTATTACATTGTACCATGATAGATTTCGAGCTATTTACATATATGTGATGCAGTTTTGGCGGCCTTATATGATGTGTTTATGATGTACTTTACTTTATGATTTATGTGATACACATGATGTCTATGAGATTCTATGATTTATGATAATGATTCTTCATGTTTGCATTTCTTATTATGATGGATGTTATGATGATGCATTATGCACTTAATGTTTTGTATTTTCATATGCACTTTATGCGATGCAATGATTATCTATGTTGCAAATATGATGATGGACTATGGTATATTGATCTACATGTATTTTTAGATGCTTTTATATGATGGATGGATGCATTTATGATGTGCGCTATAAGATCTATGAGTAATATGCATGATGCATACTTTGTTTTGTTTTGTTGTATCATGATACTTTATCTTAAGGATTTTGTTAGGACTGACAGAGAGAATTGTTAGTAGTGATAGATAGGAAAATGAGAGAATTGGTAAGAACGAATCTTGATTAGAACTTGAATTTATTTTTAACGAGCTTCGAATTCCAACTTATTTGAGCAATTTCTTTCATCACTGAGCCTCTTTTATTGTAGAAAAATTGAATACCATCATACCTAGATATTAAAGATCTAGACATGATTATCCCTTTGCATTCTAACAAGCACTCAAAAAGACAAGGAATATGGGTCGATAAATCTAGGTTGGGCGTTAAGAGTCAAGGTATGTGCGGTTTATCCCAACCAAATTATCTATTGCGAGCCCTACAATTAGATATCTCATGTGGTTGTGAAGGCTCTTACCAAAGTTACCCAAAATGCTCTGTTAAGATTTCTCGGTCAACATCCCACAGACATCAGAAAAAAAGATATGTCACGAACCATCCTGACATCTCTAATCACTTAAGTGGAATTATGGAGACGCATAAGAACATGACTTGTAAAAATCTAGATATAATAAGACCAACTCGACTCAACAAGTATGTTACCATACTAATTATGTGTCTGTGTTTTTGTAGTAGTTTGGACATTGATTTTTTTGACATTTTACTGATGCTATCAGATGAAGTACAAGGTACACCGTGTAATACTTCTCCGTATGGTTTTGAGTGTTCCCTTGTCTAAAATAACATGACCATTTTGATAAAAAAAAGTTGTGCTATGGGACTCCATTGATAGATAAGACAGTGTGATCAATTTGATTGAGGACCGGCTGATAAGTTTGACTATTTTGACTTGGTTTCTGTGAAGCTCAGATTTTTTGAATGACGTCGTTCAATGCTTGTTTCAAAATGCAAAATAACTGGATTGATATCCAAAGGAGATTTATTGCATAATTTTCTTGGTTTTACAATTTTTTTGTATGTCTGATGACAATTTTTTAGGACTTTTTGCAAATGTTTTTGGTCCACCATAAGGTTCGTATGTTTCGAGTCGAGGTATGTGCGGTGTATCACATAAGTGAAGGCCCTTATCATGGACACCCCAAACATAGTCGTCCTAGATCAACATTTTATGTTTTAAAGCTTTTGGAAGGTATTTCCAATTTCAAAGATTTTTTTTAGGACATTTTCCAAATTTTAGGGATTTTTTTAGTGTTTTTTGGATCATGACATTGGGTGCCCCCATTTAGGATAGAATGGGTAATTTTTTATAGAATAGCCATGGTGGACTATCTTTGTGCTGAATATGGGGCTATGAGACAAAAGATTGACAAACTTCAAGCCATGATAGATTTTAGTGCGGGATATGGGGTGAAATGACTAGTGATACCATATTTGAATGATGATAGATGTTAGAGCAACGATCCTTACACATGGCGCTAGATTGCCCATTTTTCACCATGGTACTTTCCCAAGGCACCACCGAAGTGGTTTTCACAATAGGATGAATTTATTTCTCTTGTATTTCTATTTTTGTGTCACCAAAGATACTTGATTGTTAGGTTTTCTCCAAGGTAACCATTTTTTTTTGAAAGGGGTTTACTCTCATAATTATGAATAGTACTTGCACAGATGCAAGATGTTAATGGGGTATGATAGAGGCTGGCCCTCTGATGTGGATATCTAATATGATCAAGACCCATAGACTGTTGTGATGATATAAGGACCCAATCAGTTTGGTTCAAACTTTCCTGACTTTTCTCTTTCTATTTGATTTTTCTAATTTTCTATTAGGACTAGGTCACCAACTTCAAAAGCTCTGGGAATGACCTTTTTGTTGTAGCTTCTCTTGAGACATTGTTGATATGCTTGCAAATGTGTTCGTGCCTTTTGTCTCTTTTCATAGAGAAAGTTTAGCTCATGTAGTCGAGATACTCTGTAATCCTCATCTGAAATGATGTGCTAAAGTAATACACGCAATGATGGGAGCTGAACATCTATTGGCAAGATGGATTTGGTACCGTCTAATAATAAATATGGAGTGCCTCATGTGGGAGTACATAAAGTAGTGCGGTATGCCCATAAGGCGGGGTTGAGTTGGAGGTACCAGTCCCAACCAACTTCATTGACTATCCTTTTCAAAATTATTATAATAGTTTTATTCGTAGCCTCAACATGGTCGTTACCTTGGGAAAGTAGAGTGAAGAATAGATATGGTGGATGTGGATTTTTTGCAAATCTCATCTACTTGTTTATTTTTGAAGGGGGGCCATGATTTGTAATTATGGTCTATGGAACACTGTACTAGTTTATGATATAGTTCAGAAGAAACTTTGAAATTTATTTGCCACTAGTGTAGGTCATTGGAATTGCTTCAACCCACTTTGTGAAATACTTAGTGGCGGTGATAATGTACTTATGTCCATTAGAAGATAAGGGATTAATCATGCCAACTAGGTTGAACCCCCATTGGGAAAAGGGCCACAGTGATGTTAGTGGCTGCAACTCCTGAGAAGGCGCATGGATGAGGTTTCCGTGTATCTGACTTTTTTTGCACTTCTGCACAAATAGGCAAGCATCTGTTTTCATTGCAGGCCAGTAATATCCAATTCTTAAAAGCTTCTTGGCTAAGGTCAAGCCAAAAGAATGAGCACCACAAATGCCCTCGTAAACTTCTAATATCATCATTTGTGATTCTTCCGAGCTGAGACATTTGAGGAGTGTTCCATCTAGACTACGTCAGTAAAGTGTATTGGCAAGTATCGTGTAATGAGAGGTTTGATTTATTAGGGACTTCCTTTGGTTCCGGAATAAGTCAATGCAGATAGGTAGGCATATATATCTTGGTACCAAGGAGATTTGGTACCAACAATTTTGCATACAACCTCAAACTTGGGCACTTCAAAGGAAGAGACCATAAATTCACAATGTGTCACATTTAGTGGCATATCAAGAAAGGATCCAATAGTAGTCATTGTGTAATCAAATGATATCATTTCAAAATTTTACTTCATGTCTTCTACCAAGGCTTTATAAGGAATCAGTTTGTCATCCTTAGTGTCATAACTTCCATGGACTTGGTTGATAATCAATTGAGAATCCCCGAACACATGTACTTTTTGGATCTTCCACTGGATTACTATTTTGAGCCCAATGATCAGTGCTTCATATTCTTCTATGTTGTTGGTGCAGTCAAAGATTAGTCTGTATGATCTTGGAATAGAGTCTGCTTGGGGAGTGATAAAGACTATGCCGACGCCTGATCCCTTGTGTGCGAGTCATCAAAGTATAATTTCCACTGGTTATGTTCCTCAAGGGAAAATATTCTTTCATCTAGAAACTCTATTAACATTGGATGACTAGAAGGTAATGGTGCATCTTCTAGTTGGTTGGTGATGGCTCGTCCTTTGATTTCTTTTCCGTCTATGAAATCAATGTCAAACTCATTGAGAATCATGACCCATTTGGTGAGTCACCATGTTAATGTAGCTTTACTCAATATATATTTCAGTGGATCAATCTTTGCTATTAGGATCATCTTGTGACTTAACATGTAATGTTTGAGTTTTTGGGAAGCAAAAACTATAGCCAAACATGCTCTTTCAATACCAATATAGTTAAGTTTGTAAGCTACCAGTGTTTGACTGATATAGTAGATGGTTCTTTCTTTTCCTTCTGAATCATTTTGTGCTAATAATGCACCCAATGAGTGCTCTATAGTTGATATGTATAACAGTAAGGGCTGAGCTAGAATGGGCGTCACTAGGATTGGTGGTGAAAAGAGATAATATTTTAATACTTGAAAAACAACTTCAGAATCTTTTGTCCATGCAAATTTGACATCTTAGTATTGGAATGGATGATATT
Organism: Thuja plicata; assembly: GCA_018584345.1. Lineage (NCBI taxonomy): Eukaryota > Viridiplantae > Streptophyta > Pinopsida > Cupressales > Cupressaceae > Thuja > Thuja plicata. The sequence goes on along the minus strand of MU224539.1, from coordinate 30,940 downwards.
CATTAGCTAACTGTGATATGCATCGTCTTACTGATTGTAGCCTGCCTTGTAGACTTCTCAGATTTTTCAAAGTGGTTGGTGGAGGCATATTAATAATTGCTTGAACGTTTTCAGGATCAATCTCTATTCCTTTATGGGAGACAAGAAATCCCAACAACTTTCCTAATGTGACCCCAAAGACACACTTCTTTGGGTTTAACCGTACCTTGTATTCCTAGAGTCTGTAAAAAATGACCCTAATACTGATAGCTGTAGATTCCTCTTGAGGGATTTTGCCAATATGTCGTCAACACGGTCTTCCATTATGATATGCATCATGTCATGAAAGATAGTCATCATTTCTCTCTGACATGTGGCGCATGCATTTTTTAGGCCAAAGGCTATGACACACTAACAGTAAGTGCCCTAGGCATAAGTGAATGCGGTATTGTGTTGATCTTCTTTTGCTATCTTGATCTGATTATATTTGGAGAAACCATCCATCAATGACATCATCTTATACCCTAAAGTGAGATCATCGATCATGTTTATGTTTGGAAAAGGGAAGTCATCCTTTGGACAAGAAAAATTTAGATATTCCTTGAAGTTAATACAGATTCTTATTGCTCCATAGGCTTTAGAAATAGGTACCCGACTGGATATCCAATCAACATAATCAATAGGTCTTACAAAGCCTGCATTCAGTAGTTTATTCAATTCTGCTTTGACCAATAATGCAATTTTAGGATGCATCTTACAGAGCTTATGTTTGTACGAATTTTCCCTCGTGTTTAGTGACAGATGATGGAGCACTATTTCTGGATCTAATCCAGGCATGTCAGAGTACAACCAAGCCAAGTTGATTTGCCTGTCCTTAAAGAACTGAATGATCTGTTCTCTTTCTTCTGGTGTTAATGACTCTTCCAAATGGATTAGTCTTTGTGTTTCTTCAGTGCCAATGTAGATTTTTGTTGTCTTCTTCTCCAATAATGATGGCTTTTCTTCTGTAAGGGGAATTATATCAATCTCTCCATCTTCAGGAACCTCAGTGAGGTTTTCACTCGTAGATACATCTTTTATTTTTATTATTTTAGATCTATAAGGTGCCTTCCGGTTTTCACCTAATAGCCTTATATTTTCTTTCTCAAATTTACAAGTAGAGGATTGATATAACTCCCCAAAGTATGTTGTGTTGTCCAATTCAATGTTGAAACATGCCTTGTGGTCACCCATATGCATGCCTTATCTTAGTCCGAAGAATTCAGCAATAGCTTCATCATTCTCAACAATGTCTATGGTTGGTGGATTTTGTTGTTCACAATCAATAAGGTCAGGGTAAACCAAAGATATGCTATCCTTGGTTTTGAAGGACGAAATTGGGAGTTCAGTCAAGGTATTGATATAAGACTCACTTACTAATTCATAGGTTTCTGACAAGGATGAGGATGAAGGTTCAAATTGGTTCCAAAATTCCTCAGTCCAAGATTGATGATCTATGGGTCTATCTTGTAAAGAGGGTTGGGCAATGACATTTTTGAGATGTAAGGTACTGGTGGTATGTGGGGAATTCCACTCATAGTCATTCGAGTCTATGTCCAAATGGAGTTCCTCAAATGTCTCAACTTTGTTATAAACACAAGCGTTAGTATCAGAGGGTAGAAAGGTATTTAGCAGTGGTCTATAACCCAAGTCATGATATTTCAGATTGTGGGTTGGTGCAATTGGTTCCACAATTCCTTGTTCATTTCTGCCTAATCCAGATCGTCCATTATACCCTTGTTTCTGGACAATGATGTACCCCTGTCCATATTCGTGTACTGGAATTTTGATCTCAGGGGGATTTTCATCTATATACAACCAAGAAGATAAGTTATCTTCAATGATATCCTCATGTATGTCTCCCCATCTTATGAAAACTATTGGTGGATAGATAATTGATAGATTTTGCTCCTCTTAAGAGTTTGTTTGGGTTTTCCATAAGAACGAGGTGAGATCAGTAGCTTGCCTACACATAAGAAGTCTGCATATGTATATTCTCAACATCCATTGTCCTGTACATAGATTTTGAGCTCTGATGTGGGTTCCTTAGTTGATTTAGCTACTTCTGCACAATCTATGTTTTGAGATGATAAGGCAACATATTTCTCCTAATTGTTGGGTGCACTTTTGTGCAGTAAAGAAAATGATCTTTATCGCCAAGCACAGTGATTTCAACTCCATCACGAGGAAACTTTAAGCATTGATGATAAGTAGATGGTACAACTTACATGGAATGGATCCATGGTCGTCCCAGTAGCATATTATAACCTAGCTCTAGATCCAATACTTGGAATGCAGTGTCTTGCGTTGCTAGACCAAGTCTGATTGGGAGGCTTAACACACCTCTAGAAGAACTCTCTTCATCATCATATTCTCTTATTATGATATTATTAGTAACATCTACATATATGTTAGGGTAGCTCATCACTTTTACCAAGTTTAGGGTACAAATATTTAGACCCGCTCCACCATCTATTAAGACTCGTCTGATTTTATGGAGGTGGACAAATACTTTGAGGTGCAAAGGATCATTGTGAGATGGTTTATGTGTTGGGATATCTTTCTCAGTGAAGGCAACATGATCACTAGTACAAAAACAACAATATATGACCAAATAAACTACCAAAAATTGTAGATAAATGACCAAATTTGGTCACGTGACCACTGGTAGTTTATTTCCGGTCATTTATCTCGCGACCAAATTTATGACTAAACTATTTTAGTCATTTATTTGATCATTGATTTGGTCATATATTTAGTCATTTATTTGGTCGTTTATTTGGTCATTTGGTAGTTTATTTGGTCATTAATTTAGTCATTGATTTGGTCATTAATTTAGTCATTGATTTGGTCATTGATTTGGTCATTAATTTAGTCATTTATTTAGTTATTTAGTCGTTAATTTAGTCATTTATTTAGTCATATATTTGGTCGTATATTTAGTCATATATTTGGTTAATTTAGTCATTAATTTAGTAGTTTATTTAGTCATTTATTTGGTCGTATATATTTGGTCGTATAATTGGTTAATCTAGTCATTTATTTAGTCATATATTTAGTCATATATTTGGTTAATTTAGTCATTTATTCAGTCATTTATTTAATAGTATATTTGGTCGTATATTTGGTTGTATATTTGGTCATATATTTAGTCATTAATTTAGTCGTATATTTAGTCATTTATTGAGTCGTATATTTAGTCGTATATTTAGTCATATATTTAGTCGTTGAAGTAGTCATTAATTTAGTCGTATATTTAATCATTTATTTAGTCATAAAATGAAAAGTATTTTAAATAGCATAAATTTTATAATGTCA
>MU224539.1:9059-27504 GCA_018584345.1 Thuja plicata | reverse complement strand
AATAATCATTCATTTAGCTAGTCTTTGTTGGGTGACTAATTATTTAGTCATTTTTGTTTTGATGACTAATTATTAGTGATTAATTATTTAGTCATTTTAGTTGTGATTTTACCCGATGACCAAATTGTTCATTTATTTAGTCATTTATATTTGTAGAACATGATCAGTTTTAGTCACGTGACTAAAATTTTTAGTCACGTGACTAAAAAATGGTAGAACATGATCAGTTTTAGTCACGTGACTAAAAGTTTTAGTCACCTGGTCATTTATTTGCCAAATTCTACTAGTGGATGTTGTGTGGACATATTTCCCACCATGGCTTGAAATTCATTAACATTTATGTCTTTAGGAACAAAGGATTGCTGCAAGGCTGTGGCTAAGGCTGCTTTATGATTTGGCGAAATGCGAAGCAACTCATAGATGAAAATTTGTGCTGAGATTTTCTTCAGATGATCTAAGAGGTTGTATTGATCTTATGGTGGGTTGGATGACTTATTTGGCTCTATAACTTTTGATGAGGCTCCTTATGCTATGATATTATAGCGGCGGGTAGCAACAACACAACTGGTGTCTGGACCTTGCATAGTAATGGTGTTTATAGTCAGATTGGGATCTGTTGTGGGATAAGTGAAGTTTTCTTTGTTGTCATGTCTGGATGTGGAAGACTTACCTTTTCCATGATCCATCAGCGGCTTTGTGAAGATCTTGCGATCTTGATTGGTGGTGCCTGAATTTGCAGTGACTTCCATTTCATCGCGATCAGTGAAATCTTGGACAATATGCTTCAATTGCACGCAATTTGTTGTCTTATGTCCCTTAGTTCTGTGATAGTCACAATAAGCATTGTCATTCCACCATGTTGGTTTTATGGTACCTTCATTATGTCTAATCGCAGGTAAAGTGACTGAATTAGTTTTTAGTAACTTCTTAAGAACTTTCTCAAGAAGTGTTATGCAAGAGGCGTAAAGTCTCGAGGTGGAGTAATGGTCCTTGCAGAATTTTTTTAGTAGGTCTGGTTAACTGCATGGTTTTTCATGTCTGCATTGTTAACTCTCTGGACAATATGTGGTGATTGGGTTTGTTAGGATGGTGTTGGTGGTTCCTGTATGCGCATGACTGGTTAGGCTACCTTTGCGTCAACAAAAACATCGTTTGTCACATTTTTGTTTTTAGACTAGTATTTGGATTTGTCATAAGGTGTTGGATTGCTGGTTTCTTTCTTGATTACTCCCTTTAAGATGATGGATCTTTCTACCTTTAGCCCTTGCTCGGCTAGCTCTTCAAAGGTCTCGATTCACTGGGAGTTTAATTCACACATTATGTCTAGTTGATAGTTTTTGATGAACATATGGATCTTTTCTTTCATGGGTACGTGGAAAGATGCTTTGGAGGCAACATTTCTCCAACATTGTGAGAATGATGCAAATTCCTCACCGCTCTTCTACTTGGTATTGCAGAGATCGATTAATATTATTTCCATGACAATGTTGTGTGAAAACCACTCGATGACTGACCCACCAAGAGTACATGGGAAAATTCTCATCGGGTAGGTGTCATTGTATGCCACTTCTATGCAAGCAATGAAAAATTCTCGTTATGGTCTTGAGGATCACCCTTTTCCTTGTATTTGTTAAATTTAGGCATTTCAAATTTGCATGGAAAAGGTGGCATGTGCAATGTCCTATCAAATGGATAAAGGACTAAGGTCAGCTATAATTTAAGACCTCTTACGAATGCCTGTTTGCAAGTTAATGACCTATTACTAGAGGATTTGGAGTTGTTGAGCAAAGGCTTCAGTGGGCATCGATGTAGATGACACCGCGTTAGGATCAAAAAATATTGTCTCACTATTGTAGGATGGTGCCTGGTTGTATGAGGGCCTGTAGCCTGTGTTTGTGTATGTCATTGGCACCTGTGGTGGAACCTACTGAGGATGTTGAGTATACTGAGGCTACAACACATGCAGAGGCTATGGAAAATACTAAGGTTGTGGAATGTATTGAGGTGATGGGATGTATGGAGGTTGTTGATTGTTTTGGGGTGTTGGAACGTATGACAACTACTACTGGGGTGGTGGAATGTATGAAGGCTGCTGTTGGGGTGGTGTTGTAGGGTTGGAAGTATTGCGCCTAGTTACTCCATGATGTTTCAAAAAGGTAGCCATAATCCTTGAATAGTTGGTGTTGACGGGAGGTTGTTGTTGAGGTGCCCCTTGATTGATTTGGGGGATTCCTGAACTGGAAGGAACACCTGTTGGGGTACTTTTCGTAGGTTGATGTTGAGGTGCCCTTTGGTTGATTTTGGGACTCTTATTGAAAGACTACTGAGATTGTGATCTTGTGGAGCCATATTGGATGTACCCGCTACATGGGTTGAGGACATTATGGAGGTTGTTGTTGTGGTGATAGGTGTGCTAGATGCAGGTGGAAAATTAAAAAAAGAGAGGATTGTTGTATTGGATCCCTAGTGTAGTGGAAGATGTGGTCATTTGGGATTGCTAGAAGGTAGAGTGGAAGTGATCAGAAGAGATGTTGTGGAAGCATGCCAAGATGATGAATTGGGTGTTGCCTCTACTATGGTGGAATTTTTGAATCCAACATGTACTTTGGCACCATTCTGTGCAAGCAATTTTAAGTATGTATCTAGGTCAGTTGCCAATGGGGATCCCATGATAGTCATTATCCCATGGTTCGCTAAGGTGTCGTTAACTTCTTCACTGTCATTGCATTTTTCCTTAACATTCTCAAATAAGAAATCATCCTCTAGTAAAGGGAAATGAGGTAATTGTGGGATGCCTATATGTGCTTTCTCATGATGTTGAATGGTCTTTGAGTTGTTGAAATCTAGTGTTAGGCCCTTCTGAATAGGAATATCAATCTCGTTGTTGGGATCATGTTTGGGCTCAGTGCTGGGGTCCATTTTTTTCTTTTTTTTTTTTCTTTTGGGATCTCATGAATGACATATGCAAAGGATAAATGCAAGCTAGGAAAGATAAATGACTATAAGGGAAACTAATTTTTTGGGTTTTGTATTATTATTTTGGGATGACAATGTAATCTATGAATTAAAGTCTAGAATGATTCCTAAGGTATATGTAAATATTCCCTAAGAGAGATTCTAAGAACTTTGAAGGCAAACCCTCTAAAGAAAGACCTGAATGATTATAGGACTATCTTGACTTCAAAAGGTAGGACAAAATGACTGATACTGGAAAAGATGTTTGTCTAAGACAAGTGTTACCTAGAATGATCAGTGCCTAATCCAAGGCAAGAGACAATAACTAGAATTTTGAAGAAGCCAAGATAATACGCAAGACCACTATTGGAATGTCCTAGGACAAATGCACCCTCTAATTTAGCAAAATGAATCTTAAAGGTGAATACTTGACCTCTAGGAAATGCAAGCTTTATTTTTGAGATTTTTTTGGAATAAATGATGACTATGAAAGGTTCTAATCTAGGGATGAAGCTAAAATTATGGATATGAGCCTCTAATATGCAAGGGTATGCCGATCACAAAATTTAAATATTAGAGCTAAGTGGAACGTATAGGATCTGTGTTGATGATTTTGTTTGCTTTTTTTATAGGACGCCGATAGGACGATATTTTAGGACCAAGGTTGATACAGTTTTATTTTTGTAGGACTAATGTTGTAGGACCAATTTTTGAAGATGTGTACAAACTCAACAATCACACACTCAGTATAGCTGCAAGATTGACTTAGAAATGATCAGTGCATGTTCAACAACTTTTTCAGGCTGTAAGTTTTCACATAGTCAATCACAATAGAAAACAAAGATAGCCAGATTAATCTATTGTCAAATTGGCTTTCAAATGTAATCTTATAGGCCCATTGCTTGGATGTCTATCATCTCACACAATTATTGTTACACTACTAGGACAAGAAGATCCAGGACATAGGTGCATGTGGTTTTGCCTTTACCCGGTATAGTTGTCGTGTTAGTGAAGATCTCTTTCACCAAATCAATTCCATGGAACACATATGATGGGAATCTTTGGAGGAAATTCAACGACCCTTTGCACTATAATAAGACACTAGAATCGTAGGTGAAATGGGTGCTCTCTAATAAACAGGGTTGTAGTCTGATATGTGGTGTCTCCCAAATCAGTTTGTATGCGTGTGAGACTTAAGTCTCTAGTGGACCACATCGGCTCCTTAGGCACGTAGGCCCCGATCTAAACTATCATCCACAATCCTCGCTCGAGTTTGGTTAGATATAAGATAATTATGTGGTTAGCCCCACATTATATACCAACTAGAAGGATTTACCTATTTGAGGTCGTCCTCTGAGGAAGAAGCGTATTCCCTAGACAAGCCTCTCTAAAAAATTAAAAAGGTTTTTAATCTAATAGAATGTGCATGCACACCAAAGACTCAAATCACAAAGTTAATCGAATTAAGTTTCAAAAAAATAAATGTGTGCTAATCTAGATCATCCATACAAGCACGTGGGTTCATTTTTAAGGACTAAACCATATGCGAGTTTGATTGTTCAGTTTTATGCGCCAAATCCAGATGTACTTTGCTTTGTTCAATTTTAACCACATGTCAATTTTATGTACCAAATCGAAAGATGAGATTGTGATGTTTGAGCATACACTTTTCTTTTTGAGAACCAAAATACAAATGAATTGATTTTAGATTAGATCAGCTTCCACTCCATAAGGTACAGAGAAATTGTTAGTACTAAAAACCCTAGCAATTAGTTTTGATATTTCACAAGCGTGCTAGTGTTGATATAATAACAATTGATTCTCTTAGCAATTTCTCTTACCTGGTCCAAGTAAGTGTGTATAATACCTCTGTATCCGATCTCTATTTCAAGTACCTGAATTCTCAATCTGCGTGTTGGTCCTTTGTTTAGTTTAATATCTTGTTCTCTTTTTCGCAACTCAACATACTCTTGAATCTTAACTTTTTAATGCTTTGGGGGCCCACTGTGTCTTTTCATTACCACAAAAAGTGCAATTTACATATCAAAGAGAAATAAGACAGAAGATAATTTTTTGTATTTTGTTAGGCAACTGCAACATTTTAGGTCTGTAAGTGTGTCGATACATATGTGTAACTGCGGCGAATGAAATAGTCAAGTGCGTCATTCCATCTGCAAGTATGTTGATTTAGGTAGGTAGGTGCGTCGAATGAATGTATAACCTGTCGTCAAAATAGAAAGCACACAAAGAGTAATAATAGCACTTCGATCATCAAAAGCACTATATCTATGTTGAATATCCAGATATGATAAAGAGGGAATGCTATCAGATAATAAAAAATCAAGGCGATAATCCCAATGAATAAAACAAGAAGAATAACACAAATTGTCAATAAAAATAACACATTGATCAATAATAGGCAAGTGCGTTGCAAGAATAGTGCAAGTGTGGTGGTTCAGATCTGTAGTTGCAGCATTTTTGACTTGTAAGTGAGTCGAACCAGAGGGGTAACTGCGGTATTCTTCTTTTAAGTGTGTCGCTTTAAAGCTGTAAGTGTGACTAATGGAAATGTGTTTGCATAAAATTAAATCCGTAACTGGGAAAAAACAAAGAAAAATACAAAATTCAAAGCTTTGTGCTTCACGTCGGGTTCACCAACTATAATCAAGGATAAATAGGTACCTGTAGAAACCTGCGATAACGTCAAAATCTACACCATAAAAAGACCTGTTAGCTAGTTAGTATTCCCAATATTGAAAGAGGAAGCAAATAACAATATGCATATTCGTCAAATAATAATGAAATCAATCAAAACATATAAACATGCAAACCAAAAGTCCTCCTTTGGTGTTTTCCTTCTCTATGCAAAGTGGGCTCTCAAAATATGAGTGCTCTATGTGCGAGCATGAGAATTTCAAAGCAATTATGGTTAAAAAATTAAGAAAATAAGCTCTCCATTTATAAGATTTTCAGGGTTCCAATCAAGTATCCATGATTGGTGGGTTGATTGCCTGTGATTGAAGAGTTGAACTCAGAGTGAGTGGGAGTTGAACTTAACTGATTGCATGTGTTTGAATGGATGGAAGAGTTAATTGATTTGATTGAGGAGTTTAATTAAGGAGGTGGAGTAGAAGATGAGATATATTAAATAGATAACTGATTTAATTGATTAGTTAGGAGAGAGAATGGTGGAGTTGGCTAAAACTCATAATTGGGAAGATAATTATGATTAAATAAATAAGTGTTTATTTATTTGCACATGTGAGGAATATAAATAAATAATTAATATTTATTTGCTTATACGAGGAATAATTAGTTTAATTAAGTAAATAAGATTTATTTAATTATGAGAGGGAAATTAATATAATTATTACATAAATGCACTAATAATAAGAAAGAAGGAATATTAATTAAATAATATGATTATTTTATTAATTTCAATAAGACAGGGAATAATAAATAATGTTAATTACTTTATAGGTGAATAATTGATGAAATATTAAGTAATTAATTAAAATTACTTAATTAGGAATTTATAGAGAAATAATGATTTTGAATTTAGATTATAGTAGAATGACACAAATTCATTAAATAATAAAGATTATTTAACAATTTAAGATTAGTGTTAGTAAACTTATTGCATTAGAAAAATTAGTCATTTTTAAGTGTCTACAAATAGTTCTTCAACTTCTGAGGATGAGTTGGAGATTCATAGAGCCGAGCAACAAAAAATTCCAACCCTCAATTACTGTTGACCCAAATGCATATGAAAAATCACACCAACCTAAAAAGACATGCAAGAAAGAGGGGAATTTGCCCAGACCTGAGTTTGAGGATACTAGGAATTACCAATTGAGACCTAGGGTTGGGGAATTGAAAGAAAAAGGGTTTGTGGGCACCAATCTCCAATTGTGAGCCCCTACAACACCCAGTCCAAAATAAAACATGTAGAAGCAACTTCTTCGTTGTAAAATTTAGTCAATACTGCATCCAACATGCTTAAAGAATATGAGGATGTTGAAGTTTTGGGTGTTCAACATGCCAGGCCTGATAAACAGAGTAGGGTTCATAGAATACAAACCCTAAGGCAGAAGAAAAAGAGATTAGCCAAATAGAATCAAACTTTGTAAACTGAAACAGAGGATCCCATAAATGATGATCATGAAGAATTAAATGTGGGAGATGAATTAGAGGATATTGATTCCATTGAAACACCAGAAGAACACCAAATAGAGAAACCCACCACTATACAAAGAATTCCTTACAGTCAAATGAACAAGCCACTACTAGTTTCCAAAGCCCTAGTGTTACACATGAAGTCTTCCCTAGTTATCTTCAAGAAAATGTATATAAAGGATCAAAAGAAATTCAAAAGGATAATGCACAACACTCTCAGGAATTCCATGATGGTTCACATGGTGAAGAGGAATATTCCACTCAGGAATTTATGATGTTGCGAGGAAAAGTAAACTGCTTGTAATCTCAAGTATCTTCTCTTCAGACTCATCTTCTACTAATCAACAATCAATGTAAATAGCGGGAGGTAGAACTATAGAAGGTAAGAATGATTATAGCTTTAAAAAGTAAAATGTAGTCTGAAACATCTCCTACAGAAGTCTGGGATACTCCCTTTCACCTGACCTAGGATGAACATGAGCAGGCTATTAATGAAATGGAATAATTGTGGGAAAAATGAATTGACAAACATTTTATATCCATAACAGAGCATCAACAAATTGTCAAAAACCTTAAGGGGTTATGGGAAGAGAAGATTGGAAGGGAATATTTTCATGAAGATTATCATAAAGATAAACTTAAAGAGTTAGAATCTTCCCTATGACAGGAAATAATTGATAAAAATGAGGAGTGGGAAGAGAAGTTAGAACAAAGTATGTCCCTATGGACAAACATATTTAGGCTATTTTAGAATTAAAGGCTTCGATGCAGGAAAGTCTTCTGATGAGATACATCTCCTTGGGTTCCCACCAACAGAAGATCAAGGGATTAAAAGCTAAATGGCAAACTGAAATGATGATAATTATGCAGAACTTTGTAGCAGATCAACTAGGAACAATAAGTGCTACATGAGGACATGAATGTCTTCAGTTAGGGGGAAAATGATGAGTAAAAATCATACCTTATTTCCTTATACACTTACCTAGTTTTATAGGCATTTTGACTTGCATTTACCCATATTGTCCTCTAAGTTTCTATGATAATTATAGAAGAATTGATAACTAGCATAAGTGAAAGAAATACAAACTTTGTAGCATTTAACCTTTCAAAATGACATTAATCTGGGTATTCATGTGAAACAGGCCATTTCATGACCGAGAAGGAGATTGTGGAAGTTTCTTCTTCAACATGGCTGAAGATCTTGGAACTTTGTTATTCCCTCTTTTAGTATATAGTTGGATTGTTAAATAGTAGGCTGGTATTTAGTTGTAATTTTGCTTTTGTTTTAATCTAAAAATGGTGGCCTACGACCATTTCACTATTTTCAGCATTACCGAAATAATTCTAAGCCATGTATCTCAAAAGAAATTGTTATACGGTTTCTAAGTTGTTATGCATATAGTTTGAGAGACAAGTATAAATATGTATTAATAATCATAAACATAATATAAATATTAAATTTATACTCTGCTGAAATTTGAAGTTGATGTCTCTCGTGTGAAGCTTTACTCAATCAGTTGTTAGGGAGGAGGGCCCACTCCTTGATCACTGATTGTAGGTTCATTTTTTTTGTTTACTATTTTGTGTGAAATATTTCATTTGTATTGTGGATTTAATCATATTTGGTAGTAAACATGTTACATGAATATAATATGTTATTCTTTATGATGTTTTAATACTTTGGATGACATTAAAATAAAGTGCATCTTGAAAACTAATAAAAATTGTCAAGTGATTTGTCAATGTTCTGTAGCCAGAGTTTTGTAGACCCCTGTTGCCAAGTTACATAACCTCATGTCGCATGGTTACAGTAACTCTTGTCGCCATAATAATATTGTGGGATTCTGATTATTTTATGAAATAGAGTGTGAAGTCTATTTTGTTATTTCGAGCGTGATCATAACTACATAATTAAAGGCTTCAATCTTTCATCTTGATTGCATCTTTTATTAATTGGATTGTTGTGAGAAAATAATTTGTTATTCAACTTTAGTGTGTTTAAACTCAAGATTATTTTTATTCATAAATTGTGCTTCAATATGAAATATAGATTAAAAAGTGTGTTTCAATTCCATTAGAGTGTGTGTTGATTCAGTCCTTATATTGGAGGGTGTGTAGATTAAATAGTGTGCCTTAGAGAGTGTACTTCAATCCATAAATGCATTCATTTCCACTTAATTCATTGTCTTCGTCCCGTAGGTAAACAACCATAATATCCTTCACAAGTCTACGGATCCCGGATTAACACTTGTAGGAAATAAATGAAAGACCCAATACCCAAGTGAAATATAGGAGGAATTCATTCATATTTAAGCCCTCAGTATTACCCAACACTTGAGTCTCTCATTTAGGTCTTTGACTTTCAAGTTGTGCATCAAGTTTCACTGAACTAGATTTGAACTTTTGTTTGAATTCATTAATTGTTGCAAGTTCACTCCTAAGAACTTCACTATCTCTTTCAAGATCCTATTCATTGTGTCGGTTGTCTTCAAGATTGATCTGCAATTGTCGAACTTCACCATTCAATCTTTAACATTCTTTTGTTTTTTTCCGTCAAGGCTTTCTCATGATTTTTCTTCGCTTCAATCTCCTTGATCTTCTTCATTACCACAACTTCCAATTCATGTTTCAGATTATCTCTATCTTTTCTGATATGTTCACATTCATCTGATTTTTCTTTCAAGGTTCTTGAATCATCTTTATGCTTCAATTGATCAACAAGATATTTCCTATTGTCTCTAGATTTGTTCAATTGTTCCTTCAGATTCTCAATGAAACTTTCAGATTCCTTAAGCTTCTTTTCCAATTCCAAGTTATGAGCATTTGATTTTTCAAGATCATCGAGCACAACCAAGAGTTGTCTCTGAGCACTACTAGAAATTGTTAAACTTACCATCAGGACCTTCCTCAAGCGGTTAGACTTCTTCCAAGGACCAAAGCTTTGATACCAATTGTTAGGATTGAGGAACACTGAGAGGGGGGGGGGGTGAATCAATGTTCTAGCATTTATAACATTTTTTAACTTGATTGCACAAGTATAAATTAAAAGTATTGAATATTAAACAACTGAGACAAAATAAAAATATCCACAACATCATAACACCATTATTTTTATTGTGGAACCCTGGTTAAGGAAAAAACCACGGTGATGATGGAACCCACAAATTATCTCTGCAGAAATAAGTTACCCTATTAGGGGTTTAGTACAAAAGGGGAATGCACATGCATTCAGGCTTACAACCTAGAGCTCACTTCTCATATTAAAAAACATGTATACAACCCTTAGAGGCACACTACCATACAAAATAATTTATCCACAAAAGGTGAACTGAGAAATAACATCAACAATGCCTCTACAGTTCCATTAAGTACAATATACATATGCTTAACTGATAGTCGAATCTCTGCTTATTGATCCATCTATCACATACAACATATAACAATCATATCCAACCATTTCTATATCTAAACATCTCAAAAACTCAAGCTTATATATCCATCATCAAATATATTCACTCTAACTGTCGGCCTCAAGAACAAAATAGATAATGTGTCAAGTGTTGGCTAGATCTGTCCTCAAAACATGTTCCCAACCTCGAACACAAGCATAGATGTCATCACACATGTCTCTATCATCACCATCAATCAAACCGATTATCATCAATTCGATAGGATTGCTGATTGATCTAATACCCAACTATCTTTGTTCTTCTCTGCACTCTGTAAACAGTTACTCAAAAAGATGTAACTCGACCAAATGATAATATCAACTGTTATGATCATTGACCAAAGTACATAACATCTCTCTGAATCACCTCCTAGGCTTGCACCTCAAAAATCGATCATATGTTGCAGCACCAATCCATATATACCAAAACTTGTAAACTGGGTCTGCTATTCCATACTTAGCCAAATCTGTAGTCTATCCTTATGTATCATCTCATCATAGCTAGTCGTCACTATAATAGTGTATTGTTGTCATCAATGAAAACATACAACTCCATATTAGTGCCTCTTTCCAAAATATATGGTTTGTCATCTATTGTACCATCTTTTTCATGCACATCTAGAGAGCATTTACAATTGTAATATCTGACAAGGGTGTATTTGCATTAATGCACTTTGATAGATGCCAATAAGTTGCCACATACCATGTTCCAAAGATCTGTCATTGCTTGAGGAGATGTCTTTTCAAATCTCTCCATCAAAATGTTGGCGCAACTCTATTTGTGATCTCAGACATTACATGCATCTCCATGAGGGCTTTGCAAACCATGATATCTAATAATGCCCATTATTTTGTGCATTGATAAAACTTACACATTGCCGCAGACATGGAGGACATTGGATGAGGTTGTTGAGTTCATATTTGCATCTACAAAAACAATGTGCTCAAATTTGTTTTTAAAGCTTTTTCACTAACACTTCAAACTTTATAATTAGATCATTCCATAGGACGCTATCTTCTTGAAGTCGTTCTATTGAACAATAATGGTGTCTTGTTTTATTCTCTCATATTTTGCAAGGTTTCTTAGTTCTATTTCAAACTCTTAGTTTTGTGTTAGCTTACAACTTTTATTGGCTTGAAAAATTCTCGCAAAAAATTGCAATCAGCACCATCCATGTGATGGCATATCCATGAAGCATTCTATCAAATAGTGCGCGGATGTCGATTGCAATGCATCCTTCTTTCCTTACCAGATAACTACAACCCATTATCAAGTTTCTACTTTGCATGGATGTCATCCAACATGTTCACAAAGAATGGGAGAATGCTAGAAATGGTTGTGGAATGCGGTGTTACATCTGTTTACTTGTCTATTATTCGAAACCTTAACCTTCATGACAAACCCATTTGTTCCAAAGCTTACAATCATCAAGTTCCATGAAATTACATTTCTTTGAGGTATTTAGTTTAATGATTGCAGTGCCTCTGTCTTTGATTCCACATATTGCATGTACGTCCACAAGCGTGTTACTAACTTTGATATTTCTGGATTTTGGTCTCACTTTAGTACATTACAATTCCTTGAGAATTTGAATTGACCTTTAACCATATTGTTACATATATTAGGTTTGAGTGGAAGCTTTGAAAGTCTTTCCACCCAATGAAATCAACAAATAATGTTTTAAAGTGGTTTTCACAATTAACTCTTTTGTGAAGAAGGCAAGGCATCGGGGTTTTAATAAACTTGTATAACTCCCCGAAATCACTACTAAACATGTTGCAATAAAAGCATGTTGGTCTTTGATTAAACTTGGACAAGCTCACTATATCATCGATGATGTAATAATTGATTGTATCAACCTGTTTCAAAATTTTACCAAGTACATTGTCGATGTAGTTGCTCGAGCACATTAATGTTTTTGTCTTTCATAACTGGAGAGTATTGCCATGATTGTGAAATTTGTCTTTTTCTTCTTCTTCTTCTTCTTCTTCTTCTTCTTCTTCTTCTTCTTCTTCTTCTTCTTCTTCTTCTTCTTCTTCTTCTTCTTCTTCTTCTTCTTCTTCTCTTTTCATGTGCATATAGTGAAATCAATGCTCACCACACCATTATTATGCCTTATTAATGTCAACAAGCACAAGAAGAGATGACGAGTTCGTGTCTTCACACATGACCAAAACTGAAAGAGCTCGGAGTAGCAAAACGTTGATGACATTTGAACCATAAAGACCTTTTCCATGAAATTTTGTCAGGATGATCAGAATGTGATCTTTGGTGGAACCCTAGCATTTGTAAATGACTAGAGATACATTCAACTGCAATGTTCCCATAAAAATATTCATGTTAAAAAATGGGGGTAACACATCCTAAATCCATGGGGGGGGGGGGCAGGCGAATATCTTATCTCAATATGGCTCTCCTTGCTAAGGTGGGATGGAACTTGGCTACCCATAAAGCTAATTAGTGTTATATTATGTCGGCTAAGTACCTGAGCAAGGAAAGATTCTAGTGTTGTTTGAATATGGAAGGGCTCCCCACGAGATCAAAAATTTGGAATAGTGTTATTAATTATAGAGCATTTCTTCTTCAAGGTTTGATATGCCAGATTGGTGATAGATTTATAATCCAATTTGGGGAGGACTGTTGGGTTGGTGATACACCCATTTCTTCGTTCTTGCTTTCTCTAACCTCTATTTGAAGGCTAAACTATTCCACGCAAGAAGGGTTGCAAACTACATAGACCAATTTAGATCTTGAAAGGAAATTAACCTGTATTATCAAGGCCTTCAATAGTTAGTGCCACCAATCCTAGAACTTCTAAGAAAACTAATGGGGTTAAGAGTCTCGATATTTCCAAGGGAAGACAATTTTTTCTGGAAACTCAATGCAGTGGATGATTTACAATGAGCTATGTCTATCTTATGCTCATCCATGATGGACAAAAACATGAGAAGTGGAAAAGGGTTTGGAACTCCCAATTGATCCCGAAGATTAATATTCTTTTATTGGGAAGTGATGCATGGTAAAATCCTTAGTCTAGACAATCTTACAATACACGGGTTCGAGCTTGTGAATCTTTGTGTTCTCTAGAAGAAGAATGACGAGTTGATCAATCATCTGCTCATTCATTTCCCTTTTACATCTAAGCTATCGTGGAAGGTATTGCAACTTCTTCAGACCAATTAGGTTATGGATTATTATGTTCAACCATTTTCTTTTAATTGGGAAGGGAACTCCCATAATCGTAATCTAAGACAATTGTGGTGACAAATCCCTCCACATTTAGGATGGAAATCTAGAAGGAAAGAAACAATAGGATCTTTAGAGAAAAAGAATGCCTGCCAGAGGTGGTTTTTAGAATCTTCCGTAAGTTGTTGCTAGAGATTTTAAGTGTTAGTAAAGGGTCTGTACCTTCTATCCCCACCTCTCCCAATGATTCTCGTATTGCAAGGAATTGGGGATTATAGGATTCCTTTTTGAAAATACGACCCGTCCAAAAATCTCAAAAGAAAGAATACAAAATGGATTCCCCCTTGTCTGGGTTGGTCCAAGCTAAATTTTGATAGAGCTACAAAGAATCCTAGGGTGTGGCTGCCACGGGAGGAGTGATCAGGGGTGCATCTAGTAATTTGGTTGTTGCATTTAGTAGTGCAATGCCTGGTTACACAAATAACCAAGCAAAGGGGATGAGCCTTTTTTGGGGGCTTAAAATTTCTTTATCCACTGGGATCAGATTGCTTTCAATCAAGGGGGATTCCAAGCTATTAATCAATGTTGTCAAAGGTTGATGCAAGACCAACTAGTTTATTAATAGTATCATGGGTGATGTCCAAAAGCTTTTACAGGGATTTGATTCTTTCTCTATAAATCATGTTTATAAGGAGGGAAAAATTCTCGCAAACTCTCTCACTATGAATGACTACAATCTGGAGCGGTTAAGGTGTTGGCGACACCCTTACTCTCTCCCAGCTGATGTACAAACCCTCTTGAATGGGGAGCGTACAAGACCCAATGGAGATGACATGTAATACTCAGTTTTGGAAGAAGTGTATCATTCTCAGTACTTTAGGGTTTTGGTTATTCCATTACTCCTACCTGTTGAGTACTGAGCGAGATTTTTAAAGAAGAGCTTAATTTTTTGAATTTGAATAAGGGTATGATGACATGGTAGATGTTCATGGACCCTTGGAATCGTATTCCCCAAAGGGTTTTAATTATTGTTTGTGGTGCAGATGCTTGTTGAGTTGACCACCACATTTGATAACATTAATGTCAAGGAGTACCTCAATATCATAAGATGTCATATCGTGATTAACATGAGTTAGGACATTTGCATTTATCATTACCTATTGCGTAATGAAATGTACCATTTTTATGCCATATTGATAAGATTCCAGCTTGTGGGAAATCGTAGTTCGCATGACTCTATGTTTTTAGGAGGATGAATAAATAATTTCACTCAACTGGACATGCATGCATATTTCCTTCCATTAAAATTCTTTGTGTTAATGACAACTTCCCCTTGCCATATCAAGACCTGCAATTTTCATTTCAAAGTTGACCCTGTATATTCTATTATTTTTATTTTTATTTTTATTAGGGGAGACCACAACCGCATAGAGTTGGGAAACAAGATGAGTTCAAGAATGACCCCACAATTTGGCATATCTGTAAGGTGGAGATACAGATTTTATTGAATCCATTAATGGGTTTGATGAAGGTCTCTCTGCCCAATTTTCTAGCTCCTAGGATAAAAGGAGGGTTGTGATTGTGGGCATTTCCATTGAAATCAGTGAGGAAATCATCGCCATGGCCAAAGGGTTGTTGATAGAAAGCAGGAAATAGAAAAATACCAATTGTATTATTAACAAGAGCTATGCTACAGCTGGAGTCTCGCCTAATGCTGAAAAAAGAGAGATTGAGATGAGCAATATAGTTAGCTGGAGCAGCTAAAGGATAAAATAAATCATCGTTTTACCCTTACATTACCTTTATGAACATGAAAGCAGTCAAATATGTGCATGCATAAATGAAACACATTAATAGAGTGATAATAGAGTGAATGCATGAGATAACAATGTGTAAACATATAATTTGGATAAGAGGTAAGTCTATATGAAAAGATATAATGGGTAAGTATATAGTATGATTAAAGCTCAGTTTTATAAAATAATATGCCATTTTTCTATATATCTTTATATCAAAAATAATTTCATCAAAATAAAAGAGCCCTCACTCAAATAGAAAATTAAAATTAATATTCACATTAAAAAATCTATATCATACTTAAATTTATCACATCTAATTTAGATTGTGACCATCTAAATTTAAATAAATTTTTAAAACTTCTATCAATAAAAATAATTTTGTATATGTTAAGGCCATTAAAAAAGATTGATCTACATATTGAAACTAAATAATTGTATGAATGATTGAGCGTGATAATATCACAAAGTCTAAAAGAAATGAAATTGACACGTTGATATGAGATGACTACCAATCCATGAAATTCACCCATTGTGTGAGTAGATATCATTTCTTACCCATGCATGTTTTTAGTGGAATTGCTAATTACTTTTGTATGATAGGTAATAAATGAAACACTTCGATTGACAAGTACTACCCCTGCTCTTTTCAAGAAAATCATGCAAATGTTAAAGTTAAAAGGTTGTTTTCTAGGCTTCCAAACTAGCATTACTATTTTTATTGTTTGGCCACCATTTGAGCACTTACATATAGGAGTAAAATTATTTTATTGTTCATCACAAGTTTAGAGATGAAATATGAACCTGAAAAGTTCCATCATTGGTCATATTGTGTATAAAAAGTAGTCAATTGATCTGCATGATTTTGTGCAATTTATTTTCCACAATTTGTTTGTAGGAGCTTTCAGAACCCTCATCTTACATGCCATTTTGAAGAGACAGTAGGCTTTGTCGAGGACTTTATTTGGGGAAATTTGAAATTTCTGTATTTCTTCATTATTTTATTACTAATTTTAGGTCATTATTTTTTCTTAATTCATGTTGTGGGAGTGAAGAAGACCACATTTCTTTGAGGCATTTTGTCAGACAGCCCACGTGCCCTATTTGGGCTTCCAATTTTTAACGCATGGACCTACAAACATGCAAATGCAACCCACCTGTAAGCAAACGAAAGTGGTGTGTAGATTAGGAAAACCGCCTGTGAGTGATGAAAGAGTGGATAATTTATAATAAGTGGCAATGTAGAGTCATGTACTATTGGCACAAGAAGCAGAGTAAGAGGCCCGTTACTGCATCAAAATTCTCCCTTATAACAAAATTATGCAGGCCAAGAACTTGTAGAATTGTTCAAAGAATGGTTTGTACCTCTATATTTGTTTAGTGCATGTTTCATTGCTTAGTTTTGCGGTAGCAGAAGCAGGTTTGTAAAAGAATTTTTCATTGTAATTTATTGTCACATCTGTTGGAATTATACATTGTGCAAGGTTTTACATATTTTGAGTCTTTGGTATTTGAAAGTAAACTATATGTAGTTTATTGGGTATATGCCTGTACCATTTTGCTTTGATTTAGAAGCATACTTCTTGGTAGTCCTGTTGTTCATTTTGTAGTTGTGCATCTGATGAATTCTTATTTTTCATCATGCTTTTTAATGATAGCTATAGTCTTTGATTTGCATTATATTTTAAAGCTAATAACCATTAATACGAGTTTGTTTTGCTCATGAGATAGACTAGTGGTAAGCAATGTAATCGGCTAAAGTTTGTTACATCTACGGTTGTGAAATAAGGATCATTGCTATTAATACAATTATTTGCAGCTATAAAACATGAGTAATTCTCCCAAAAATAGAATTAATAAAACGGGGTAAAATTCAAGGAAGATGAAAGAAATCTAACCTGCAGGTCGAGAAAGAAAAATTGTGCGGCTTTCAGGTAACAAATTACACATATATTTGGAAAATTGCTCCAGCTTTAAATAAACAAACGCTGCACTTGTTAACAATGCATTAGTGGCTAAAACCTAAGTTACCACATTCGCTCTGGAGCAGTGGAATTCGAAAGTCGATTCGCTACAAATTCGAATTCGACTTTAGACTGAGAAATTCGTAGTAAATTCTCCGTGCAGGACCCTGGACGAATTTGTGCGAACCAAAAATGAATTTATAGTTAAAAAAATGAACCCGGACCGAATGGAATCAAATTTCAACGAATGTCGCGCGAATATACGTGAATTTGTAGTTTTGTTGACTTTCAACACTTGCATTTATTGTTTTTTTGGTTTTGTTCCGCCTTAAAGTTAAAAGTAAAACCCTAAAGCGTAAGTCTAAAGTCATTTCCATCCGTTTGGGAAACCGCTAACTCCAGTTTTGCAGAGGTACGTAATGCGTTTTCACTTTCAGATTTTCCCAAGAAAGCTTTGACAGTATTAAGTATTAGAAATCATGTTTCGAGGTTGCATTTGAAGGAATAACGTAATAACAGTCACTATAACTTATAAGAAATCGGATTAACTTATTACAATAAGAGTATCAAACCTTTTAAATAAGATCTTCATCTCAATTTGACATTATACTACGAACCTTATTTGATCTTGCCTGCTCCACTTAATCAAACGTTGCCTTCATACAATCATGAATTTATGGTCAATTAAAAACATTGACCATGCCAATACTCAGCTATAAAATTTATGGAGGACTAATGTTGTAAACCAACAAAAATAATGTGTTCATCTGAAATTAAGCTCATCTTTGTCCACATTTACCAAGTTCCCCTTAATGACGCTTCATGATGCTGTGTCATTGTTCAGATTATAGCTTCAGTTTGGGGCTTAAAGTTTTTTTCTCCTTTATCAAACCAACACAATTAGTCTCTCTGCTTTAAC
>MU224538.1:6300519-6318306 GCA_018584345.1 Thuja plicata | reverse complement strand
AACATTAACTTTGAAGTTTAAATACACAAATGTCAAATGCTATTGTGTCAAAGAGTTAGAGTTCAAAACTCACACTACATATTTCATATTAGATTATAATTACATTTTGAAATTAAAAATAATGATATTTTGATGTTGATACACATACCAAAGGATATGAGATGCACAATTATGAGAAATTTTGTTTTGTTCTTCCAAGAGTGGAGAAGGTTTGATGGAGGTGTCCCTATAAGATATTTGAGAATGTTGGAGATAGTCAATCACTTCTATTATTTCCAATAGTTGAATTGATGTTACAAAATATCTCTTATTACCATTTTGGCAATCTCTTAAAAAGAACAATAGTTAATACATCATGACACTACAAGAAAATCAAATTGTACGTCATTGATAAGTCTTTCTAGAGAGGCAATTGAGCAAATTGATCAGAAGACTATAGTGGCTATCATTATCATTACTAATAGATAACTAATAATGGTTTTGCAAGGGTGATGATAGAGGATAAGAACCAGAATTTATGATGATATAAAACTCATCATCAAACTACATAACATAATTCAAAGTAGCATTGAGATTATTGTCCATTGGTTTGGCTTAGAAGCTATAAAAAAAACCTTCATTTATAATAAATGTGAAGCAATTTGATGAAAAAGCTGGAATGAATAGCTTCATATGTAACAAATGATTCACCAATGACCAAACTATCCCTAAATATTCACACTTCAACTATATGATACAATCATCACATTTTCAGAAATACTTTTCATCAAACATTTTATTTGTATAGTCTACACCTCCATTTCCTAAGGCAATTGTCAAATGGTTCACATATATCGTCCATACTTTCATATTTTGCATATATGTCTCTATTGAAAGCTCTCATTGTGGAGCCTGGTTTTACAGCCACAAAATTGCATTTGCTTGTAACTTAATATATCCTTTTAAAAGATATACTATGTTTGTCTTAATTTCATCACTTTTAAGAAGACCAAATACCTTCGTGATAGTTTGTGACTCAAGTTCATGCATTCTATTGATACTTTCACATTTGCATATATGTCTTCAACTTCTTAAAAAAATTAGTTCAAACAATTTCAAAACATCTTTGGTAATGGTTGTAAAGAGTTCATAGATCATTCTACTCATATTTGGATGTTAATGTTTCCACTCTCGCTTTATGGACCCTTTTCAATAGTTACAGGTGTGTGTATCATTCACACCAGACTAAAATACTATGAAACATTCTGTCTAAATACCTCACATTCTACATGCATTATTCAATCTAAAATTTCTATTAATTCATGTTGAAATATCTATCATTTTTAACAAAAATGTGAACTATAAGAAAATTTCAATTGTTTTAAATCTTCTTTGAGATCAGACACTCCCAATGCCTTCCCAATACATGTTGTGGGGTTAGTAAAACAATATAGATTTGTTGTTCTTAGATGTTCTGGTTATTATAAACCCTATTGATACTTTATGAATACCAATAATAAAAAAGGATAGTTATTGTTTTGTGATAGAGGACTAAGCTTTTAATCTAGATTGGACACCTTTAATATATGTGTTGGCTCTTTGAACAGAATTGGAGATAAGAAGATTTAATAACAAAATGTAATTTAAAGAAGAAATGGAGGAAATAGATGAATGCAGATAGTCCAAATTAATGAAAAGAACTAGATATCTCTTGTCCTAAATGAAGGATTAGGAAAAATCTTCATAGAAAAATCAATAGACCTAGAAGCCACTCTCATCTTTATGAAATTTAAACAAAAGGCAGAAAATAACAACAACTAAAAACTATAAGAAATAGAATAACATCAACCAAAAACTATAAGAAATTGAAAATTGAAAAATAGATGTTAAGCTTAATCCAAAGAATGTTCTATCATAATTTTTTCCAAAGATATAGCTAATGGACGAACATATATAGATGCAGCTAGGGAAAGACTCATACCTTCATAGCTACTGGATGTGCAGCTATAGAATCTCAATCTGTTTCCGATGGTGGGTGAGATGGTTTTGGGTAAGGGGTCGGATCTCGATCTTCCACTAATGGTGGGGTAACGGCTATAAAAATCAAGTAGGCCTGGATGTTGTGCAGAGTTTCGGTGTGGAAAAGGAAAAAATCACTCCATCGATACCCTTTCTTTACTAGTATTAGGATGCCCTTCGTGCCCTCACTTCGTAGATCGCGGGTTACCTTCGTGCCCTTTGTGTGCGCGTAAGGAAATATAATAAATAGAAATCTTTCTTTTTTTTTAAAGTAATGCCCATGTTAGTCATAAATCTGACAAATATTGGTGTTCATCGGAATTTCGATGAATGCGGGCATTACTTAAAAATAAATCAAAATTTTTCTTCTATAATCCGACCAAGAAAAATAAATATAATGAATGGTCAAAAATTTTGGTCAATTTTAGGGGTTAAATGTACTAGTGCCAAAAGACAAGTAATTTTACTATGCTAGTGAAGGTGTTTCTAATGATGAAGCTTTTGACTATGATGAGATTGGATATATTTCTATTAAGGATGATGAACCCATACATGAAGAAAAAGCCTTAGTATCTCGTCTTGAAAAGAAATTTGAATGGGTTATAGATAGTGGGGGATAGACAATGTATTGCTTGTTAATGGACTTAAGCATAATCTGTTGAGTGTTGGAAAACTAGTGGACAAAGGCTATCAATTGAAATTCATTGATGGGAAATGTTCTATTAGAAGTAAATCAGGAGACTTGATCACATCTGGTACTAAATCTAGAGGTAATGTATTTTAATTGAATACATCTGAGGCTTCTTGTTTTATTGCAAAGGTTGATGATAGTTGGTTATGGCATAGAAGATATTGTGTGCTAACTTTGATAATATTGTGAAGGAAAGTATGACTAATACAGTAAGAGATATACCTAAGATTGTGAAACCATCTAACACTATGTGTAGAGTGTGTGTTATGGGGAAGCAGACTAGAAGTAGTTTTAAAAGCACATCTTATTCAGCAAAAGGGAATTTAGATCTGGTACATATAGATTTGTGTGGTCCTACAGGAACAAGATCTTATTATGGTGAAAGGTACTTTATACTTTTTGTTGATGACTTTTCTAGAATGATGTGGGTTACATATTTAAGAGAGAAATCTGAGGCCTTTGACAAATTCAAGATATTCAAAGAAAAAGTTGAGAATGAATCTCAGGTTTGAAGATAAAATGTTTGAGATGAGATAGAGGTGGTGAGTTTACTTCATATTTATTTAATACCTATTGTGAAGAGCATGGAATATTCAGACAGACATCTACTCCTAGGATACCACAATAGAATGAGATAGCAGAGCAAAGAAATAGAGAAATATTAGATGCTACCAGAACTATGTTGCTAGAAGGAAATGTACCACATGTTCATTGGAGAGAAGATGTTGGTACTTCTATGTACACCTTGAATAGAATTCAGATCAGACAAGGTACAAGTAAGACTCTATATGAATTATGGTTTGATCATACTTCTACTATTAAATATTTTAGAATATTTGGAAGTAAATGCTATATCAAAAGAGATGATGAGATAGGGAATTTTTATGTTGGAAGTGATGAAAGCATCTTCCTTGGTTATTCTACTAAGAGAAAAGGCTATAAATTTTTCAATCTAAGATTGAGGAAGTTGATTGAAAGTGCTAATGTGAGGATAGATGAAAAGTTTCAGATTCAGGAAAGAATGTATGACTATGGTCATATTGCAAAGATAAAAGAGGTCATTGCTGATCCTACAGAACCTTTGGAGATTGGTGATAAGATTGAAGATAAAGACATGGTTTTTAAGTTGAAGAAAGCATTGTATGGACTAAAACAAGCACCAAGAGCATGGTATGCAAGACTAGACATGTATCTACTTTGTCTTGGTTTCAAAAAAGGTAATGCAAGCAGTAATTTATATTTAAGAACTGGTGAAGATGGAATCCTAATCATAGAAGTTTTTGTTGATGATATCATTTTTGGAGGCAATGATAAAATGAGTAAAAATTTCTCTAAAGAAATGGAAAATGAATTTGAAATGTAAATGATTGGTGAGATGAAATTTTTTCTTGGTTTGCAAATTAATCAAAATAAGAATGGTATTTTTATATCTCAGACCAAGTACCTTAAGGAAATGTTGAATAAATTTGGAATGGAAGATTGTAAACCTGTTGGGACACCCATGGTGACTGGTTATAAACTTACTAATAATGATGAAACTTGAAGTGTTTTTTAGACAAAGTACAGATCAATGATTGGAGGTCTACAATATCTAACTCACACCAGACCAGATATTTCCAATGTAGTTGGAATTGTGGAAAGATATCAAGCAGATCCTAAAGAGACACACCTTGCTACTGTGAAAATAAATTTTAGATACTTGAAAGGAACAATAGAGTATGGATTACGGTATTAAAAATCAGATGAATTTATTTTACATGCTTATACTAATGCTAATTAGGAAGGTAGTGTGGATGATAGAAAGGGTACAAGTGGTGGAGCATTTTTCCTTGGAAAAATGTTGGTTTCATGGTTAAGTAAGAAGCAGGACTATATTGCTCATTCTATTGCTAAATCTGAGTATGTTGCTATTGTTATAAATTGTACACAAGTTTTTTGGATGAAACAAATTCTGAAGGACATTGGAATAATTTTTGAAGAGCCAGTGGTTATCTGATGCAGAAGCATCTCAGGTCCATGGAAATCCTACTCAACCAAAAATATGGTTTCTTTTGTTCTTTAGCTTGTTTCGAGGATGCTCAGTGAAGTGCTTGGTAATCGTTGTTGCTCAGTTAATTGTTCTGTCTTTCTTTACCAATGGGTGTTGGTGTTTTTTGACTGCTCAGTTGGTTCTTTTACCAAGTTAGTTTATGTTTCTCGATTATGTTCTTACCGATTTGTTCCTTTTGCTCGGTTATCATCTTACCGAGTTGTTTATCCTGATCTGGGCAACTTATGAATTTAATTTCCATGGCATAATTAATGTTGGCTCTCTCATTGGGATCTGTGTGGACCTAAATCTAGGTCTCACTTAGGTATTTGAGTGCCGACCTCTTTGGTGGACTCTTGTATATATTTATTTCTCTATTTTTAGTTTAGGGGCATCAGTTTTAGTAGGAATTTTGGTATCAGATGTGATAGAGGATTAAGTGTTGTGAGATTTGGAAGGTAGGTCTATGACCTCAAATGTATGAAGATCATTCTATAATTCATTTAAATATATATGGTTGAAACTGGGAAGGCCTTATAGCCTGACATGTAATGAGTTTGATCAATTAATGAAAAGAGATTTGTTGATTCTCCTCTCCTGCTTGTGTTGTTGTTTCCACATTGTGTTACTGCAAGATGGTTTGGTATTTGGGAGTGCCTTTGATCCCATTACCATCTCTCCTTGTGTTAGGTGGTATCAGAGAAAAGGTTACATCTAAGTTCCTTCTTGTAAACCCTAACCCTAGCTAGTTGATCTTGTTGTGGGGTAGCAGATTATGATCTGACCTACAATTGTAGAGGGATTCAAGATGGTTCGTGGGAGAGGAAATGTAGATCTGGGTCTAGCTAATATGTTAAGATAGATGGCTGCAAGATTGGAAGCTATTGAGACAACCTAGCATAGAGGAAGACATATTTAATATGTTAGTGATGATGAATTAGAAAAAGTGCAAGGTGAAGCTACACTTACACCTATTATGGATCAGGAAGAAGAGAGATTCCTACGAGCATTGACAGGTTTGAAGTCCATGCCTCACTTTAATCCTCCTTAGTATAGTGGAAAGTTGTATTCTAATAAATTGATAGATTCGATAACTGAGATGGAGAAATAATTTGAGTATAAAAATATATCAGAGGAGAAGAAAGTGAAGAGTCTGAGCGCAAATTTGAAAGGTCATGCATCCTTATGGTGGGAGAATCTGAAATTGGATCGAAAGAAGAAAGGTAAAGATAAAATCAAGGTATGGGATAAGATGATAAACAAATTGAAAGGAAAGTTTCTACCTTATGATTACCAGATTAACCTAATTCAGTGAATGCAAATTTTGAAGCAGAAAGATAGCTTGGTAAAATACTATACTGAAGAATTTTATAGATTAGACATTAGATCTGGACATGTGGAAGATGAGGTGGAAAGAATATAAAGATATCTAAATGGATTGAGAAGTTCCATACAAGATGAGATCAGTTTGGTATAGATGGAAATCATTAAAGAGGCATATCAATTTGCCCTAAAAGCTGAGAAGAAATTGAACAAGAGATATGAACAAAGACAGAAAGACAGAGGTGGTAGATTCCCTAGAGAAAGAGGTAGATCTCATGGTGAAAATAGAAGATCTGAACCAGACAAGTCAATTTCAGACACATCTCAAGACAAGGGAAAGAATGAATGGAAAGGTGGAAGTTCATACCAAGGAAGAGGCAATTACTCTTGACGTGGATATAGAAGAAGAGGGTTCCAAGGAACTTGTTACAATTGTGGTGAAGAAGGACCTGGATCTTTTGAGTGTACACATGCAAGCAAGAAAGTCGGTAGTAGTAGAAATGCATTGGTGCAAGAGGAGTCACCAAATGTAGCTGAGAAGGAAAGAAATATCATGATCAGAAGGATACTATGGAGTGAGAAAGATAAGAAAGCTTCTGTCAAAAAAAATTTGTTCAAGACCAGATGTAGAGTTACAGATAAAGTTTGGAAGGTTATTGTTGATAGTGGAAGCTCAGAAAATTTGGCATCTGAGGAAATGGTCACAAAGTTGTAGTTGGAAAGAATGAAGCATCCAAAACCCTATCAAATCTCATGGATCAAGGATGAGCACACATTAATGGTGAGTGAAAAATTATTTGTGAATCTGAAAAATTGGAAATTACTATGATAAGGTGTTGTGTGATATTATGCTTATGGATTGTTGTCATATTTTGTTGGGTATACCTTGGCAGTATGATAGACATGATATAGATGATAGAATATTAAAAAGATATAATATTTGGGTTGAGGGTAAGAAACAAATCTTGTTACCTTTGGTTGAATAATATGTTGGTGAGATATGTACATCCGTAAAATTTTGTTTGATGGAAGGTAGACAGTTTGTTAAGGATTTGAACAGAAACGATATTTGTTATGCTTTGATTCCTAAAAAACCAAGAAAAAATATAGAAGATGAAATTCCTACAGAATTTGAGAAGTTACTCACTAAGTATAAAGAGAGCATTTCATATAATGTACCTGATGGTTTTCCACCAATGAGAGATATTAGTCATTGTATGGATTTGATTCCTAGAGCTAGTTTACCAAACAAAGCACCACATCGGTTAACACCAACCGAGAATGAAGAGCTTAACCAACAATTCATGAATTTTTGAACAAGGGTTTGATCAGAGAGGGTTTGAGTCCATGTGCAGTACCAGCTATATTGTTACCCAAGAAGAATGGAGAATGGCGAGTGTGCACTGATTCAAGAGAAATTAATAAGATCATAGTGAAGTATAGGTTTCCTATTCTGAGAATGGATGATACAATGGATTGTTTGAGTGGAGCAAAATATTTTACCAAAATTGATTTGAAGAGTGGATATCATCATATCATAATTAGAGAAGGTGATGAATGGAATACTTCTTTCAAGACAAAAAAAAATTTGTATGAGTGGTTGGTTATCCCTTTGGCTTAACTAATGCACCAAGTACATTTATGAGGTTAATGAATGAATTTTTGAAGAAATTATTGAATAAATGTGTGATGGTATACTTGGATGATATTATGATATTCATTAAGACTAGAGAAGAGCATTTGATGCATATTAGACAAGTATTGCAGAGATTGAAAGAAGAAAAGTTGCTGATAAATCTGAAAAAGTGTTCCTTCATGAAAGAAGAACTTGTGTATTTAGGTTTTGTGATTTCAGCTGATGGTTTAAATATGGATCCTGAGAAGGTTGAATCTATACTAAGTTGGCCTACACTTGAGAATGACAGTGAGGTAAGATCATTTCATGGATTGGCAAGTTTTTATTGGAAGTTTATCTAAAATTTCAATTCTATTTGTAATTCTATGACTGAGACAATGAGAGGTGATAAAAGAGAATTTAAATGGACACGTGGAGTTGATAAGAGTTTTGAGACTTTGAAGCTGAAGGTTGTTGAATTACCTTTGTTTACCTTACCTGATTTCAATAACATATTTCAAGTTGAATGTGATACAAGTGGAAGTGCAATTGGAGTTGTGTTGACTCAGAAAGATAAACTTGTTTCTTTCTTTAGTGAAAATTTGAATGATACTAAAAGTAAATATTCCTTCTATGATCAAGATTTCTATGCTATTGTTCAAGCTATGAAGAAATGGATACATTACTTGATGCCGAGTGGGTTTGTGTTGTATACTGATCATAATGCTTTATAGTATTTGGGTAGTCAGAATAAATTGAATCAAAGACATATGAAATCGGTAGAATATTTGTAGAGTTTCACATTTTTTATTAAGCATAAGAGTGGTGTTTCTAACCAAGTTTCTGATGCATTGAGTAGAAGAAGATCCTTGTTGGCTGAAATGAGAATTGAAGTTCTTGGCTTTTATGATATGAAGAATTTGTACAAAAATGATCCTGATTTTTATGAGCAATGGAGAGTGTGTAAAGTACCTATTCTGAATCAATCAAGTAAGTATGAATATTATTTCATTCAGGAAGATATGTTGTTCAAAGGTATTCAGTTGTGCATACCGAGAGGATCAATGAGAACTAACTTGATAAAGGAGAAACATAGTAGTGGTTTGGCTGGACATTTTGGCATTGATAAGACATTGAGTTTGCTTAAGGAAAGGTATTTTTGGCCTCATTTGTATAAGGATGTTCAGAAATTTGTGAAAATCTATGGATTTTGTCAAGTTACAAAAGGAGTAAGTCAAAATACTAGTTTGTATACACTGATTACTATTCCTGAGAAACCTTGGAGTGATAACAGCATGGATTTTGTTCTTGGCTTACCGAGGATAGAAAGAGGTAATGATTCCATATTTGTTGTTGTGGATAGATTTTCTAAGATGACACATTTCATACCATGTAGAAAAAAATCAGATGTATTATATATAGCAGATCTTTTCTTTAAGGAGATTGTCAGATTGCATGGATTACCGAGGAGTATTATCTTTGACCCAGACAGTAAAATTGTTAGCAATTTCTACAAAACACTTTGGAAGAAGTTGGACACTGAGTTGAAATATAGTTCTACATTTCACCCACAAATTGATGGACAAACAGAGGTTATAAACTAAATTTTGGGTAATTTTTTGAGATGTTTAGTTGGAGACACACCAAGTAATTGGGATTTGATGTTGGCACAAGCAGAGTTTGCATACAACAGTTCAGTGAAAAGAAGTAATGGAAAGACACCTTTTGGGATTGTTCATGGCACACAATCGAGAGGTATATCAGACTTGAGAGATATTGCTGGAGAAGTGAATAGAAGTGTTGAAGCAAAAAATTTTGCTGAATTTATGAAGACATTACATGAGGATGTAAAACATAAGCTGGAGAAAAGTAATCATAAATACAAATATAGTGTAGATAGATCAAAAAGACATAAGATTTTTTAAGTTGGTGATGTTGTAATGGTTCATTTGAAGAAAGGAAGATTTCCTATTGGAACTTATGGTAAATTGAAAATGAAGAAATTTGGTCCTTGCAAAATACTGAGAAGATTTGACAATGGAAATTCTTATGAAGTAGAATTACCTAATGACATGGATATACACCTATATTCAATATTTTAGACTTGTATGAATATCATGAACCTGATGAAGAAGTGACAATACCGAGTGATTATCCTAAGAAATAGATAGAGGAAGTTGAACAAATCTTGAAACAGAGAGTTTGAAAAATTAAAAGAGGAAAGGAATACATGGAGTATCTGATACAATGGAAGAACAGACCGATTGAGGACTCATCTTGGATTTCTCAATCTAAGTTGGATTCATTTCAGGTTGGAATTGATATATGATTCAGGGAATCATTTCTTTTAACCCCACATGTCTAATACAGGAGCATCTCAGGTCCATGGCATTCTTGCTCAACCAAAAATATGTTTTCTTTTTTTCTTTAGCTTGTTTGGAGGCTGCTCGGTGAAGTGCTCGGTAATCATTGTTGCTCAGTTACTTGTTCTATCTTTCTTTACCGATGGGTCTCAATTTTTGTTGACTTCTCGGTTGGTTCTTTTACCAAGTTGGTTTCTTTTTCTAAATTTTGTTCTTACCGAGTTGGTTTCTATTGCTTGGTTATGTTCTTATCAAGTTGTTCATGTTGCTCGATTATCATCTTACCGAGTTGTTTATCCTGATCTGGCTAACTTCTGCATTTAATTTCCATGGCATAATTAATGTGGGGTCTCTCATTAGGATCTGTGTGGACCAAAATATAGGTCTCACTTAGGGATTTGAGTGCTGACCTCTTTGGTGGACTCTTGTATATATTTGTTTCTCTATTCTTAGTTTAGGAGCATCAGTTTTAGTAGGAATTTTGGTATCATATTGTGATAGATGATTAAATGTTGTGATATTCGGAAGGCAGGTCTGTGACCTCACATGAATTAATATCATTCTATAATTCATTTGAATATATATTGCAAAAATTAGGAATTCCTTACAGCCCAGGATGTAATGAGTTTGATCAATTAATGAAAAGAGATCTATTATTTCTCCTCTCCTTCTTGTGTTTTTTTTTCTGCATTGTGTTACTACAAGCTGGTTTGGTATTTGGGAGTGCCTTTGGCCCCACTAACATCTCTCCTTGTGTCATTATTCATTTTGTTAACATTATCATAGTGAATATGTCGAAGAATCCTATAATGCATTCAAAGACTAAACATATTTCTATTAGGTATCATTTCTTGAGAGACAAGGTAGCAAAGAAAGAGATTAGACTGGAGTATGTTAGCACAAAAGAAAAAATAGCAGATATATTTACAAAAACTTTGCCAAAAGATGCTTTTGAGTATCTCAGAATCATGCTTGGGTGAGAGCCCCCCCTGTGGTAATTAATTGATGCAAGCATGCATCAGTCCAGTGGATTTCAAAGCTATATCATTTTCTAGACTTGATGTATGGATCTACTCATCAGGGGGAGTGATCACAGGAACACTATAGAGAACATTTGGGTGATTTTGCACTTGGCTACTAGACATGAAGATTTGAAAAATCTACACCTTGTAGAAGAATAAAGAAGAGTTATGGAACCCTTTTTCCATTATTGTCAAAGGGGGAGAGATTCTATATGAAATCCCTACTGCTTTAGGGAGAATTGTGTTGAGGATATTGATAAGATTGCATTGAGAGAGAGTACTTTTGGGTTGATAGATTTTCCTATATGTTGACATCAATGCCAAAGGGGGAAATTGTTGGATGATATTATAATTGGGTACTACTAATTTTTTTGGCATTCATGTTTTGTCACTGATGTCAACATATGTTTCTATGGAGAGAACAAAGTGGTTATTATTATTGTATGATGACTGACAAAAGTGTACGGATACTGTACAGTTGAATCAGAATGAGCGAAGATGATGATATGTATAAGGATGTGTGATGATCTTATTTATAAGGTCACTTGGATTAATATTGTATATTGGATTTGTTACAGTTGTTTTAGTGAAGACAGGTTTCTGGACTGTGATAATGATGCTTGATAGAGTGAGTCTCTGTGTTTTGGGGATATCTTACAGGTGATGATGAGTTAGGTTATGCAATCTTAAGAGATGACATAAGGCATATTGAGGAATTTTTTTTATTAATCTCAAGTCATGTGATTGTTGGTGAC
Source organism: Thuja plicata (assembly GCA_018584345.1). Taxonomy (NCBI): domain Eukaryota; kingdom Viridiplantae; phylum Streptophyta; class Pinopsida; order Cupressales; family Cupressaceae; genus Thuja; species Thuja plicata. The sequence continues at coordinate 6,306,510 of MU224538.1, read as the reverse complement.
GTTAGCTGAGGTGTGTATTCTAGAGGAGACCTATTTGGGGTCGACTTTAGAGATGTGGCGTACATTGTGGATTGTGAGCATGGATTGCGGATCTTGGATTATATCTGATTTATTGTAATTAATTATTACTTTTTTTAGGTATTGTATGTATCTTAGAAAGGGTTTAAATAATTATTTGCATATTGGGAAAGGTTAATTGGCTGACCTAATCAATTATTGAAATAGGTTATATATGAGAGATCTTTAGTTTTGAAAAGATAGAGGTACGATGAGAAGGTAATTGAAAAGACAGAGAAGTGTGGAAGTTGTGAAGCTTGATTGGTTGTTGGATGTAGAGCATAGTTTGTGAAGTACAAGAGGAAAGGAATACATAGAGTATCTGATAAAATGGAAGAACAGATTGATTGAAGACTCATCTTGGATTTCTCAATCTAAGTTGGATTCATTTCAGGTTGGACTTGATACATGATTCGGGGAATCATTTATTTTAACCCCAGATGTCTGATGAGGGAGAAACTCAGGTCCATGGCATTCGTGCTCAGCCAAAAATATGTTTTCTTTTGTTCTTTAGCTTGTTTGGAGGTTTCTCGGTGAAGTGCTTGGTAATTTCTATTTCTCAGTTACTTGTTCTATCTTGCTTTACTGACGGGTCTTGGTGCTTGTTGACTGTTCGATTGGTTCTTTTACCAATTTGGTTTCTGTTGCTCGGTTATGTTCTTACCGAGTTGGTTTCTCTTGCTTGGTTATGTTCTTATCAAGTTCTTCATGTTCCTCAATTATCATCTTACTAAGTTGTTTATCCTAATCTGGCTGAATTCTGCATTTAATTTTCATGGTGTAATTAATGTGGGGTCTCTCATTAGGATCTGTGTGGACCTAAATCTGGGTCTCACTTAGGGATTTGAGTGTTGACCTCTTTGGTGGACTCTTGTATATATTTTCTCTATTCTTAGTTTAGGGGCATCAGTTTTAGTAGGAATTTTGGTATCATATTGTGATAGATGATTAAATATTGTGATATTTGGAAGGCAGGTTTGTGACCTTACATGTATGAAGATAATTCTATAATTCATTTTAATATATATGGCCAAAACTAGGAAGGCCTTACAGCCTGACATGTAATGAGTTTGATCAATTAATGAAAAGAGATGTATTGTTTATCCTCTCCTGCTTGTGTTGTTGTTTCCACATTGTGTTACTGCAAGTTGGTTTGGTATTTAGGAGTGCCTTTGGCCCCACTTCCATCTCTCCTTGCATCATTATTCATTTTGATAAAATTAGCACAGTGAATATGTCAAAGAATCCTATAATGCATTCAAATACTAAACATATTTCTATTAGGTATCATTTCTTGAGAGACTAGGTAGCAAAGAAAGAGATTAGACTGGAGTATATTAGCACAAAGGAACAAATAGCAGATATATTTACAAAACCTTTGCCAAAAGATGCTTTTGAGTATCTCAGAATCATGCTTGGGGTGAGAGCCCCCTGTAGTAATTAATTGATGCAAGCATGCATCAGTCCAGTGGCTTTCAGAGCTATATCATTTTCTGGACTTGATGTATGGATCTACTCCTCAGGGGGAGTGATCACAGGACCATTATAGAGAACATTTCAGTGATTTTTCACTTGGCTGCTAGACATGAATATTTGAAAAATCTACACCTTGCAGAAGAATAAAGAAGAGCTATGGAACCCTTTTCCATTGTTGTCAAAGGGGGAGAGATTCTATATGAAAATCCCTACTACTTTAGGGAGAATTGTGTTGAGGATATTGAGAAGATTGTATTGAGAGAGAGTACTTTTGGGTTGATGGATTTTCCCATATGTTGACATCAATGCCAAAGGGGAAGATTGTTGGATGATATTAGAATTGGGTACAACTAATTCTGTTGGCATTCATGTTTTGTCACTGATGTCAACATATGCTTCTGTGGAGAGAAAAGACTGGTTATTATTATTGTATGATGACTGACAGAAGTGTACAGATACTGTACGGTTGAATCAGAATGAGCGAATATGATGATATGTATAAGGATGTGTGATGATCTTATTTATAAGGTTGCTTGGCTTAATACTGTATATTGAAATTATTATAGTTGTTTTAGTGAAGACTGGTTTCTGAACTGTGATAGTGATGCTTGACAGAGCGAGTCTCTGTGTTTTGGGGATATCTTAGAGGTTATGATGAGTCGGGTTATGTGATCTTAAGAGATGACACAAGGCATATTGAGGAATTTTTTTTATTGATCTCAAGTTGTGTGATTTTTGGTGACGTCAGCTGAGGTGTGTATTCTAGAGGAGACCTATTTGGGGCCGACTTTAGATATGTAGCATGCATTGTGGATTGTGAGTTTGGATTGCGAATCTTGGATTATATCTGATGTATTGTAATTGATGTTTACTTGTTTAGGTACCATATGTATCTTAGAAAAGGGGTTAAATAATTATTTGCATATTGGTAAATCTTAATTGGCCAACCTAATCAACTATTGAAATAGGTTATAAATGAGAGATCTTTTGTTTTGAAAAGATAGAGGTATGATGAGAAGGTAATTGAAAAGATAGATAAGTGTGGAATTTGTGAATCTTGATTGGTTATTGGGTGTAGAGCATAGTTTTTGATTATAGTACTTCATTGGAACTAACCAAGCAAAGACATTTTCTATCAGATAGTTCACTGGATTGTATATTTCTTATATACACTTGTTTGGATTGTAAATCCTTGAGGGTGGCTTTAACCTTCTTTGGGCAGTGAGCCCACTGTTACTCTTGAATCCTAATAGGGTTTGTCCTTTAACAGGGATTGTGTATTGTAATGTTGTAATAAGCTCCTAACGAGGCTAAATCTTTTAACATGGATACTATACTCTTAGTACGTAATTTTTGGGTGCTAATTCCCACCGGGGTTTTACCTTTAACAGGGTTTCCTCAACAAAAAGGGATTGTGTTATTGTGTTTGTATTTACTATTTTATCATATGAATTGAAGTTTTGGTTTATAAAGTTTAATGTTTAATAATATGCCTCAAAACTGATTCACCCCCTCTCAGTTCTGCTTGTGGACTGTTATTCCTAACATGAATGTGTCTAATGCACCTAATAAAAATGAAGAACATGAACAAATATTAACACCTCCTAGAATTATTCATAGAAAACCAAATTATCTAATTTACATTGATGAGAATATTTTGAAGCCAATGCTCGATAAAATTTATGAACAAACTTGTAGAAGAATAGTTAAAAGAAAATAGAATGAATATTTTGAAAGTTAAAATCAAACTAGAAGATGCCAATTAATTGTTGAAATGGTTAAAAATCTGAAATTTAGAGGGACGGCGAAACTTTTGGGGTTAATATCTGTTGGTGCCCAAATCAATAGATTGAAAATCCTATGAGCCTACCCTTTAGTTAAGGGATATCCAATTAGACTTGGCCAACAAATTGAAATGATTGATTATGATCCTCTTCCCCTGCACTTCAGGCTCTGCAGGACCTAGGTGGGTGAACCTATATCTAAACCCTATACTATTGGTTGGAGACTTCTTGTAGAATATAAAAGCCAATGAAAACTTTTGGATTTCTCTCAAGATGGAAAGAGGTTCTTGAGAATGATCAAACTATTAAATGAATTTTGAAACCCTCAAAATGCTTTGTGATATGAATAAAATAAAATTAGTATTTCTTGCAGATTTCAAATATATCAGACAGAATAATTGAACTTCAAATCCTTTTAAGAATTACTTTGTTTTGAATTAACCCTTAGACCGGTCCCTTATCCAATGTTGGGCAGATGGCGTCAAACTTCATTCAAATCTTCATGTACAACTCTGAAAGATAGTGCCACACACCATCCACTACCATATATAGGAAGGATCATTCCACAACATATATTTTAGTCAAATTGAATTTAATTTCTCACAGAAAACAAATTAGAAAAAGTTACATAGACAATACTTCATATGTAATCTTTGATGATCAAAAATATATACTAAAAATAAATCTTCCACTAAGTATCTAATAATAGTAATTGATTTTGAAAACAATAATCATAGAGGACTAATCTGAATAAAAGGAAATCAACTTACAATCTCCAATTTGGATATAAAATAGTTGTCTTTGTATTAATATCAAAAAAGAGGTACAATTGATGTGTGCTTTAGTTGGAATATTCTACCTATCATTACAGAGTAGTGTCTGGGTATAATTTTTATCAATTTTACCCCCCTTCATCATCATTTTTGGTATCCAAGTTTCTATAAAAATTAAGGGATGCAACAAACTTCAAAATGATGTGCCTCTTCCTAACTAAAACCTAATTTCAAGTGAAAAAACTTAATTACAATGAAACAAAACAAACAAAAACTAAACAGTGAGAAAAACTAATCTAAAAGAACAATTTCATCCTTGACATCCTTATCTGAACTTCCAATGCTTCTGAGATCTTCTGTAATACCCCTCTAACCCTAATACAATTTTTGTGCTTTTGAATGAAGTAAGATCTTTCAATGTTTTCTTACAACTTAATACTTGTTTAATCTATTCCTATAGTTTGTTATAATGGTTCCATGAGCTTGTACCTGAGGATTATAATATTAGACATATTGTGTAAAGGTATCATTTGTGTATGTGCATATTAAGGACCTTCAGGAACTTTCTGAATACATTTAGGATGTTAAATAATATGTACTTGATATATATATATATATATATAGGTGTGGTTATTTATACTTTCTTCTATTAAGGTAACTTTTGATGAATCGTGTATCTCACTTAATGATTTAGGATATTTCTCATGATTATGTTGATTTATTATTAGTATCGATTATATACTAACCCAATGTTGAGGATTCTAACCCTCATTATGATAATGCTATATTATTTGTGTGTGTGTGTGTATACAAGGTGTGTTTTCATGATTCAGGATGAGGTTGTAGTTACTCACATGGGTGAGGTCCACACGATGTATCAATCCTGATCATCTATCTACAATGTCTTCTTTTATATGTACATCAATGCACATGTATTTCTTCTCTGTGATGCAGGCTTGCAAGTACTGGGCATCGACTTCACCTGGCTTCACAGGTCTGAGTGTACCCCAAAATCCTTGATCATTGTTTTTGTTACGGAGACAGTACCAATTCCTCGCAAGATTAATCCTACCCCTGGTCCTTGCTCCTGGGTTGAGTCTTTTAGAATTTTTCTCTTGGTTGTGGTCTTGTGTTCAATTATGTTATCTTGGTGCTTTAAGTTGATTATTGTGGTTATTAATTATAGTCACTAGGACTAGGTGAGTATTGATTTGTGTGAGTGGAGATTCTCTCTATGCCTAATGGAATTCCCATATGTTAGTAATAATATATATGTCCTATGAAATTAAATACATTATAATAATCTTTGTCAAGTGTATTCATAAATGTATCTTTTATAATAATATTTACATGGATATATATACACATAGGCATATGGGTGCACACATATGCATATGTTTATATTTATGTGTGTTTATGTATTTATTCATGTGTGTGTGTGTGTGTAGACACCTAAATTTGACCAGGTGTATCTTAAATATCAAATTTATAAATCTCAGCCAATTGCCCCAAATCTCATCAAAATGCATTAAAATGGATCAAAATCAAATCAAATGGACATTTATCAAGCAAAGTGGAAAAAAATCAAATTAAATCAAAGGATTAAATAATAATGAATTCAAACAATTAAATTCAAGCCTAAAAGGGATTAATCAAATTATGCAATTGATTTTAATCAATTAATTGTATAGTTTAAATCAAAAGTCAAATCCAACACATTCACCCTTGCATGGCTAAATTAATTAAATGATTGAATTAAATAATTCCTAATTTTTTTCAACTCAAATTGATCAACCAATGAGAGTTGAGGATCTTGTCTTCTTGTCCCACCCTTTGAGGACAACCATTTAAATTTCCCTCCATTTGAAATCACCTCAAAGCTTTTTACTCAACCAAGGCTT
>MU224538.1:6264358-6280061 GCA_018584345.1 Thuja plicata | reverse complement strand
GGCAGTCTCATCCCTAAAATCTAGGGATGCTCCTAGAAACTAGGAAACACACCCAAATCACCTGAAATTGAAACCAAGGGATGATCCTGTAGAACCTCAAATTTGGAAGCTAACACCACTGCCTAAAGAGTAGGAATCTCCCTCCTAAAAAGTAGGAATTGCCTCCTAAAATCAAGGAACGACCCCCAACTAGTCTGCAACTGCCCAAGATACCAAATACGAACACTGAATAATCTGAGTGAGTCTCTAACGACCATTGTCAGCCTATGAGACCCCATAATAGGCTAACTCTCATGTCTCTGCTAGACAGAGCTAAAGAGGGGACATGAAAATCCTCCCCTCTTGGAGATGCTTGCCCACAAGCAACTACAAAGTTGGATGCTACAAAATAGTCTCACCCTCCCAAGTGGCGTCCTCTATAGGGAGACCTCTCCAGTGAACCAAGTGCTTCCTGAATCACCCTACATCTTAGCTGGCATCCCCTCTCTTCCAAGATCTCCTTAGGAACCAAAGTAATAGTACAATCCACCAGGATCCCAAATGAAGCCGTACACCATGTCCCTATCATATACTGTAGGCACCCATAGCATCATCTGTGATGCCAACCTGATATATCTATAACCAAGCAAAAGATGACCACTCACCCAAACTCCTGTACTGAATCTTCCTTAGCTCGGGTCCCAAAAAAAGTGAACCTCAAGATCATCATGAACCAAGATGTACGGGTGACCAAAATCACTGGCACACTGAAATTCCCCCGCACACCCAACCAAAATGTCCTGGGTGTGTAGACCATCTGCACAACAGTGATGAATACCCCTAGAAATATTTGCATATGAATTTGGATACTCACTCACTGCATAACTGCCCAACATGTCCCTATCCTGCAAGCCATTACCCACTGACTTGCAACTCCCAGCACCTAGAGATAAAGAAAACCCATCCCATAAAGGATGGTATGGTGACACACCTAACCCACACTAGTATGTCACCAAATCCAAGACCTGTGGGTCAAAAGAAAAGTGATGAGCACTCATCACTGTAATTTCTCGGTAATATGCTCCTATCTCTATCAGCGGCTCATCACTATCAACCTAAAAACTAGAAGAGAGCTCAAACCTCTGAGTCTGCCAAGTTGTCTAAGTAGCAATACTATCAAGTCTCGCAGCATACCTGACAGCATGGTCTCTATCATGGAACATCTGAATGTACTCAGACTTAAGTTCTAATAAAGCCCTCAATATGAACCTCAAGTCACTCAAATGAGTACCATTCCTAATGCCATACTGCCTCTCCTCAAAATCCACTTCCCATATGAGGTACTCTACATACCTATAAGTATAGTCATAGTGAGATAGAGTGGATTTAACTTTCTCACCATTGACTCTCAACTGATTTCTCCATCCCCCTAAAATAGCACTAGGTTGGTCACTCATAGCTCGATGGGGTGATTCAAAAGAAATCAACTCTATGATTGAACTAGATGGTGCCTCAACCAACACCTGTGAAGATGACGTGGTGTCACTAACTACCATTTGGCATCTCTCTGAAGTCTCTACCACTGCCATCTCAAAACTCTCAATAAACTGCTCTACATAATCAAGCTTAGGACTAGCTACCAGAGGATTTGACACTTCAATAATTCCTCCAGCATCTACCCCAGTTTCTCTCATCTCATCAGTAACTATAAAGCTCAAGGCATGAGTGGATGTAACTGCATCCCTATCACATTTACTATCCCCAACTATGGATGTCATCATATCACCAGCCACCACTATGTGTATCTGCACTAGAACAGGTACTAGTGTAGACCGCAATCTATCTAACTCCATAGTCACCTCTGCTAAACATCCCTGCGACTCCCAGAGAGCCAACTAAGTGCCCTCTAAAGCCATAGAAGACATTGTGAGCTCCTGAGTAAGCTCACTCACCTCCTCCTCTCTATCCATCATAGCCTTGTATGTTGTACTCCCCCACTCAACTAAGTGATCTTGGTCGGCTACCAGCTGTAAATAATCCTGTCACAAAATCCTAATAGCCTCCTATAAGGAATGAATCTCTATCAAGGATAGGTAACAACTACCATGCTCATCATCCATAGGAGTACCCCATCCATGAATAGATAGTAGCTGTCAAGCAGCATCAAAATGCTCGAATGTGGTAACAATATCATACTCCCTGACTCTCAACTAACTAGTCACATGATGACTCTGAATAATAGGCCTCCTATGCATCACCCCTGGCACACTGTCTGTACTATGAATAGAAGTGGTAACCAACATACTCCTCTTAGAAATACTATCCCCCAGTGTGCTATCATCTGAGCTCTAAGAACTAACAACTGAACTCCCATCCTCAAACAAAGTACTAGCAGCTGAAACATCTCCATCAAACTCCTCTATACCTAAGGAACCTACTACAAAATCTACCTTCTCAACACTCTCAGCTGCCTTTTCCTCTGTAACCTCTAATTAATCTAGATCCTAGGACCAATCTGCACTCTCCTGCAACTCAGAGTCCTCTCCCAGGGTCTGATACAGACATGACTCACTACTAGTGGAGTCATCCTCAAGAGTCACATAGGAAGTATTTGAAGCAAACCAAGATGCTAGCAAGGGCTCTACCTCCTCAGGTGACCAAGACTGAACCCCATCTAACTCCCTACTAAAAAATGAATCAGATTCATGCTGGCATGAGTCTGTATCTACTGTCTCAAACTCAACACTGGTATCATCACATGCCAACTCTATGCTCAAATCCTCAACACAAGAGAATAATGGCATCTCCTGCACTAACCCAATCTCGGGATTGCCGCTATCCAAATCTATACTATTTGATTCCAACACCTCAAGGCAATCCTCAAATGTGGTATCCTCCTCCTCTGGTGATCTAGAGTCCACTGTCATATCCTCCAACACTAAAACACTCCCACAGACAATAACCACCTCAACCTCAACCATAGAACCATCATCATGGCAATCTAAACATAAGTCATTGTCTGTCTTTATAATACAATCCGGTGTGCTACATAAATCAACTGTAGGTGTCAACTCCTACTGTACCACTGAATCATTAACTGAGTGCTGAGTTTGCATGCAATTGTCAGCTTGTGTAACTGTAATGTGCTCATCCAATAAGATAGGTAATGATCCTACAATAAACGTGTGGGGTAACTCAACTGGAGGGGCATTGATCTCAGGAACTGATGTACTAGGCCCACGTGCAGCTGTGAAATCATCCTGCGGGTCTCTCCTAACCTCCCTCACCGTGTCAACCTATCTTGTATCTTGTGTCCTCCGAGAAGAAGATCTATACAAGAGTGAAACCATATATCTAGCCGCCTTGGCAATGGTAGCCAGATCTGACAACTATTCACTAAGTCTGTTCTGAATATCTCGACTATGATCCCACTGTCTACCCAAGGAATCAGTTTGTCTTTTAGATTCAAACAAACTATCTGATGGTTTTTTCTGTCTAGCCATTATTGTCTTACCATCTGTCAACTAAGAGCATAAATGTGTAGGCTAACAACTACCCAGTTGCTAATATTAATTATCAAAACCTTTTATCAAATACCCAAATGCTGGAATGATTTATCAAAACTTTTTATCAACTACCCAGCTGCTGGAGTGAATTATTATAACTTTTTCTATAGTCATCTGTGACAGAATTCCACAAACCCTATAGGCTGGCAGGATGTAGGCTCTAATACCACTTAAATATCCCAAGTAGATATATACTCTGCTACTGCTATAAATTTTACTTATATAATTATGTTCTCCTGTAATTGTTTTGATTATCTTGCAGAACTAGACGGAAGTTGCAGAAGGAATGATTTCATTTGATATTTTCAAAATAACTTGGTACAATATAAAGACAGTAACAATAGAAAATAGATAGTAATAATAGTGAATTGATACAAGCATATGAAATTCTAGAAATAGTTCTATTTGTACCAATAAGTGTAATATCAAATCGAATAAAGTGTGGTACCTCCAATACAATCAGTGTTTGGATGTATAAGCTGCTAGCAGCTGCAAACTCCAACAATTTTGCCCACAAAATCCAATGCCCAGTTGATATAGATGGTTGAATGTCTCTACTCCCAATGGCCCACGCCAAAAAGATACAACTGTTGAACGCTGCAAAGATATCCTCTAGTTTCTCATGCCAATGATATGATTTGTTGTAGTAACACCATCAATATCAAATCCTTGTGCAAGAACCAGCAAAATTTGATCCAGTTGAGGGCTATGTCCCAACTCAATCAACTCTCAGCCTAGGGTTTGATGTCCTAGTGAGGGAATGCTCAATCCAGAGCTAAATGCCACAATATGTTTTTGAAAATGTTCAAAGATGTAAAATATGTCCAAAGAATGACCCAAATTCTCCTTTTATCTCCCTCTCAAAGCCAATCGAACCCTAACGAAGAATATGCATTTTTTTCTTTATTATAAAATGGCTTCTTTTAATTAAAGGCTTTAATGTATAGGAAAAACACCCCATTGCCCAATCAACATAACTCAAGGTGCCAAAAGGTCTCCAGAAGATGAAAATGATTTAGATTAAGTCAAGACCTTTCCAACAAGCTATAACACATAGGCCTGCCTGACCAGAATAAGCCAAAAAACCCTTATTACTCCAATTAGCTATATAAATAGCTTTATTTTAATTTAATTAAATGCAAACTTTGGAAATATTTTTAATATTCCCTTTTAATTAACTGGAAGCCAAACCAACCAAATAATCAGTGAACTGGTCCTATCACTTGTCTGTGACTGATGTCGGGCAACTCGGAATAACTGGCAGTCTCATCCCTAAAATCTAGGGATGCTCCTAGAAACTAGGAAACACACCCAAATCACCTGAAACTGAAACCAAGGGATGATCCTGTAGAACCTTGAATCTAGAAGCTCACACCACCACCTAAAGAGTAGGAATCTCCCTCCTAAAAAGTAGGAACTGACTCCTAAAATCAAGGAACAACCCCCAACTGGTCTGCAACTGCCCAAGTTACCAAATACGAACACAGAATAACCTTAATGAGTCTCTAACCACTATTGTCAGCCTACGAGACCCCATAATAGGCTAACTCTCATGTCTTTGCTAGACAGAGCTAAAGAGGGGACATGACAATCTGCGTAGGTTGTGTGACCATATGCGCAGGAGGAAGGCCCAAGCACACAGGTCATGACCACTTGCGCGGCTTGGACCCCCACCTATGCAGCTTCAGGCCCCAACTACGCAGCATCAGACCCCACCTGCGTAGAACCTTTCCAGGCTGATTTTTATGGTTTTCACAAGGGTTTAGGTATTGTTTTTGGAATAAATTATGTATGATTTCATGTAATATGGTTTTAATGTCATTCATGGTTCATTTTGGTGCCTCCTTATACATTTTGAAGCGTTTTATGCTACATACTCTTAATTCCTTATACTTTAAGTTACATTTTATGTAATACCTTCCAGGATGTTTGAGAGTGGTTTCAGCCTCCTAGGAGTTCAAATAAAGATTCTAGATTTTGAAGGTTTTAGGAAATTTCAAACTTAGCCAAATTTTAGGAATCAACGTGTTTTCTGTAACATGATCTTGTTATGATGTTTTGTGGATTGATTTGGTACCAAAAGGCCCTGGTTATATGGCTTTGTAAAAAAAAATTATGTTTGGTACATTTTGATGTCTTCTTATGTGTTATTTACCATCTTGAATGCCAGATTAGGGTTTAGGACTGTCTGGTGGACTAGGGTCAATCAGTGATCCCTTAAACCCAATCCTAGGTTACTGTGATGTTATAATTTATGTTTTTATGAGTTTCATGATGTTGTTGAGATTCCCTTTTGATGCATTTGATGCAATGTGGATGTGTTTTATCTATCTGTGTACGCGATTGCGGTTTAGGGTTGTCCAAAGGATTCAGGACAATTATTATTTTCCTAAACTCAATCGTTTGATGTCGTAAACAATTGTGTACCTGTGGTACTTATCTTTATGTGCATTGATAATGTTTTTTAGAGGTAGGGAACCTAAGAACACTAGGTGAGTGGCTCACAGTGAGGGGTTGGGGCCCTAAGTGGCTACTACCAGGATAACCCACTAGTGAGTTGTTTAATCCAGTGAAAACATTAATAAAATTATGGGAAGGGGTACTACACATTAACTAAGATAAGCTTCGCCCATGTCGGTAGTGCTAGTATAGGCTACGGATGGGAGTGGGAGAAGGTGCTATTGCGATAGCACAATCGAACAATCTCATCCCTATGAGAGATGTTCGGTTCTGCATGTGCCTACTTGGGGTCGGGGCCTAGAGTGGATTACCAAGAAAACCCAAGGGGTGAGGGCTATGCGATGACACTCACCAAGCGTGTTGCTTAGAGTTCCTACCAATGTGATTTATGTCTATGCGATCTTCTTTCATTTTCAAGTTATGTTTTGTTTTGGGAAAAAAACTATCCTCTCCTTAGGAGTATCCTAGTTGTTACCTTCTTGCGTGGACCTTGGTCTTTATCTCCTAGTATGGGGGAGTGGACTCTTTTTGGATCCACATGGTTGGGTGGTTAATATTTATTATATCAAGGTACTATTCATGGTCAAATGGATTTTCTTGGCTCCTATTCCTTCTGGATTTTCAGTTTTGAAGACTTCTCATTTTATATGTAAAGATATACTTATGCATGTGCATTCTTGTAATAGAAATCTCTTGTAAATCATTGGATCTGATGATATGATGTATATCAATGTATCAAAGCAATGTATAAGGGAATGGGTAGATCTAGGTAAAAGGAAAGGGAAAATATTGTATGTTATGAACATGAGAAGATAATGGTTAAGGGTATTTATTCATGTATCTTTTGTTAATTTTCGGCATCCAAGAAATTATCTTAGACTTAGTATGAAATAATGTATTTATGAATGAATGTGTTATTTCTTGATGTAAGGTTGTGGAAGATTATTATGAATTAATGAATAAATAGCTATAGAATTTAATATTGGATTATGTTTACTATGTTTCACAAATGTGTATGGAATAATAAAGTATATAGGGCATTACTTATCTATCAAATGTTTATCTCTCACCTAAATGCTTAATGAATAGTGTAAATAATGACATAATTTTAGTAAAGGATAACTCACATAGATACCTGTTAAAAGTAAAGGAATGAATTGGTAAAATTATGTTAATCAATCAATGCCATAATGGGTAAATGAATAGATTAGATTATGTTTCTTGAATAGTGGTGATAGGGAACCTAAGGGGACTTAGATTAGTTGGTAATATTTCATTGAAAAAATATATATATATATTCACATCCTTTAATAGTTAGTTGGCTTATCCTCATGCGTTCCCTGGCGGGGCGTGACATCTTCAAGTAGTCATCAATCCATTTATCAATATGCGAGTGGGAAGGCCATTTTAACTATGAAAATTCAAAACCATTGATGAGGATATCTCATGACTTCTTGCATGTGGCAACATAGACTTCAATTTGAAAATTAGCAAAAAGTTTCTCTAAGAAATAATCAATCTTAAAATCCTTTTTCTCCTTCAAATAAAAAAGGTATTCTACAAAGAGAAAGCATATAAATGTTATAACTAAATACTGAAGGAGATTGTTAAAAGTGCAAATGTCAAAGTTGATGAGAATGTACAGAGATCAGAAAGAACATGTTGGTATGACATAGCTGAAGAAAATAATCAAATTGAGAAGAACAAGACTTGGATTCCAATTCCCAAACCTATTGACAAAAATGTGATTAGTACTAAGTGGGTATTCACAAACAAATTCAATAGAGATGGTAAAGTGGTTCGGAAAAAAGAAATATTGGTATGCAAAGGATATTCACAGATGGAAGGTATTTAATTTATAGAGACATTTTTTCCTATAGCTATACTTGAAGCTATTAGATTACTTCTTGCATATGTAGCTTAAAGAAAATTTAAAGTCTATCAGATGGATGTTAAGTCTGCATTCTTAAACGGTGAACTAGAGGAAGGTGTTTATATTGAGAAACCTCATAGTTTTACTCTAACCAAGGATGGAGATATAGTTTGTAAATTGTAGAAATCTTTGTATGGATTAAAGAAAGCTCCTAGATCTTTGTATGCCAGATTGGATAGGTATTTGACAAAGGTTGGTTTCAGAAAGGGTAGTGTAGACATTAACTTATATCTCAAAATAATTGATGATAATATCTTGGTTGTTGAAGTATTTATGATGATATTATATTTGGTGGTAATGATGAGTTGAGTACAGGTTTTTCTGATGAAATTAAAAAATAATTTGAGATGTCTATGATACGTGAGATGAAATTATTCCTTGGATTGAAAATTACACAGTTGAATAAAGAAATTTTTATCACACAGTCCAAGTATGTTAGATAATTGTTGAAGAAATTCAGTATGGAAGATTCAAAACCAGTAGGAACTCCTATGGTTATTGGTTGCAATTTAACTAAGGATGATGATTATCCTTGTGCTAATCAGACATTATACAAATATTTGATCAGAGGATTGCAATATGTAACTCATTCTAGACAAGACATATCAAATATTGTAGGAATTGCTGCAAGATTTCAAGTTGAACTGAAGGAATCACATATGGATGTTGTCAAGACAATTTTTAGATACTTGAAGGGTACAGTTGACTGTGGATTATGGTATGAAAAAAGATGATGAATTTACTCCATATGCATACACTGACGTTGATTGGGAAGGTAATGTGGATGATAGGAAAATTACTAGTGGAGGTGCATTATTTTTGGGTAGAGGACTAGTTTCTTGGATTAGTAAGAAGCAGGATTGTATCTCTCAATCTGTTGTTGAGGTTGAGTATGTTACTGCTACAATAAGTTCTAATTAAGTTGTTTGGATGAAGAAAATTCTAAAGGATATAAGGATGAGCATTGATGAACCTATTTTTATTCACTGTGATAATTATAGTGCTATAAATATCTCAAAGAATCTTGTGTTACATTCAAAGACAAATCACATTTCTATTAAATATCATGTTTTGAGGGATAAAGTCAGTTTAAAGGAAGTGAAAATAGAATTTGTATATATTAAGGAACAGATTACTGATATATTTACAAAGCCTTTTCCAAAGGATACATTTGTGTATCTCAGGGAGAAGCTTGGGGTGATAGCCCATCCTTATCAAAACTAATGACATTGAGGATGGAATCATTCCATAAAATATATAAGAATATAATTAGTTGGATTGATGAGATTGGGAACTATTCCTTAGGGAGAGCAGTCTTATGGTTATTATGGTTTGGTATTGAGATTTTGCTATTTTTCCTTTTGAGGTGAGTTTAGTTATTTTTCTTGTCTTTGGCCATTTTTCATTGATGTCAAAGGGGGAGAGATTGTGTGAAAAGAAAAAGATGATTATGCTTGGGAGAGATTGTGTTGAAGTGGGATATTCAGAGTGATCAGGTGGATATATTTTTCCTATACTTTCAAAGTGATCAAATGGATATATTGTGCCTATACTTTCAGAGTGATCAGGTGGATATATTAATGTCTTTGTGCATTGATCATTTTTTCACTTCGCATATTGTCATAAATGCATAAGGGGGAGATTGTTGGAATATTTTTGAGCATATCAAAGTTTGGTGTTTGGATGTGTTGACATTAATGTTTTTTCATTGATGTCAACATACTAATTGTTATTTCAGACAGTGTGTTCAGTATGTTAAGTAAAGAATATTTTAGTTGATTAGGTGATATATTGAAGATCTTGAGTTGCGATCATGAGATATTGTTCAAAGGTGTTTTTAGATGATCTACAAAGGTTCATAGAAGTTTGGATGATAGTTTGAGTGAGGTATGATCGAGTTGTTGGTTGTTATTGTTATAGTACTCCTATGTATAGTGGATGGGTATTTGGATCAATATATCTTGGATTTGATGTTTTAGAGGTTGTGAACCTAATGATTACATAGTGCCTTATCATTTTGTTCATAGCTAGTGTTTCTCATGATTCAGAGTATGACAAGCTATCTTCTGTTGTGATAGAGTTTGATATTTTAGTGTTCTTCTTGATCAAAGATGGAGATGAGATGATGTGAATGTTATGAATGGTATTAATGTTTCTTGTTGCTGTTCTTGGATCACATGATGATCATGTTGTTGGAATACACTGTGTGAGGTGATCAGATTTGATGTTTTTATAGTGTGTTGGTTTTTCTTCATTTAGGTCCTAACCAACTTGATGGAGTAACATGTTGTGAGTCTTGATGCTGCTTTGGTGACACGCAATTTTGTTTGTGGTTAAAGATTTGGGTCCAATCTAATTATTATCCAACTTGATTTGGATTTCTTGGAAGATTGAGCATAATGTTTATATCTTTTATTTTAATAAGTCTTAGTCGACCTAGTGGTTGATTATTATTTGTAATCGGTATAAATGAGAGATCATTTTGTAATTGTGAGAGAGAGGTGTGCAAATATAAGAATAATTAGTGTTCTGCATTTAAGGAAGAGTTTGTGCTTCATTATAATTGTATTAGCATTGGAGATGTTATTTGTCAATTTATTTTTAATGGACTACATGTCCACCCTATTGTAATTGAAGATAGATCGGTGAACCTAACTAAGGGCTAGATCGGTGATTGCATTGTGAGAAGTGAGCTCTAGTTAGTGAGCCTATAGATTCAGTTGTTAGCCTGTGGGTCCTAGTGCATCCTTTGTTCTCTATTTTTCTCTTAACTAGACAATACTTTTAGTAGAGGACATTCATCTTGTGGGTTTGATTCCCACTGGGGTTTTCCCTTAATCGAGTTTCCTCGAGAACACATCTTTGTATTTTATGTTGTGGATCTTGCATTATTGTTTATCTTTCACATCTAAGTGGCTAAAGTGAAATTAAAGATAATGGTGTGTACAAATAATTCACCCCCTAGTTGTGCTTGCCTCCTTTTGGGCCTAATATTCATAAGGGGTCTTCAGGGGTCCTAGAACATATTAATGTGTCCTAGGACCCCTTAGGACCCTTTAGGAACCCTAAAATGTATGGTAAGGGGTCGAGTTCATAAGGGGTCCTAGGATACATTAAGGTGTCTTACAAACCCTTATGACCCATTAGGACCCTTCATTACCCCTCTCTCTATATTAGGGGTTGTAAGGGTTGTTAAGGGGTCCTAAGACACATTAATGTGTCTTAGGACCCCTTTAAGACCCCTTAGGACCCCTTAGGATCCCTTACCATACAATAATGTATGGTAAGGGGTCCTAAGGGGTTTTAAGTGATCTTAAGGGGTCCTAAGACACATTAATGTGTCCTAGGACTCCTTAAGACCCTTTAAGACCCCTAAGATGTATGGTGAGGGGTCCTAAAGGGTAATAAGGGGTAATAATGCACCCTAGGACACATTAATGTTTCATAGAACCCCTTATGACCCCTTACAACCCTTTAGGACCCCTCTCTCTACATCTTAGGGGTCGTAAGGGTTGTTAAGGAATCCTAAGACACACTAATGTGTCATAGGACCCCTTAAGATCCCTTACCAGACACTAATGTATGGTAAGGGTTCCTAAGGGTTTGTAAGGGATCTTAAGGAATCCTAGGACATATTAATGTGTCCTAGGACACCTTTAACCCATTATAACCCTTTAAGAACCCCTCTCTCTACATCTTATGGGTCATAAGGGTTGTTAAGGGGTCGTAGGACACATTAATGTATATTGGTTCCAATTAAGACCCATTAGGACCCCTTACCATACACTTACCATACATTAGTGTATGGTAAGGGGTCCTAAGGGGTATTAAGGGTCCTAGGACACATTTATGTTTCCTAGGACCCCTTACGACACTTTAAGACCCCTAATATGTATTGTAAGGGGTCTTATGGGGTCATATAAGGTCCTAGGGAACATTAATGTGTCCTAGGACCCCTTATGACCCTTTATAACCCATCTCTCTACATCTTAGGGTTCGTAAGGGTTGTTAAATGGCCCTAGGACGTCCTAGGGCCCCTTAGGACCCCTTACCATACACTAATGTATAGTAAGGGGTCTTAAAGGGTATTTGAACACATTAATGTGTCCTAGGACCCTCTAGGACCCCTCTCTCTACATCTTAGGGTTCATAAGGGTTTTTAAGGGGTCCTAAGACACATTAATGTGTCCTAGGACCCCTTACAACCCCTTAGGACCCCTTACCATACAATAATGTATGGTAAGGGATCCTAAGGGGTCGTAAGGGTTCTTGAGGGGTCCTAGTAAACATTAATGTGTCCTAGGTACCCTTATGACCCCTTAGGACCCTTTAAGACCCCTAAGATGTATGGTAATGGGTCATAAAGGATCCCAAGGTGACATAAGGGGTCCTAGGACACATTAATTTGTCCTAGGAACCCTTATGACCCCTCATGACCCTTTAGGACCCCCCTCACTACATCACAGGGGTTGTAAGGGTTGTTAAGGAATCCTAGGACACATTAATATGTCTTAGGACCGCTTACAACCCATCAGGAACCCTTACTATACACTAATGTATAGTAAGGGGTCCTAAGGGGTCTTAAGGGGTCTTGGTACACATCTCTCTCTCTCTCTCTCTCTCTCTCTCCTTTTCTTATTCTTACATAGGGAGAACACCCTATGTAAAATAGTAAAAAAGGTAAAAAAAAAAGAGAAAGGAACTCATGATTGAGACCCACTTTTTCCTTTAATCTGTCTATTTTCAGTGCATTATCAGACAAACATACACTTTCCATGGTGTTGAAGGTCAGAGAAAAGAATATTTTATCAATTTGTCACCACCTTTTTGTTCAAAAATCAACATAGAAGTGTAAAAGTCAATGTTTCTTAGAAAAATTGATCATTTGATGTAAGTTTTTCATTTTTTACATTTGAAATGTGAATAAGTACTTTTTTTTTATAATTAATATAGTATGGGCTTGTTAGTTTCATATTTTTACTTATTGTAATAGAATTTTTTTTTACAATTCAAGTTTGAATTAGGAGTATGTGTGAAAGCTCAAAATTTTAGAGAGTTTCAAAGTAATTTGAAAATTGAAATGAACAATTCCAATTGGGAAGGTGGATTGGACATAAATAGAATTTTTCAAAAATCTTTAACTTACTTATACACACATGTAGAATTCATCATCGTGCCAAGGAAATGAGCAAAGATTCTAACATCGGAAGAGCGTGAACTAGAGAAAGATAAGAAAAGGGACATAATGAGACAACTTCGTGAACAAAGAAAATTGCATACCATAAAAGAATATTTTCCTTTGTTTTGAGGAACATAAAACATCAATAGAAAGTAAGAGAGAATTGGAATTGGAAACACAAAGGAAACGGATGAGAAACTTGTGTGCAACAAGACAATTGAATTACGAAGATGTGGGTACGTCATCTATGAGATCCCAAGTTGAAGGGACATCATCATCCCATGTTAGAACCACACCATTATATCATGTTGAAGACACACAATACTCTACATCCCAAGGTGTAGGTACACCATTACATATCATGTTGAAGTCACATCATTGTCTACATCCCAAGATGTAGGCACACCATTCTCTACATCCCAAGGTTTAGGGACACAATTGTATCATGTTGACGGAAAACCATTATATATATATATGAAGGTGTAGGAACATCATCATTTCATGTTTAAGTCACGTCATTAACATCTCATGTTGGTGAGGTTCCACCTTTCACATCTTAATTTTAAGGCATGTCATCTTTGGTTAAAGGTACGCAATCCATTCCTGATGTTCTTGATGTTTGTAATGTTGAGCCCACTCAACACTCAAGAAAAACTCCTATAATTTTGTATAGAAAGCCAAAATATTTGATTGATATTGATACTAATATTTTGAAATTAATGCCTGACAAGATTCCCAAGCGTACTTGTCAAAGATATACTAACCACATTTGGAGATTATTTTTTGAGAATTTAAATGTGATAGGAAGATGTCAACTATTTGTTGAAATTATGAGAAATCTAAAATTCAGGCCCATCATGAAGATTCTTGGACCAAGAACAATTGACAAGTAAAGTAAAAAATCAATTGTAAATAATATAATGGTCCTACATATGAGAGTGTGGGTTCTACATTACGCACGAAAGATAGTAATGTCTAAAGATGTGTACCTACATAAACAATAGTAAGAACTCAAAAGAATAAATCTATACTCATTAGAAAGACAAGAAAAGCATTGCAAATAAGAAGAAATTCTCTAATGAGAGTCATGGGAAGGCATCAAAGAGTGGAAGATCCAAATAGTAATGAGTTATGGGGATGTTCTGGTAGACTACCATGAAAAGATAAAAAAAAATTGTTGAAGCTTTAAATTCCTTGATTGAAGTTTTTTGGAAGAATAACACATGAGTATCTCCTAATTAAAGAGGTGTCATAAGAAGGAGGATTGGTAGTCAAATCCGTGATCCACATCTGAAACATTTTTTGGATTCAACTTAGACATAATTCTTTGAAAAATTTATAGGTATGTATCCTCAAATTAAAATTAGTCAAAGATATTTTGAAATGGCTAAACCTTTTTATGTCAAGATAAATCACACACACACAACGTTTTGTTGTAGGGTACATATTGAATTTTCTAACCATTATGATGTTTATCGACATATATGTGTAGATTTCCATTCAAACAATGTTTTCTAGGATTGTAACATAAAGGACCCACCATGACATAAAATATAAAAGATGGAAAAGATGATAAAGGATGTGATTTAGTAATTGAAAATATTCTAGTGTATCATCTCATGGACATTTTTCATGAAAAAATTGTTTATGGTATGCAAGGGATACACATAGAGCTTGATGGTTGGATTTACAATTCAAGTTGTGCAAGGACACATTCCCACTTCATAACATTATCTCAGTTGTGGAATTCACAGAGAACTACACACTACAACCACAAAATTAGGTGCAAGCAAAGTATTACAACTCTCATCAGGTTGCTATATTTGTTCATATAGCATTAATGCATTCACCTAACAATACAGAGGAGAATAAGAAGATATTGAGGGAGCATCATTTTTTATATCAGCGATGATTTCTCACATTCTAAAAAAAAATTAGATGGTTTCTTTCATCTATTTTATGGTGATTTGGCTAACATGGGCATATCATATCGTCAACACATCATATGGTCAGACAATTGTGCATCTGAATTTGATAATTCTTGGATGTTTTATTGGTTTAGCAGGATGCATAAGGTCACTAGTATTCAATATATGTGGAAGTTCATGGAGGGTGGTCATGGAAAGGGAGAGAACGATGTTGCAAGTGCATGTATCAAAAGAGCCTTAGCATGTGAATTTTTAAAGTACAAATATCAAGCAACATTGTTAATATGCGAGATGTATCCTCCCGCGGTGTAATTCTACAATGGGTCTAGGTAATGAAGGTGAGTCTACGGTTCATAGATTTTTTAGGTTGATAGATGAAAATAACATTGCACCATATCATTATTATTGTACACTGACAGGATCAAGTGAGCTACAATATTTTAGATGCTCTAATTCAGTTTCATGGAGTATCCACACACAACATATGGCATGCTTTTGTTCACCATGTGTAGATGAAGGCTAGGATGAGTGCGAGTCAAAGGAGTGGGTCGAAGAATGGTGTAGGAAGGAGATAGGAAGAGAGAGTGATGAGAGAGAGAGAGAGTGATGAGAGAGAGAGAGAGGAGGAGGAGGAGGAGGAGGAATGGGATAGGGAGAG
>MU224538.1:6227454-6264140 GCA_018584345.1 Thuja plicata | reverse complement strand
AATGGGGAGAGGGCGAGAGAGGAGAAAAGAGATATGTGAAAAGGGAAAAAAGATTAAAGGTTTAGGGTTTAGAGAAAGAGATATAGGTAGAGAGAGGTAGGAAGAATTAGGGAGAGAGTGAGAGAGGATGGGAAGAGAAGGAGAGAAGAGGGGCGAAAGGATAAAACCTATAAACATTATTCATCAACCCTAAATGCCTTATCCCTCTCTCCCCCTAACTCACTTTATCATTCTTTTCCTTCTCTCCATCTTCCCTACCTCTCCCTATCTCCCCCCTCTTTCTCCTAAAACCTAAATCCTACCTAAGACATAAGCCCTAAACCTCTCTCTCTCTCTCTCTCTCTCTCTCCTAAATCCTAATGTTTTTATATGGAGCCTAATCAGAGTCAAAAGTTAAATTTCCCCACTTTTATCACTGTACTTTCCTTCCAAATTATTAATAGGGGTTTGGGGACAGCGCCCCTTGTAGGGGTCTGGGGGCAGCACCTTTAGCATGGTTAAGGGGTAGCATCCCTCACAGGGGTCAAGGGGTAGTGCCCCTCACATGGTCAAGGGCTAGCACCCCTCGCGGGGTCAAGGGGAAGCACTCATCGCAGGGTCTAGGGACAAGGGGAAGCGCCCCTTGAAGGGTTAAGGGGAAACACCCCTCACAGGGGTCAAGGGGTAGTTCCCCTCACACAGTCAAGGGGCAGCACACCTCATGGGGTCAAGGGGAAGCACCCATCCCAGGCTCCAGGGATAAGGGGCAGTGCCCCTTACAGGGTCTACCCCCACAACCAAAACCAAATTAACACCTTGAGAACCACACAAAACTCCATATTGCACACCATTTTCTCAATGAAATGTTGGATTTTTACATTTGGCACTCACCATATATGGCACACGTCATATTTAGAAGGTTTTTTTGCATGTTTTTATTGCCACATTTGGTGCACGCAAAATAGGGCATGTGCTTGATTTGGCATGCACCCTTTTAATTGCATTGGGATCCACCAAGCCTAAGGCTTGGATTTGCATTTGAAATCCATTCCAAAGACTTGGAGGATTCAAAGAGGTCTGTTACATTTTTCCAATAAACATACAAAAAATTAAAAATGTTTTGTGTGTGCTCCCTGTTAGGTTTGCACGTGGTTCAGCAATAAAAAAATTAGATGACATTATGTTGTAGATCTCTCTATTAGTATAAACATATAATTTATTTTAGATTCTGATTATGTTAAAATTTTCATCTATAATTTCTTTTATAAGTATTCCATTTTTTGTCGAAAACTAATGTGTACTATTTTGGGCTTAGATTTTGGTTCATTTTTCAAATTTTGAAATAAGTTTTTTTAGAAACTAGACTCCATTCTACACACTTTTTAAAAAAAATAAAATATTTTGATTTTTTATTAGTTTTCAATGATTTCTAGGTGGAGCACACAAATTTCATATTTTCAGGATGTGTCCATTTCAACAATTTGTAAAAAATCATACATTCATAAAAAAACTAGCAGAAAAATCCAGGACAAACTACATGATGTTAGCTAACTTCTCACTAGAGAGATTAAAAAATTCAAAAAAAAAAGTTAACATTTTAGGGGGAGCACACCAGACACTTTGTTATATTTTTCACAAAAAGTAGGACCACTTTTTGTGCTCCCACTTTTTAAGGGCCTTAATATCCATTATTTTCAAAACAAATTAGTAGTTTACAAACTAGATTGAGAGTACTACAACTCTTGTTCTTGTTTCATCTTGAAATTTTGAGTCTAACTATCTTCAATTTCACGTCGAATTTCAAAGTTTTCTGATTTTAGAAAAAAAAATGTGGCATCTTATACCCCCTCTTTAATCCCCAATCTTTGTGCAGTTACCCATAATTTGTCTTTACTCGGGATGAGTTGCCTCTTAAATAAATCCAAGATCAACATGCCTCCTTAATGGTTGTTATCCTTATGAATGAAAATCTTATTCGAAAGACCTTAATTGATAATGGTTTAGGACTTAATTTTTGCATCATTGATATGTTAAACAAAATAAACGCGGATCTTTCTACAATAAAGCCTGATCCTATCCCTATCCGTGGATTTGATAATGTTGCTAAACAAAATATGGGTATCATCACTCTGTCTGTTAAGGTAAGACCTATTGTTTTACCTACTCATATCCATGTTATGTCTGGTGCTCTTAATTACAATCTCCTCTTAGGTAGACCATGGTTACATGCCATGCATGTTTTCCCTTGAACACTCCATCACAAAGTAAAGTTCATTTATAATAATACTATGTAAACTTTGGTTGTTGATGATAAGATGCAAAATTATTTGCATGCTCAGTCAGATGTTAAAATTCTACCTTATATGAATCAACAAGAATTACCTTCCTCTCCCAAAGATGATTCTTCACCTAGTGTTCTTTTGGTTGATAATTGGAAAATCCTTAGGTTTCACACCTTTTGTTGGTGAATATAAGATTCCTTCTACAGAATCTGCACAAAGTGAATCCCATCCAGAACCTAAGAAAGTATCATCTCTTCCCAATAAAATTAGTAATAACTTTGTTCTTTCATCTACTCCTAATGAGACTCTTGAAACTCTTGCAAAATTGGATTGTTATGACATTGTGACTTATGAGGCACCATGATGTATTCATGATATGGTTTATTTTTATGATCATGGTTATCATATTTTGGCTAAAGAAGGTTTTGATGGTCAAGGATGTGGAATACAAGGACAAGAAATTCAAGTTCCTTTAGGAAATGAGGGTAACACACATTCTTTTGGTCTAGGGTACAATCCTTATAAATCCTTCAAGAAGTCTAAAAATCCTTCTCTCAATATTAATACTATTTCTATTGGATATTTATCTCTTTTTCAGACTCATCTTATTGATGATAAGGATAACTCTATTTTACCTCATCTTGATGCTTTCAATAACGATGATTCATTGGCTGAATTTCTTAGAGCCTATGATTACCTCCCTAGATATCATCATAATCATGGGTTTCCTTATTGTCTAAATATGGAAGCATATTTTGGGGAAGACACTAAACCTAAAGAGATACACAAGTTTCCTTTGCCTATGGATATTCCTCAACAAAGTAATTTGTTAATTACTAAAACCATAGATGCACAAATGGATCCTTATAATTCATAAAAGATGATCAAAATTGGAAAATGTCTAGGTGAACATGAACAACAAGAACTTACATCTCTTCCTATTGAATTTCCTGATATCTTTGCTTGGAAATATTTTAACATGTTGGGAATAGATTCTAAATTTGTGACTCATAACATTGTTCTTCCTAATGCAAAACCAGTAAAGAAAAAGATTCATACGATGAACCCAAAAATTGCTTTACTTATAAAAGTTTAAATTGAAAAACTTCTTGATACTAGTTTCATACGTCTTATTGATTGTTCCCCTTGGATATCAAACATTTTTGTTGTATCCAAAGGTGAGGATAAGATCCGAATGTGTACTAATTTTGTTGAACTCAATAAGGCTTCATTAAAAGATGATTTTCCTGTTTTGAATATTGATATGATAGTGGATTCTACTACTAGTCATTATTTGTTATCCTTTATGGATGGTTTTTCTAGTTATAATCAAAATTTCATTCCTCCTCAAGATCAATATAAAACTACTTTCATCATTCCTTGGGGTACCTATTATTGGGTAGTTATTCCTTAGATTGAAAAATGATGGTGCAACTTATCAATGTGTTATGACGCTTATCTTTCATGATTACATCCATATAAAATCTTAGGAGATTGTGTTGATGATGTTTTGGCTAAATCTATCACACACATAAACCATGTTCCTATTCTTAGACAAATCTGTGAATGTATTCATAAATATAACATGCGTTTAAACCCTCAAAAATACATGTCTTTGGTGTTGATAGTGGTAAACTTCTAGAATTTATAATCTCAAATCAGGGTATTGAAGTGGATACTAATAAGATTTTTGCAATTGTTAACATTCCACCTCCTCTTAATATATCGCAAATTCGTAGTATCCAAGGGAAATTCAATCTATTTGAAGATTTGTCTCACACCTTGTAGACCAAACAATTCCTTTCACTTCATTATTGAAAAACGATAACAAATTCTCGTGGAAGGAAGATTGTCAAAAGGCGTTTGAGGATTTAAAATACTATCTTGCTAATCCTCCTGTGTTACGACCTTCTATTCCTAATCAACCTTTCCTTTTGTATACTTCTACTTCAAATAATGTTCTTATTGTTGTCTTAGCTCAGAAGGATGACAATGGAAATAAACAACTTGTCTACATAAGTCGTACCTTGGTTGATTATGAAACATGATACTTTTCAATAGAGAAACAATGTCTTGCCTTGTTTTTTTCTACTCAGAAACTACGACATCATCTTCTTAATTCTAAAATTTATGTTATTATCAAATTCAATCCTTTGAAACATCTTTTCTCTATGACTGATCTTTCTAGACGACTTGCTAAATGGGTAATGATGTTAAGTGAATTTGATCTTAAATTTGTCTCTCAAAAGGCAATAAAAGTAAAAGGAAAAGCCTTGACCACCCACTTAGATTTCACTCCTTCACCTGATACTAATTCAAACCCACCTTCTTTTCTTGATGAGTTTGTTCTTCCCATAGATGATGATAAGAAATGGGAATTTTATTTTGATGAATCTAGATGTCGAACTAACTCTGGTGTAGGTGCCATATTAATACCTTCTTCAAGAAATCCAAGTCCTTTATCTTATCATCTCAATTTCCTTTGCACTAATAATATCTCAGAATATGAGGCCCTTATCGGTGGTATCAAAGAAACTTAATCTCTTAATGTACAACATTTACATATCTATTGTGATTCACAGTTGGTTGTGGAACAAATTCAAGGCTCTTATCAAACTAAAAACACAAAACTATATCAATACTCTGACCTTGGTTTATCTTTTCTCGGTAAATTTTAGTCTTATTTTGTTAGTTGTCTGCCTTGAAAAGATAACAGACATGCGGAGGCGATGGAAAGGGATGCTTTGATTTTTTTATTTAAGGATCATAGTGATAGATATCAATTTTTTATTCACAACATTTGTTCTATGGCCATTTCTGAAGATTCTACTCAAATTGCTTGTTCATTTAGTTTTGATTCAGATGAATGGTATTCACATGTATTTCATTACTTAAAAGATGGAACATTCCTCAAATCTGCCACAAGGAATACTAGGCTAGAATACGAAAATTATCCACTTGATATATCATTATTTCTAATGTTTTTGATAGGCGAGCTTATAATGGTCTTCTTTTACGTTGCCTTAACAAAACTGAGATTCTAGTGGCCCTTGAAGAAGCGCACTCAGGTTCATGTGGAGGGCATTTTGGTGGTAAATCTATGGTTAAAAATTTACTTCATATTATTGGCAAACCATGGAACAAGATTCTTTCTCCTCTGTGAAAAGATGTCACCAATGTCAGCAACATCAAAATTTGATTCATACTCCTGGTCATGAACTCTGTTATCGGGTAGCTTCACGACCTTCCAATCTTTGGGATTTTTATCTTATTGGGAAAATCTTTCCTCTGTCATCACAAGGACATGTTTATATCAGTGCAACTACTGCTTACTTTACAAAATGAGTAGAATTTGTCCCTCTTTGATCCAATACAACAGATGTATTTTGTTCCTTCATCCAAGATAACATTATTTTAATATTTGGCATACCCTCAACTATCATTACTAATAATGGTAATTCTTTCAAAAATAAAACTGTGGAAAAATTCGTTGAAAAGTATCACATTAAGAAATGTTTCTCTACTCCTTACTATCCTAATATAATGGATAAGTTGAAGCTCCTAATAAGTTAATCGAACAAGTCCTTCAAAAAATTGTCAACAAACATAATTTGGCACATTTAATTAACTTATGATTGTTGATCTTATAGAAATAGTATTCGCACAACTGCAATAAGTACTCCTTATAATTTGGTCTATGGTGTGAATGCAATTATACCCTTGGAGTTGGAAATTCCTTCTTTAATTATTTATGTTAAAGTGCTCGTTGACAATGACACTTATAGGGAGCAATGCCTTTAGTAACTTGAAATGCTTGATGAGAAACGCATTAATGTCATAGAATGTATTCAAGCATATCATAAATCATTGCAAACATGATACAATAAAAAGGTAATTGAGAGATCTTTTTCAGTTGACCTGATTTGGTCCTATATGAAAACCAACACAATGTTAATGCCTTACCCAAAGAAAAAGGAAAATTCAGTCCTAATTGACTTGGTCCTTTCATTGTTGCGAAATTTTATGGTTCTGTTGCATATAAGATAGTAGATATGGATGGTAAACCACTTAAAGATCCCATAAATGCTATGTATTCGCCTTTTAACTGTGCTTAAATTCCTATATCCCTCTTCTCTCTCTTTCTTTCTTTTCTATCCATTTCTACATTTAGATGTATGTTTCTACTTTCTACACAGAGCATGTATGATAGACAGATAAGTAATGGATTTTGAATTTTATATATTGCTTCGTTCATGACAAAAGGTATTTCATTTTTTTTGTCTTGAATCTATTTTAGTAATGTCTGTTCTATTTTGAATAAGGATATTACTTTGTTGGTAACATACTTCTTAGATCTGTTCTATGTATAAATCCACATCTAGTTAATGTGTCAGCTAGGCAATGTATTCATTTTTGCATGTGTATATCATTTCATCATTAAAGTTGTATTTAATTTGGCAGTGTCCTGATTAAATCACATATATATCATTTTTAGTCCTTATTGCATGGATTTTTGATCTATCATAAAGAGATTAAAATTAACCATGTATACATTCATCATTATCTTTGTAATTTCTTAAATCATAAACTAAACCATATAATGTTTATAGAATTTATGAAGTTCAAAACATGTAAAACATCTAAAACATTACATATATATTGATCATAATCATATAGTTATCACTGTTCAAAATGTGAACTATCTCAATATACATATATAGAATCAAATTTCATCCATGGGATGATGGCTCCCCGATCCCTTAGAGGAGTGTGGGATAGAGGAGTGTCTATGAGATTTCATCAAATGAGAATGGATCCTCGAGGATCCCTATAGCTCATATCCACAAACAATACCAAACAACTCCTAAATCTTGTGTTTGGCCTCCTCTAGCTCTCACTCCATCCTATCCACTATGTGTTGGAGGCACTCTCATTCCTTCTTTCCCATATCCACTATACATTGGAGGTGCTCTGGTTCTTCCTTTCCTATCTCCAGTTCCACTCTCATAGGTGTGAATGTGTCCTGATGCCTCCCTCTGTCTTGTTGTGGTATATAATTGACTTGCAAGGATGATAGGATTCATGATACTAGGGCCACGTCTCTCACCATATGACTCAAAAACTCATGCCATCATGTTGTGCCAACTGCAAAACATTCTTTATATCAATAACAAGAATATTATATTAATGGAAACATATCATATCATAATCAAACTTTCATACTTGGATCTCCATCCTAATACTTTGGATCAATAATAGTTGTGGTCTATGTTGCTGCACTTTGGGAGGGTGTTAGGGGAATGGACATACTACTCTACCCTCACTCGTGAGCAGGCATCAGTGCAGGATACTCTTATGCAGCTCTTTGTGGGTTTCTCCTCAAGGGAGTGGTATCTATCTCCTCCTCCATGGCTCTTCCATAATCTCCTCATATGGGTACCTCATTAGCCTCTCCAACTGGCTACTCATCCTAGCCTATATCCTCATCCTCTTTGGTCTCCTAATTATATCTAACCTTCCCTCCTAGTCAATTCCACAGCCTCAGGTCACCTGTAGGGTATTCATTGGGGGAGATGAGGGCTACTCCAAGATATATTAAGTATACCTCATACTCCCTGAGTACTCTATAATCTAGGACATCCTTCATTATTGGTATATCGTGTCCCTCTTCTTCTCCTAAATCTATGTCCTCTATCTAATCTAGTGTGGGCCTTAGTAAGTCCCTAGGATGTGATCTCAACCGCTAAGGGTACATATACATGGATATTGCCTGTGGTACACCCTATTGGAAGCCACACTATCGTCTCACTCTGTCATAATAGAACGACACCATAATATAACCATGTCATCCCTCCAGCCATTTGTCTTGCTAAAAATATCTCATATGTCCAGATATCCATTATTTTATAAGGTCACCATATGATATCAATCATCTATAACCGATCGATGATGATCCTCTAGTATAGGAAATCATCCCATCGCCACACTAAGCTTAGTGGATATGTGAAATCCCATGGATATGTCTGATCTATCTCTATAGGGAAATTAGCTAGTTGAGTGTAACTAATATGCTCAAAGGCCCATACCTATTGTAGAGTTCATGTGGCTAAGCTCTTCCACTGGTAGCGAATGAAATTCCCAAGTTTGAAATACAAATGTACTAGTATGCTCCTCCCCCATGGATATACAATGCAGTGTAGCTCCATATCTCAAATTATATGTGTTAGCCCTACCTGCAATGTGGTCCTTTTTCAATCTGGGGTCTCTACACATGCAATGGTACATAGCATTACTTTACAAATTAGGAGTATATCCTTTGTAGCATACATCATTGGCTCTATGGATATTAGATGTGGTCGCTCAGTGATAAATGTGTGACCTAGGAAATACATTTGATCTGCAACAATCTTGTCACCTCAAATTGAGAGGTGGAAAGTCTCACGATCCTCCCTCACAGTGGTAGTCTCATGATGTGTTAAACATCCTCTAATGGGATGGTCATCTCTCCGCTAGGTAAATGAAAGGTGGAAGTATCCTCATCCTATCTCTCCATCAATGTTGTCAATAATGCACTTTGGTATCTCATCATTGATAATTGGTATGCCCAACACATCTCGGTAGCCTGCAGCATGGCAAGATCCTCAGTCACTAGATCATGAATCTACAATCATAAGTAATTGTAGACACCCTAATTTGGTCAACCAAAGTCAACATGATCAACCAAATTCAAAATGGGTCAAATCAAGTCAACATCATGGATTAAATAACAAATTCATTTAATTAATTAACTCTAAGCCAAAAGGGGATTAATTAAACTATGTAATTGATTAAATCAATTAGTTATATAGTTCAAATTAAATAAATCAAATGCAACCCATTAAAACCCCTTACATGGATAATTTAATTAATTGATTGATTTAATTAATTCCTAATTAATTTCAACAAAGGGAACAAAGAATCAAAGAGCCAATGAGAAGAAGGGATGAAGAGCACATAGATCACTCCAAGGCTTTTCTATCCTCACCACTCCTTTTGTCATCTTGTCCCCCTATTTGAAACCCATCACTCAACCTTGACCTCAACTCTACCTTGAGTTTGGTTAATAAAACTCACCCCCCTACCCTTGGGAATTCCTATAAATAGGATGATTTTCTTAGTGTAATGTTACCAGTTCACATTTAGAGTAAGAATTAACATTCAAATTGCATCTTGAATTGGGAATTTAATATTTAGCATTGAAGCATTCTTGAAGAGCCTTGTTATAATGGAAAAATCATTCATGAATACATAGAATTTGAGCATAGAATAGGGAATTTCATCTTAATTTGCATCTTAGATCCATATTTTCATCATCATTAGTACAGTTATTGTTCTAGGGGTTGTCACTTTAGGATGCTTTACAGTTGAGAGCATTTTTTTAGTCCTTCTAGATAGATATCCATGAGACGCTTTTAATTTTCTTTCACTCTCAAATTTGATTAACCTAGTTAGATCTTTCAAAGTTTGATTGAAAATTATGTTAAACTAATGTTTCATGTAGGTTTGAAAATTTTGGGTTTATGTACTACATTTGGTGCCCACTGTGGGGCTCAAGCCTCACTTTATAAACATTAAATTTGAAGGATTTACTTTGCAGATTCTCCGAAATCATTAGAAAATCGCACCTGGTTTGGCATAGCTCGCTTTTGGTCTATGAAAGATAGAATTTGGTCTATGAAAGCTCGCACCTAGCACAAACAAGCTTGCACCTAGTTTGTCACAGCTCGCACTTGGTCTGTGAAAGATAGCATATGGTCTATACAAACTCACATTTGGTTTTTGTTGATGAGTAGACTCTATTTGAGGGTTATGTTGTAAATTCTATCATTTAGTGAAGTTTTCATATCATTTAGGAAGATTTTCATAACATTTGGAAACTTTGCATCTCATTTAGTGAAAATTTGCATATCTTTTAAACTTTGCATCTCATTAGTGAAGTTTGAATAGCATTTAGGAATATTTGCATATCATTTGGAAACTTTGCATCTCATTTAGTGAAAAATTGCATATCTTTTAAACTTTGCATCTCACTTGAGGAAAATTTGCATATCTTTGAAACTTTGCATCTCATTTAGTGCAAATTTGCATATATTTTGGAAACTTTGCATCTCATTTAGTGAAAAATTGCATATCTTTGAAACTTTGCATCTCATTTAGTAAAAATTTGCATATCTTTTATACTTTGCATCTCATTTAGTGAATTTTCCATATCAATTGGAAAACTTTGCATCTCATTTTGTGAAATTTGCATATCATTTAGGAGATTCTGCATAAACATTTGATAAGTCTTTAGTTGCATTTGGTCTGTGTTTATTTGCATCTGGTATGTGTTTAGTTGCATCTTTTTTGTTCCGAGTTGCATCTAGTCTGTGTTTAGTTGCATCTAGTATGCGTTTAGTTACATCTGGTTTGTTCTGAGCTGCATATGGTCTGTGTTTAGTTGCATCTGGTTCGTGTTTAGTTGTATCTGGTCTATTCTAAATTGCATTTGGTATGTTCTAAGTTGCATCTGGTCTATTTTGAGTTGCATCTGTTTTGTCTTGATTTGCATCTAGCCTATTATGCATTGCATTTGGTTAATGATAAGGACATCAAATTTAAGTCAAGTATAATTGATAAATTTGACAATTAATTGATGTTTTTTTTTATGAATTACAGATGATTAAAAGGATTAATTCAAGAAAAAATGAGAAAGCAATACACAAATTGCATGATTATCATCAAAGGAAGGAGGCAAAGAAGCTACACAAAGAAGAAAAATGGATAGAATTAGTGATTGAATCTGAAACGTTGGAAGAAAGGATTCAAGCAAAAAATAGGTATTGGAAGATCACTAACCTTTACTAAGCATTTTATAACATGTTGTATAGTCCTTTAGATACTTTTCTCGTTTGAATATGATATATCTTAAATCTCAAAAAGCAAAGCGTAGAGTACCAAATTATTAGAAAGAGAAGGAATCTAAAAGATTGAATAAATATGCTAAACAAATCCATAATGCAAACATAGTGGAAAACTTAGAAGAAGAAGAGAAAGCATACAAACATTACATCAAATTTCTCAAACTCTATCAAACTAAGTTTCCATATTTGGCTTAAGAATTTGTTCATTAATTTAAGGTGGATTTGGTTTCAATTTTCCTTCACTTTGTTTTGCTTGGTTGTTGAAACTAACATTTTGGGGAGAAAACTTGGATGCTAAGGAGCGGTAAAAATTGCCACTATGTGAGTATAAAAAAAAAAAATAAACAAAATCATAAATGCGCCTAGCCTTTGCTAGCATCAAAATGAGGTATTCCTAAATCCTTATGCATTTTTTTAATTTGTGGCAATTTCATTCACACATCTAGCTTAAGGTAAAAGAGAAAATTGAAATCTTAAGTGAAGCATTAGGGATATGCTCTTCACCTTTGGTGAATCAAAATCATTGTCATACTAAATTTGGGATAGAAAAGAGCTAATTAATTAACCAAACACCTAATTAATCCTTATTTCTTATGGATTAAAGAGGCTTGGAATGAACTTTGCTAATTAAGCCTTATTGTTTATGGATTAAAGAGGCTTGGAATCAACTTTGTTAATCATTTTTGGAAGTGAGGAAGTAGTAGGGATATGTTCTTCAACCTTTGGGTGGATCAAACTCCTAAACCTACTTATTCATTTCATTTCTTTCTTTCCATATACTTGCTAGATCTTAAGTGGGTCTACCTCCCGAGATTTTCCTTATCGAGGACGGTGAGAAGGAACGACCCAAGTGGGATACAACCTTTTTTATCCATGGTAATCCAACTCACTATAAAAAAATACATTCATCCTTAATCAGTGAGTGACATAAAGATTTGAGAATCATACCTCCTCTAGTAGTCCTTTGGGATCACGCAAAATTGTGTTTTTACGTGTGTGGGAGGCCTTTGTAATGGGGGAGAGACTCAAGTCTTTTTGAACGGAATATTGATTACAACATGGTTAAGTAGTAAGCTTACATTTTTAACCCTTTTTAAACCAAACTGACCATAGGTAGCTTGACTGAATTGTTTTCTTGTGGAGACCTTGTTAAAACACATTTGAGAATATACACTTTTATAGTTTTTTAGAAGTTAGAAAACTTGTGTATTTGTGGTTTCTATGCTTGATGATACATGATCTTGAAGAAAATAAAACATCCATTTAAAATATCCAAAGTTCATAAGAAAACACCATTCTTTTCAAAGGATACTTCTTCAACAAAGATTCACAATTCCCTTTCTTGTCGGTTTGGATAAAATTCCATCATATCAAATTGTCTTTACCAGAATATGAAACTTTGCATAGGGAAGAGACCACACCTCATCAACCACCTAGACAAGAACATCAATTCAATCACATCATGGTTGAAAATAAATAGTCTAGATACCCTAATCATGATAACATTGAAGAGGAAAATCTTATTGCAACTACCACCGAGAAAATTCAATCTTTGCAATCACAAATCCAAGACCTAAAGGAAGAAAAGGATACACCATTCAAAAAAGATTCATTAAGATCAATGTTTCCTTTTCTCTTTAATCTTGATCTAAACATGTCTTCCTTTTCTTCAGACAAAGAGGCATCTAAGCATAAAAACCCATCTTTGATCAAGAACCACTTCATGACCATCCTATCTTTGATCAAGAGAATGAAGAGGAAATTATATCATATTCTGTTGAGAGTCTTGTTTATCAATCATATGACAACAAAAAACTAGATCATCATGATCTTGAATACAATACCTCTTTGGAAAATACACGTGAATTTAAATGTCCATTGGATATATAATTTACTCCTTTGGGACAATCTTATGAATCATATTTGGAAGAACTCCTTGAAAACAATCTCATCATGTTGCCTCAGATGACTTCGTGTGGATTTACATTTTTGAGCAACTATTGTGCATACCATCGACATAATAGACATAAAACTTCAAATTGCATGGAGTTGAAGTATAAAATCCAAGATCTAATTGATAATGACATAATTGAAGTGCAAAATCCTAATGAGTCATCTAATGGAGAACAAGATACTACTCTCAAGCAACACCTAAACCATGAACCTATGTCTAGCAATGGTCCTCATGCAACCTATGAATTTTCCACCATTCCTCCATCCACTAAATCTTCACACCTAGCTACACCATATCCATAAAAAAATGAACCTAAGCATGATACTTTCCATGTTGACTATGTCTACCCTCAAGGGCTACCTCTAAAAGAAATTCAAGCTAATTTATATCTTTTTTCAAGTTTCTTCCATGATTCAAATATCTTAGACCCTAAGCCATCATGTGCTTCAATTCCTATAATGCCTATTCAAAATGATGTTTCATCATACCTTCAAGGATCCCCCATGCATATTAAAACTCATACCTTATCCTTAGTAGTGGATCCATGTCAAGAAGGTAAGTCAAAGTGTGAAGGAACAAGTCTTAGTAAAGATCAAGATCAACATATTATCCAATCCTATCCAATATTTGATGAAGATCCTATATCCCTAGAGTCTCATGATGATTCTATCATGCCTTAGAATTCTTCCAAGATGATATCCCTCCATTTCAAGAACAAAATATCCCTTCAAACCTCACATCTTATTCACCTCCTAAGCAAGATCAGGATATCCCTTTGACCATTTCCAATGAGCCTATTGAAAATCAAGAGCAAAGTACCCTTTCTAAACCATCTAATGATACCTTCCCATCTCAAGTAAAAAGTATCCCTCCAAGTCCTATATCTTATCCACCTCCTAAGAAAGATCAGGATATCCCTTCCACCATTTCCAATGAGCCTATTGAAAACCAAGAGCAAAGTACCTTCTCTACCTTCATCTCCATATCTCCTCTTACCAGCTCCATTTCCATTCCCACCCCATCCAATAAAACTCTTCCATGTCAAGATAAAAATATCCCATCAAATCCTTGTCATGATCCTTCATGTCTACCTCAAAAATATATCATTCCTCCCAATCCATTTCATGATAATAAATACCCTCAAGCTTCAGTTGCTCCTATCAAAGTAGCTCTTATAAAAGCTACCAATGAGCCTGTTGAGATAAAGATAAATATAAAATATAATGACCATGAAAATATATCTCACTCTAAAGATGTTGATACCCCTTTCACACCTTATCTCTCTCCATTCAAATGTAACCATACACCTTCGACATCCTCTAAATCCATTTTGGGTCACTATACCACAAAGCTAAAGTCTCCATTCTCCAAATCCAGTTTGGGTCCCTATTTCCCAAAGCTAAAATCTTCATCCCTTCCATCCATATTGGGTCCTTATATTTCTCCATCCACCATGCCTACCATTCCTAGATCATCATCCACTTACCCTATCATGTATCAAGATCAACTAAGGCACACATACTTGAGAAACTTCCAAGAAACTATCCATATGAACATTCCATATCATTCATATCCATCCATGAATCCCGAAACCTTTCGAAGCAATTTGGATGTCAAACATCAAAATAAAAAATCCAAGAATCGACAGGAATTCAAAAATTCCCATGTCCAATCTAACTGACATGTGAATACCAAATAAAAAGAAATATCCAAAAGGCTGCAAAGGTCCACCAAGAAAAATAAAATATCCAAAAGGCTGCAAAGGTCTACCAAGAAAATATGGGTTTGTAAATCCCTCATTGAAGAAATACATTCTAAAGCATCACAAAGGAAAGAAAAATCAAAGATTGTGGATTCCCAAGTCGCTTTTACAAGACTTGCACACAAAAGAAAAA
This sequence comes from Thuja plicata, assembly GCA_018584345.1. NCBI lineage: Eukaryota > Viridiplantae > Streptophyta > Pinopsida > Cupressales > Cupressaceae > Thuja > Thuja plicata. The sequence goes on along the minus strand of MU224538.1, from coordinate 6,249,088 downwards.
TCAAATTTGACATGCAAGCTTCCAAAGGCTTCCGCTCCACCTCCTTTCAAAAATTTTCCATCTTCCAAATCTATTTTGTATTCTCATGTACCAAAATCTACTACCTCGGATACTTCATCACCTTGTCCATCCATTTTGGGTCCTTGTGTTCCAAAATACACAATCTTTCCTCCATCACAATTTCAAGTTTCCCCATCCATTTCTCCTCCATCATTCCACCACCCTTCAAAGTGTGTGTCAAAGTTGATCTTGCCAAAATTTCTATCCACAATATACATGCTGCTTATCCTCCTATCCATTATCCAATACCTATTTTCCATCCTTACATCCCTCTTATTCAATCTATGACATAAAACCTTAACCACCATCTACCTTTATCCTCCATATCTATCATTTATCCTTCCCTTATCAATATCTTTGAACATCCTTTCCATAGCCATGGTTCATTATGCATACCTTTCAAAGGGGCATTTTCAAGAGAGAAAGAGGTATAAATTCCTCCATTCACTATCTTCCAAAAATTCTGAAAAGAAAAAAAAAATGAAGAAGAAAAAGTAAAGAGAAATCATTCGTCTATGGTGAAAACCACTTCTTGTGGCGCCTTGGGAAAGTACCATGATGAAAACTTGACAAACATGCGTCATGCGTAGTCCACTTTTTTGTACTCTACACTTGGGGGCAAGTTCCATCCATGATATATCAGCCATGTTATCCATCATATCCTACATCTTCCATATCCTACCATTTATCCTATTTGCATATGCCTTCCCTCTTTCACTTTTGATCTTGACAAGGTTAAACATATCCATGCGGATCAGGTATCTTGACATCAGTTATCATTTCCATCAACCTATTCGCTTGTTTCATCCATGCTACCCTATCATGATCTTTCTTATCCCAAATTGACCCTTGTTATCCCTAAGCATCTTGACAATAATTCCAAACCATCCACTCGTGGCTTCCATCGAACCTTGTCCTGATTCAATCCTATCCCTATCTTATCCAAATTGAACCCTTGGTCTTGATTGAAATGAAGGACGTAATGTGCAAAATTTGTTCTCAAAAACTTCTTGACATGTCCACTCTTTTGGACTACCCACTTTCATGACATCAGGTCACTATCCTATAGGCTATCTAGCATTGCATCATTGGCTTCCGTTTCTTATCCAAAAAACATTTTACATTGTTATATCATTTTTCCTTAGCTTGGGTAATCTTGAGGAGACGGTCTTACGGGTCACATTCACTCACTTCATCTATCATGGCCTATTCATTTTTGATCTGTCAGCTTGCTCATCCATTTGTCATGCCCTACACCTTGCTAGACATTGGGGGCACACAAATCTGATTGTGCTTGAGAACAAGGAATTTTTAAAATCCAAATCATCAATAAAAAATCATGTCCAAAATCAAGAAATCAAGTTTCAAAATTGGAAAAAATCAAAATTCAAAAAACTTGAGAAAAAAAATCCATTTAAAAAATAAAAAATCACTAAATTAAATCAAAAAATCAAAATTCATTTCAAAATATCAAAAAATTTGAAAAAACAAAAAAAAAAACATTAAATAAAAATAAAAATAAAAATAAAAAAATCCTTACCTCCTCCCACACATGCCCATATTCCTCCTCGTATGCGAGCTTAGCTTGCCGGGTTGCACGCTCGTGTGGCCGAGCTGCGCACTCGGCTCTTCAAGCTGCACGCTCAACTCTCTGAGCTGTGCACTCGACTCTCCGAGTTGTGTGCTCGCGCGGCTGAGCCGCGAGCTCTGCTTGCTCGTATGTGAGACGGCCCTCCCAGCCTCATATTTTTTTAAAGTTTTTAAAAGTTCTTTTTTTTAATCATTTAAAAACCCATTTTTATTTTGAAGCAATTTTTTTCATCCAAAACACGTGAAATCAATTTTTTTCAATTTAAATCATCATCATTTTGACCGCATCTTGGGGGCCCTGCCCCCAAACCCCCATAGAAAGAAATAAAATATGGGGGGAAACTACACCAATAAAAGTGACCCAAAATAACCACCCCAACATCGATTTTTAATGAATTTTCATCCAAACGAGGGGCACACATCCAATCTTCAGGAGATCATCTTTGAAACATGCACAAGCCAAACACACACATTCTTCATCAAGATCACAAATCAAGACACTTGAACTTTTCTAATTGAATCCAAAACTCCAATTTCAAAACACCTGATCGATTCACCAAATCTCAAACTCAAACATCAGCATCAAATCCAAACATCAAATCAAATTCAAAGGCTAAGCAATCAAATTCTATGCTGGAACATCGAATCAACCAATATGATCAAAGGTTTAACATTGGATGAAATTTTTTTCTACGAAAATAGATCAACAAACAAATAGAAAAGTTAGTTTAATGATGTTTCTTGATTTTTATATCATGTCTTTTTAGCATATCAATGATGTTTTGAACTAGATACACAATGATGGAGATATGATCTTTTCTAGATTTCTACTTGTAAGGTTGATTCCTAGACATATGCAAGTTCGTTTAATGACATGATCATCAAAGAATCATTGAGGTCATTTGTATATCAATAGGGATCACACATTTTCCTGTTTATGCACAACGATACTTAGGCCATTTAGGTAATTCATACCTTAATGCCAAGATCCACTTGCAACATTGAATCCGATGAAAATGGTATTCATATCCCAATGGTTTGGAAATCTCACTAGTGAGGGTTGTATCGATTTCACTGATTCACAAAATCTCAATGATGACAGTGGTCACATTGATTCAAAGAGGGGCATTTGTAGACACCCTAATTTGGGCAACCAAAGTCAACATGGTCAACCAAACTCAAAAGGGGTCAAATCAAGTCAACATCATGGATTAAATAACAAATCCATTTAATTAATTAAATCTAAGCCAAAAGGGGATTAATTAAACTATGTAATTGATTAAATAAATTAGTTATATAGTTCAAATTAAATAAATCAAATGCAACCCATTAAAACCCCTTACATGGCTAATTTAATTAATTGATTGATTTTATTAAATCCTAACTAATTTCAACAAAGGGGACAAATAATCAAAGATCCAATGAGAAGAAGGGATGAAGAGCACATAGATCACTCCAAGGCTTTTCTATCCTCACATCATTTAGGATTTTCTATCCTTACCACTCCCTTTGTCCTCTTTTCCCCCTATTTGAAACCCATCACTCAACGTTGACCTCAACTCTACCTTGAGTTTGGTTAATCAAAATCACCCCCTACCCTTGGGAATTCCTATAAATAGGATGATTTTCTTAGTGTAATGTTATCAATTCATATTTAGAGTAAGAATTCACATTCAAATCGCATCTTGAATTGGGCATTTAGCATTTAGCATTGAAGCATTCTTGAAGAGTCTTGTTATAATGGAAAATTCATTCATGATTACATAGAATTTGGGCATAGAATAGGGCATTTCATCTTAATTTTCATCTTAGATCCATATTTTGATTATCACTAGTACAATTCTCGTTCTAGGGGTTGTCACTTTAGGATGCTTTGCAGATGAGAGCATTTTTTAGTCCTTCTAGATAGAGATCCATGAGATGCTTTTAATTTGCTTTCACTCTCAAAGTTGATTAACCTAGTTAGATATTTCAAAGTTTGATTGAAAATTATGTTAAACTAATGTTTCATGCAGGTTTACGAACTACAGTAAGACTTCACCTCAATATCAAAATGTTGTCCCATCACCGGAAGCTCCTGCAACCACATAACAACAACGATGAATCAGTAACTGATATTAAAAAAATCTATACTGTCACAAGAAACTCTAACAACTTTTTGTTCTAGGTGCATAATGCCTCCTTGGGTGTAGAACGCCTGGGAGCATGACAAATGCCTCCCCGGGTGCATATTCACGAGGGACAAAAAAATGAACCTAAATTCTATACAATATTCTATCCTATGAAACTCATAAATTGATAAAAAAAAAATGGAAAGAGAAGTGATTCGACACCTACCTCATCCAGTGGTGTCCCTTCCTCAACAACTCTCCTCAGATTCTCGATCAGTGTGGAACACATGGATTTCTTTGTCAATGTCTTCCATCTTCTTCTTCACAACTGCAATAAGAAAAAAGGTATGAAAATGACATTTGAGAAAGATGAGTTATCTATTTAAGTCATTCTTCACCCTTTTAATTAAGTTTTTCACTCTAACTAATACCTTTCTCTTCTTAATTGATCATATCTTGAGTTAGAAAGCTCTAATTCTCACATTGTTTGTTACGATGAGATAGTGATTCAGTTTCCTAGCTATCTAAATGCTCTATAGTCGGTTTTGTGTCCATATTGAACCTTATTAATAGCATTTTCAATACATTTTCATTCAAAATTCACCAAGTTAAACATGATACCTTGTTTCACCTTCCTGATTAGCAAGCCAAAATATGGGGCATATAGCTACCCACAAATTTCATCAACTTCTTTAGTAAGACTTAGGTATTTTTTGGTTTTCAAACTGCCAAAGTGGTTTTGTAGAATGTGATTCCTAATATTTCTTGTAGGTATTGAACATTAGGGGATTGTATCCAATAACTTTTGAATATCTTTTTTCATTTACTATTTATGTACTTTAGCTTACATACATGCATGTAATGTCATATTCAACTAAAGTGGAGGCTAAATGTACCATCTCATATTGTAAGCACCTCAATTATGAATAATTTTATGGATGTTTAGCACCCTCTTTAAAGTGTTTCACTATATTTTTCATTGTAGAACTTCACATATGCACTTAATGAACACCTAAATTCAAATTTTAATATTCTCTCTCTTCAATCTCTTGCAAAATTGAGGTAAGATCATATTTCTAAGTGAGATCTTTTATTTTCATCCAATCTAATATTTTATTTCATCACCTAGGCCCTATTACACAATTAGTAGCCTTTTTCTTATCTTCCAAACTTGAAACTAGCTATCAAAATGAGACCTATACCCTATGGCTAAAACCTTTTACCTAGGGTGCACAACGGCTAAAACATTGTGCACCTAAGTGCAAAAAATTTTAGTCATTCTACACCTTGGGTTTTAGGCCCAAATTTGAATTGGGGCCTCAGGATTGCATTTTGGAGGTATGCCCAAATCTACAGTTGGCCTCTGCATCAGGATCTCCCCTATTTTCTATAAAAGAAACCGTGTCACTTCATTTACAAGATAATAAATTAATTTCAAGGTGAAGCCCGAATTTAAAATCTATCGCATGAAGTGAAGAATTGTGGAATAAAATTTATAGGAGATATTCATCAAGCAAATCTCTCAAGCAATCATTCTTCTATCAACTTAGGCATTCAAGCATCTTTTCAATCATTATTCAAATATGGAGTTTCAAAATAATTATGAAGGCGATTAGGAGACTACCAAATGTTGCTTGGCTTGTACTCTTCCTCTCTAGGATTGGGTATAATTTCATGTCATCCTCAGATATGCATCTTTTTGGTTCATATTTTCATCTTTACATTTTAGAACTATGTTAATTTCATGCTTTCAAGATAGAACTATTCTTGCATCTTTGTGCTTCATATTTTCATCTTAACATTTTAGAACTATGTTTATTTCACGTACACATTAATTGCATTTCATTTAGGGTTTTCTCTAATGAACTAGGGTAGATTATTTGCACACTTTTTTTTATAGTAAATTTAGACAAACACATACAATCTGAATTCATGAGCACAACACATTTTATCTCTGATCATTGGCTATCCGAGAAAGTAGGAATCACCAAAATGGGGAGTTGGCCAAGGCAAACCCCTAAATAGCCACCGACATATACAAACCCTCAGATTTGTAGGTTTAGAATGCTATAGAATCATCTGTTTGTGCACAAGAGACATCCTAGGACTGAGACAGTCAATCTGCAACTTGTTTGGGGACAAAACCCTAGCTGCAGAATGTTTCAAACGTTCTCTACCTGGGTGCAAAATGTTTCAACCATTCCGCACACTTAGAAAATCAATAAAAATTTAGGGATTGTGGGTTGCAATTTTGAGATCCCGAATCTGCAGTTGCTGGTTCCTGTGGCACAACAACAGTCCAAAAATTATATCTAAAGCTCTATCATCCATGGTTCTTTCCCAGGTGCACACATTCTATTTACATTCTCTTCAAGTTAGCATCTGTACTTGCAAATTAAGATAGTTTTATCATAGTTTAGCTTTCTTTCATTCATCTTCTTCCTCAATTCTAAGCAACAAAGGAATATAAACGCCTTTTGATCCAAATCCAACATTAACATCACTTCATCCTTTCTTATGGTATTGATCTGATTTGACTTGAGGAGGCTTCGTATTCTAATGTACCTTAAAAATTGGGGAGAACTTGGATCTTATTAGGTGATCCCCAATTTCTATTGCATAAGTGGGTATTAGACGGGGGTGACAAAAAAGGAGTTTGGGACAATATTTTTTTAAAATAGGGGTATTCTTTAGTATGTCATGAAGACACTTGCTATGACCCGCGTCCACTAAGTGAATCCCCCATGCCAAATTCAAGTTGTTAATAGATAATCCTCTCCTACATGGCACAGCCATAAGCTCCTCATGGGTAGGGGGTGAAAACTCTGTCTTTACTTGAATCAAGAGGCTTCTGAAAATTATGGTTAGGTTTTCCTTTATTACTAGTTATTAAGGGGCAGTAATTTTTAAGGTGACCATTTGTTTTGTATATAAAACATGAACTTAGGCTTCCTAAAGCTTCAATTTCATAACAAAAAAACTTAAATCTTTTAGAGAAAATTCTGCAATATCGAGGGTTTTTGCTCCCTCATTGGAGGATATCAGGACCATTGTGTTCAAATGGGGGAGAGAGGTCTTGATTATTCAACTTGGACAATCTTTCCAATAGTCTTAAGAAGATGGAAAATGAAAGACCAATATTAAGCTAGTACATTTCAAACTAATGCATCTAGGGGTGGAAAAAATTTGTTATGAGAAACTTCTAGTGACCACGGTATCACTTTAAACAATGTTTTTCCTATATTACAAAATTTCTTTTCAAGAAATATTTTTTGCATAACATGTTTCTTAAAGAAAATGACAAAATCACCTTCTTACAATAGTCTACAAAATGAAATGAAAAAGCCCATCTTCACCCCATACACTATTAAGTGAATCATTGAAAAAATTGCTTGTTGGAAGGTTGTTGCTATCAAGACACACCAAGAGTATTGCCATATTATTAGTCTTTCCTCTTCTTTGTTTAGAACATTAACCATTAGGTTTTCTTTTATTACTAGTGATTAAGGGGTAATCTTTTTTAAGGTGACCATTTGTTTTGTACCTTAAACATGAACTTAGACTTCCTAAAGCTTCAATTTCACAACTAAAAAAGCTTATCATTTAGAGAAAATTCCACAATATCAGGGATTTATACTCCCTCATTGGAGGATAAAAGGACCCTTGTGTTCAAATGGAGGAGAGAGGTCCTCAAATCCTCAACTTGGATGGTCTTTCCAATAGTCTTTAGAAGATGGCAAATGAAAGACCAAAAATGAACTAGTACATTTCAAACTAATTCATCTAGGGGTGGAACAAAAATGAATTTCATCTTGAGAAACTTCTAGTGACCAGAGTATCACTTTAAATAATGATTTTCCTATATTACAGAATTTATTTTCAAGAAATATTTTTTGCATAGCATGTCTCTTAAATAAAATGGAAAAAAACACCTTCTTAGAATTGTCTACAAAATGAAATGGAAAAGCCCGTCTTCTTACCCCATATACTGCTAAGCAAATCATCGAAAAATTTGCTTCTTGGAAGGTTGTTGGTATCAAGACACACCAAGAATATTGTCATATTAATAGTCTAGCCTCTTCTTTGTTTATAACGTTAACCATTGCATCATTTGGAATAAATCTTAACACCATTGGTAGGAGAGGTTCTTTACCTCCTTCTGCTTGGACATTGTCGACCCCTCTCTCGATTTTGACAGTCCTGAGACTATTTCCTCAGACCCCCACATTGAATGCAACTTCTTCTAGTGGTTCCTATGGTTCCTCCTCTTGCAACACTTCCTTGACCATTTTTCGATTTTCATCTTTCACAACTTATTCAAAAAAATTACAATTGACCTCCTCCCCTCCATTAAAATGACCAGCCACTGTCCATGAGCGCTCACATAGACGATCAAATCATGGGTGTGAGTGGTCAATCCTAACCCTAGGTAGTACACAACAATCAAATCCAAATAAAAAAGACTCAAGAAAACACAAATACCAACAATTCTCTAGTTGACGATAGACAGAAAGAAAAAAGAAGGTTGCACATTCACCAAGGCAAGGAGTGATACAGTTGAGAAAAGGTGCTAGCACATGCTATAAGAGAATTGATTTATCTCATACACACAAAATAACCCTCAACAATTTTTTCCTTTCACTATTTAAAATGTAGAATCATAAAAAATAATTATTTATGTTAAAAATCATTAAAAAAAAATACACAAATAGATTTATTAGACTCAATTCCAAACTCATTTTTAATATATTTATTTTCAAACTGATTGAAATTGTCCTGCTATCCAATTCCCTATCACCATGCCCATTACAATTAAAAAAAGAAACTAATGATTTAATGAATTATTATTTTAAGCTAAAGAACAAATTCAACACCCCCCAAAATTGGAGGGAACACATTCAGTCGGCTAACAAGATGTCGTTTAAATGGAAAGACCAGTACAAATAGAGCGTAGGTGTGATGAGATGTGAATATTGGCTTGAAGAATTGGAGAGGGCAAACTGTAAGGAAAAATCTTAATAAAATGGCGACAGAGGCCGGAAACCTGTGGCTGTGGACGGCGGAAGAGGAGGCAGCTAGGGAAGAGCGTTGGCAGAGGGATTGCGAGAGAAGGGCGAAGAACAGAGAGGAATTTCTAAAGAAGATGGATGACAATTTCTGGAAGGAAAGGGAAGAGGAACGCAGGAAGGAGGAGGAGGAGCGCAGGAAGAAGGAGAAAGATGAATTTAATAAGATGTTTGACGAACTCAGGAAAGAGGAGGACGAGGAATTCCTCAAGCGTCTATTTATGTCTGATGATGGAGAATTACATAAGATGATTCAGCAATGGATTCTTGAAGGACGCATGCAAATCTCTATGAAATTTCGTCACTTAATCCAGGTAACACCAATCATCCTTTTGCATTTTCATTCTTTTGTTTTCTTCAAGCCAAGAATTAAAACTTAGAGCGATCCATGGCAATCAGGTTTAAATGAGATGAGAAAGTGCAGCTGTAATTCTGAGAATATAAAGCCTGTAAATTTAGGGCTTATGCGAATTGTTTTCATTTTCATTAATCGGCAATTTCCTTTCGTTAACTATGAAAAACAATTTTATAAAAGTAATATCCGTGTAATATCAGATAATAGAACTTCGTTTTTGTAATGTACGCCTTTGTGGGTAGCTACTCAATTTATCAGATAATATCACTTCGCAAAATGTGATATATACTCTGTTTCTAGCCCTTGCAAAAAATATATAGAACTGAGGCTGTTATGGTCAAAATATATGTAGGGAGTCTTTTAGTCTTTTAGAGTAATCTTCTGTTGTATGCTTGATTTCTCTTTTTTAATTCATTCGAGCCTTTTTCCTCACGGTCAACAAAATCTGCAAGTATTGCTGATGAAAATTCATCTCATGATTTTTAATTGCCAAATACCCATAACTAACAATTAGGAGAAAAAAACTAAAATGAATAGATCTGGATAAGGAGGAGACCTAATGACTATGAATCAAATTTATCAGACAGAGGGGAATCTCACAAAAATTTGCCCGACTCAGAGGAGAATTTCCAATAAATTCAGCATATCAACATCCGATTCCACTCACTCTCTCTTTCACTATTAATTTTGTCTCTGGATTTGAGTAAGATGTAAGAAAATCATGAAATTCAATCTTCGCATAACAATCCCCAGAATATAACTCATTGCCTCCTTTGGTGTAGGAGATAAATGTACGACTTTAGTTATAATTGGAGGCTTCTGAAAATTAGATTAGGTTTTCTTTTCGTTTGGTTTTTTAGACTGCAGGAATAGTTCCCCTGTACACTGCAGTGATTCAGGTAAAGTTTTCTTTTATTACTGGTAATTAAGGAGTGAACTATTTCCGAGTGACCATCTGTTTTGCATAAAAACATGAATTGAGACTCTCTAAAGCTTCAAACCCCAGAATATAACTCAACACTACCACTAACCCTTACAATTGATATCATCCAAATCTGCCTTAGTAATCTAGTAGATTTGGCCCGACTGATGTGGCAGAATTTTTATGTAAAAATCTTGGAACAATCAATAGTTTACGGTGTGGAAGGGAACGTTATATTAACAGAACAATGTGTCATAACTGAAAATGAGAAAATATGTTTAATAGATTTGCTTTAGTTGGAAAATGGGAGTTCGCTGACATGTGATGATTTTTATATTCCTTTCTTCTTACTCCTGATATCAAAGTGCATATAAGTACAGGGGAAATCTTCCATTTTTTCTACAAGTAACAAAACCAATGTCAACTGTGCTGCTTCATATTATTTTTTCTGACCTAGGAACATACCACAATGTCAATGTCATCCTGCGATTTATATATTGCTATTGACAGAACCAAAATCTTAACACGAGGCAGCAAAATAAAGATACCTTTTTATTGAGACAAGTCCAGATCCTTAAGTCAAAAGTATCTTCTTGCTTGCAGAAGAGTGATCACCTGGTCCAAGGTCCTCACCTTTAAAGACTTGATGTTTGTGGCGTTTAATTTTTGTGCAAAACTGTTATCTTTTTTGTGATCAATTAAAACGTGCTTTAAAGGGTGGTATTGGAAGAAATAAAGAGTGGTATTGGAGGAAATGAAATGTACTTTTCGCAAGCCTTCTACTAAACAGGAGCAGATATTTAGCGTAATATGTTTTTTATGATTTTGTTTTTAATCATTAAGGGGCCGAAGCCGAGATTTGTATTAGTATATAAACTGTAAAACGAAAATAAACATACGAAAGAGTTACTGGTTCATAACCCAATCCCACCAAGAGAATTGTGAACCCAAAACAGAGTAAAGTACTGCAGTAGGTTGAAATTCAATGATAGAATAACCAAGCAAAAATCAAAAATGCAAAATACAAAATTCATATAGCCCCCAATGGACTTAGCTCGTGTGGTCACACAAAGGGAGAAGTGGTGTCGTTCTCAGTGGTTGCTCCAGAATCAGATTTGGAGCTGTCCCCTAAAGCTGGAGAGCCGCTATCCTCTGGGTCCTCCTCAAAAGACTCCTCCTCTGGGTTGCCAATCTCCTCATCTTCCTCCTCTTTGTCTTCATCTTCATTGTCATCACCATCGGCCTCAACCTCACCACTGTCATCATCAGAATCCACCTCCATTTCCTCCCTTGCAACTGCATTATCTGATGAGTCCGAACTCCCCAACACATCCAACCTTTCATCATATTTGTATTGATACACCCAGGGGAGAGTTTCAGCTAAATTGTCGTCATACGGGACACTCAACCCATCCTCAATTCCTAGGAATTTAGAGAGGAACTTTAAACCTCTCTGCATCATGCAAAGCCGCAGCTGATGGTCTTCCCATTGCCATCCCCAAAGAATGTGAAGGCGTTGAGGTGGTCCAGCGTATATATTTCGTCTGGGGCCAATTTCAAAACCAGGGAAGGGTTGCCCTGCAGTCATTGTCATGGCTAAGATATGTTTTTTATGATTAAGGGGCCGAAGCTAAAAGTTTTATATTAATAGTAAGTAAATAGTACAATAAACTGTCTATCCTTATAAACCAGCCTGCAGCTTGTGGTAAGAAAAAACAGAGCCAAAATGGAGCATCTAACTGCTCCCAACCACAGGTTAATAGAATCTAATTTGATATTGAATTAAGAGAGCATGCAGGCAAAAGATCCTAAGCTAAACTTGTTTAAAATAGCAAACAGCTGGGGATGATCTTATCTCTGTGTCTCAATCTGAAGAAGAGGAGGAGCTCGCTTTGTTTTCCTCTGCCGAGGCCACACTCTCTGAGTCCTGGTTTTTCTCTACCTGTTGCTTGTTGCTCGTTCTCTGTTCCTTCCTTCTCTTCGTAATACTTAAAGACATTTGTGTGGTTCTCGTTTAAGTAGTTGCTTACACTGCAAGCTTTTAGTAACCATAAGAGTCCTAAGATACATATTGCTGATTTGGTTTTCAAATAAACAACACGAGGCATTGTTTTAGATTTCTTTCACCATATTAGAATGGTGATACTAATATCTTATTATTGAAATGCAGGAAGTGTTGAAGTACGATGATGCAGTTAAAGGCAGACAATTAGTAGAATCAAAATGTTCCGCGGCATTGCTTAACAATCAGAATCCTACTAATGTTATTTATGGATTAAAAGATTGTCAACCCTTTGCAGCTGGTATAATTTTATTCCTTCTATCGCTTCTTAATGTTGTGTAATTGAGAAGTCAGTAATAAAAACTTGCGTCTCCCATAAATTATTTGTGCGTTGCTTTTTTTTATGTTCAGTAAGAAGAATCTATGACAATTATTTCATCAGAAACGTATGGAATTTTTTTCTAACAAAACAAATGTAAACCAGTTAATACTTTAATTTCACTACTCTGTAAATTAAATGATGTCGATCCCTGCTTGCAGAACAAAGTCCTCACCATTTAAGCAAATTAGATAAACAGCAAGAAGCAATATGAGAGATGCAAACACAAATGAGACCATGATACCCTGAAGAAATACAGTCAGTGCTAAAAATGGCTTAAACAATTCGTCTTTATTTCTTTAGGCTTGCAAATGAACACTCTTAACATAGAAACGCGCTCCCCAAGACCGAATAGATGTCGCCCAACAAAATTCCCTGCCCTCACTGCTTCAACAATCATAAAGGCTCTCATTGCTATTATGTTTCTCATCGCTATTACTATCTAAATTAGGACTCAAGCATACTAAATTTGACCATGAACCTCGTATAATTGGACTCCCATGGTATCTGGAAGCTGCAACAGTCATCAAAGAAGAAGGCGAAGTGAAAAAGTCAGAAATCTGGAACATCACTAAACTATGGTAACTTTACAAAATGAATTTGCCTCTTTAAATTGCTTTTGCATTAAAGAACTTTGTGGAAATCATTTTCACAAGGAACAAATGAAAATTTTAGCAAAGAGAACAAAGGGAAAGCGAAATAAAGCAAAATTATAGTAAAGAAAATCCCGAGGAATATAAACTAATTGAAGACAACTTTTGTAGCAGCTTTCTTGACTAATCATGGATCACAACACATGGCTTCTCATATAGGATGGCTGAAAAACCTTCAAAATACAATTGAAGAACCACTGTGGAACTAGGTGTGAGGACTACACGCCCAATCACAGAACAAGGGATCATTAGGATTGAAATGATGGATGGTGAAACAGAGAAACTTCGAGATCTTCTGTATGTTCCTAGACTTGAAAAAATTATTTTGTCTATATTTCAAATGAATAAAAATGCATTCTGATTGTTGAATTCGATTGACAGATGCTTTGCTTAGTCAAATCTGATTGAATCCTCCATAATGATACGAGTCTCTTTCAAACAATAGAGAACACTTAGTTAATGTATGTTTGATTGTGGATAGATAAGGGTTATGCGAAAAAAATTTATGAGTAATGTGGAAAATAGGGATCCCTATTTTTTATCTAACTCCACGTTGTTGTAGGACAAATTTGTGGGCAGTATATCATTGTCATCGTGTTCTTTTTACAGTTATGTGAATCACGTGATCTTTTGATTTACGAATGCATGGTTTATATATGGAAACAAACCAATTTATTGATATATGAATGCATATTTATAAATGTATATGAACTAATTCGTAGGTCCGTTGCATTGCAGATGCTAGTCATATGGTGGGAAATGTGCAGATATCTCATGATGATAATAATGCACATTAGAAAGTTACACGATTACATTTTGTTGGTGAGCTACGTGGATTGTTGCAGTAGCCATGGTGTTCATCCTGTAAAGCTATGAGAGCACGTCTTCAAGCAACATAACAAGACCATGATGAGGCAATATCATTCTCTAGGCTATGAACTAATTTATATAAAGTTATGAACTTGTTTATATAAAGTTTTTTCAAAGATTAAGGCATAATGTTAATTTGACATATGATTTTAGTCAGTTGTAGTTTTAACTCATCTTCTAGAATACACCTTCTACTATACAGAGTTAAATATGTTTTTTTATTATGATATTACTTCAGCTTTTATGTTCAGTTTCATTTTTTCTTAATTTTCTTAAGAGGGGATCTTTAATCAAATTCTTATGAGTTACAAGTAACATTTGCAAGTTTCTTTCTGAATATTATTTAGAAATGAAATTTAGTTTTTAAATTTTTTTTAATTGGAATTTATTTGTATTTTTATAAGTTTTGATTTTTTCATTGCAAAGCTTAATTTGAAGCAAATATTTTATAAAAACCAAGGCAAGATTCTTAATCAAATTTCTATGAGAAATTGTTTGAAAATATTCTTTAATCAACCACATCTCCAATATTTCAATAAAAAAGAGAGGATCTACTAGAGGAATTAGGGAAAAATAAAATTCAAATTGTAGAATTAGTTACAATATTGAGGGAACCCATTATAAATCTCCACTATGCAACACTCATAAGTACATTGAAAGTAATAATAAAGAAAATTGATTTAGTCACAAGTCAAGTTCATCAATGTAAAGCTAAATAGAAGGTTATTTTGTTAGTTCTAAGTGACAATTATTCTATTATGAAGTGAAAAAATGAAGAACAAAAAGTCAAAATCTTCTTTTAAGTTGACCATGGACGTGCAAACCCTTTGTGTGATAGTGTTAGACACCTTTATACAACATGAAGTGAAGATGTTTTTACCTCGTGGTTTAGTAGATGGGCTCACACTTACCTTTGGTATATAGTTAAGTAATATGATTGTCTAGTTATAGTAATATAGTCTCTAATGCATGATTTGGTAGGTGATTATGTAGAGATATTTTTATGTTAATTTATAACATATACATTTCTATATTTAACATATTAACATGTAAATTAATTTTTGATTTTAGAGTTGAATTAAATAGGTATAATTAATACATATTTTAGAGTTTTGCCTCACTAGTGGTACAAAATTATTGTTATATTTTTATTAAAGATAGCACCTCAATAATCCATATATTGCAACTTTGTACTAATAATATTTAGTGAAAAACTCTACCAAGAAGAGGAATTTTTCACACACTTTCATTCTCCTCTTTGCCTCTACTATGGCAACATTTGTGTGCTTATGAACAACCTCTTTGTGGTCCAATTTATACCTTTCTATGCTCTTGTAACTATAAAATAACTCTATTGTCTATTTTTCACCCATTTTCCACATGGAGTTGTATTTATAGAATTATAAAGAAGTCTAATACACAAAACTTGGTGCCCAAACACGACTCTTCATTCAAAAGAATGAGAGAACTAGGATTTGCTAGCACCATCATAGGAGACTAAATTGACTTTTGACATTATTATGATTGCTATTATCATGTGAGTTTCTAGATATAAATATGGTGAAAGTACTTTGATCGATAAGCCTACTGTAATTACAATTGCATCATACATCTCATGGAATGTGAATTGCAATATCAATACAAGTATTCAATGATACAATACACAAATGAAGTTCTCCAAGGAGCATGAATAAAAGTATTGAAAATAGGATCCAACCATGCATCACGAGCAATCCACTAAACCTTGATGGAGGGAGATCAAAACCACCCAACCATATGGAACTTTGAGGCTCACCCCACTGTGCTAAGGAGATAGACACAAGGCCCCCGACATAAACAAGCCAAACAAGGAACACAGATGTGAGCAAACCGCTAAATGCACATTTAAAATTTTGTAGAAATAATTTTCTGAGAATATGAGGATGGGGGGTTCTTTCCTGAAGGACTGGAAATGAAAAATCTACTCACACGGAAAATCACAGATTGTAGATTTAATAGAAAAAGAAGAGGATGAAGATAATAATATGGTACAATAAGTTTTGAGTAAGTGGATGCATTTTAAGATATTTGTACATTTAATGAAGAAGGATGATTGTTGTTCTAGAGAAAGTTACGTCAGACTTTGCATTCTAAAAAGGCCAAAGCATACTTGAAAGTTTTAAAAATGACTTTTAAAGAAACACCTTTGGCATAGGAAAAGTGTTGTTACAGACAAGAAGATAGTCAGGGAAGATTTGATGATCTTTGAATTAGTTTATGAAATTTTCTTATTGCATATTTGAGCGAAGTTAATGTATATTCTTTGAGTTATCATGCCTATCATTTGAGATGAGAAAAGTTGATTTGTGATTTGAAGTGAAATAGGGTAACCTTATGTATAAGTTTTGTCGTGTAATTCTTTGACTAGGGTTGTTCTCCTTGAAGTGGGTGCTTCTAAATATGTAAGGGGTTGGTGTTCCTTAGGATGGATGTTTTTAAGGGGTTGGAGCTCTAAATTTTTGGTCAATGAGATCTAATAATATTATTTTTCATAGTGGTTTTTCACTCTTTAGGGGTTTTCCACCCATAAGCAACAAATCATAAGCATAAAACATAATCATCATATAATTGTAATCATATAGAGAAACATAAATAATGATCTTGACAATATCAATGTATCTTACATGTGTAAATCATCAAATGACATCATCATCAAGTTCAAAATATCAAAGCATCGTAAGTAGTCCACCACACACATCAAAGCCCTGAAAGATCCTCAACACACAAATAGAGATGGAAACACATGGAATAGTATCACAAACCATAAGAAATATACCTAACAACATCAAACTACTTGTCAGATATAAGTAATCAATAATATTATCAAATATTGAAATATAAAGTTATCAAGAATAGTTCACCAAAATGGATCAGATAAGTACCCCTACACACACACACACACACACACACACACACACACACACACACAAAATCATGAAAGTGTCTTACAACATCCAATATAATTAACCCAATATCTCACACACACACACACACACACACACACACACACAATCATGAAAGCGTCTTACAACATCCAATATAATTAACCCAATATCACACACACACACACACACACACTATCACCTAATTGTAAGTTTTATGTCACAATACCTTCTTGGTTGTGTTAGGGTTATAGAGGTGTTACATTTTTATTTATCTTTAGTCAGGAGAATCTGTGACAACTCTTTCATGAAATGTAAAACCAATTCATACTTCAATTTTACTACTGTGTACATTTAATGATGTTGATCCCTGCTTGTAATATAAGTTAACTTGTTTGTTGAAAAAAGTCTCGCCATTTAAGCAAATTAGATAAAAAGAAATAAGAACCAATATGAGAGATGCCAACACAAATGAGACCATGATACCCCAAATAAATACACCCAGTGCTAAAAATGGCTTAAACAGTTCATCTTCATTCCTCAGGTTTGCAAATGAACACTCGTAACAGAGAAAAACTCTTCCCAAGACCGAGTAGAAGTCTTCCAACAAAATTCCCTTCCCTCAATATTTCAGCAATTATAAACACTCTCTTCATCATTTTGGGGCTAGTTTGTTTTTCCCCCCGGAAGAACCCTCAACATAAGGTCACATACTTAATAATCACACATAAAATTTTTTATACAAAGAGAATATCTACAAACTACGCTCTTTTTAAACACTGAACCAATTGTTCCTACAAAACTTATCAATATGAAAATAAGACAAGACTTGCAATCATTGTAATATCTAAGTCTTTGCTTGTACTCTCCATGATTCACTCTTGTAATCTGTACACCTATCAATACGACTAGATGCATGCCAAAATAATCATTAAACATTAAATACATGATTGTAATAAAAATTTCCTTGTTAACTTATTTAAAACATCTGACAGACAACATAAGAGACAGTCCTAAGGGTCAGACCTAAAGGCTTAGGGGCTCATCTTTGATTGCCTTGCTTACATCACACATAGAGTCTACATAGTTCGGTTCTTGGATCTCGTACCATAATATACAATTTCACAAAAGTAAGAATACAAAACGACATAGACATCCACATCCAAAATCCAAGGTGACATTAAGAGAGATCCAAGATAACTGACAAGGCTCAACGATTACTCATGGGATACCAGAGGCGACCACAAGGATAAAAGGGGAGAATCCTATGACACATGTAGGAGAGTGTCATCACATAGCCCCCAACTATCTCAAGTTTTCCTTGTAGTCTCTCTCCTCCCATCTCCAGACCCCGACACCCAGGTGAGGACTTGTGTGGAACCGACAACCTTTCATGAGAAAAAGGAGTCGATCTTCCAAACTTATGCCACACGGGCAACTAGGCCTTCTCCTACCCATCCTTAGTCTATACGAGCACTCAAGGCCATGGGGGAGGCATCACAATTATCCAAAAATAATAATTAAGTTAGTACTAGATTATCTACTAGCAATGAGTTACCTTGGCAGCAACTTTAGGGCCCTGACCCTCATTGTAAGGCACTCCCCTAACCATGTTCATAGAAAACCACTCCTATGCTCCAAACTGAAAATAGGAGGAACTATTATGCCCATTTTCTCTTGTAGGGATAAAATAGCATTGAAATCCCCCCAAAAAATAATTGGGAGATCTAAAAATTTTGCACATGCAACTAATAAGGAATCCCATAGCAGGTTTTTCCCAATAGTTGAGGTAGGCCCATACACATTAAATAGATGAAAGCATGTGCTAAAGTGTTTGGATTGGATCTATTACCACTTAGTCTTTGCTACAATTTGCATAACCTGAATAAATCTATCATTCCAAAAAATAGCCAGCCCTCCTAGGCACCAATAGATGTTGAGTCAATGAATTTCCACTTTTTCCATTGTGTAAATGGTTGCTTGCTTTCCTCTCGAGTGAATTAGTGGCCTCAAAAATATTCGAATAAATTAACCCAAAAACTTAGTACCACAATATTAAGCCTCTAGTTATCTTCAGTCCTACAAGATGTATGCATTCAAAAAATCATAATAAATAACTACTTCTCGGAGTTCACTTTTAAACCTTATTCTTACTGTTTACCAAATAGCAGTCTTTCATTTACCAAAAAATAGTAAATTGCTTAGTTTATACCGATCAATCCAAATTAGTTATGTGTAATGCAAAACACTAAAGTACTGACTCATAGACACATTGACACATGGATTTTTAATGTGGAAACCATGTTAAGGGAAAAACCAATTGGGACCGGTAACCAAAACATTTCACTCTTCTAAAGTGAGCTTAGTGAAGAGCCAACACTGTTAAAGGTTACAAACACACTGTTAGGTGTGACCTTGTTATAGGATTTAAATAGATTAGTTTGTCACTTGATATCTGACATCTCTATGCTACCTTTTATGACCGAACCCAGTGTAGTTTGTCAAATGCTATTTGGCATCTAATGCTATCTTCGTGATCAAAATTTTTGATACTCCTTGGGATGTACCTCTACCACGGCCCCTAGCGGCTTTTGTTTCAGGCATGATACCTGAAACAAATAGAGATAGATACAAAAATCACCATAGAGCTCGAATCATAAACTAAAGAATGAATATAACCATAAAGCAATAATTTGAAAACAAAAGTGTTGTATGTCTATGTTTTAGTTTCAAGTTCAAGTAGACACAACCTAATGAGCGTACAACTCCTAGAGTTCCCAGTGTGGAAACTAGGCTTTGATACCAAATGTAACGCCTCGCCAAGGAACCCAAGAGAGATTAACCTAAAACATGATACTATGTTTGCTGAATAATTTTTTTTAGGTTTACATAAAGAGACATACATTAATGCGGAAGCAAATACCATTTATACACATGTCATACACTCACATAGATTACACAACTCAAGGGTTCCATGATGTTGAATTACTTAAAGCAAAACACAACTAACAATATAACAAAAGATTCTAGTTGAATAGATATAACAAATACAACTTACAAAACCATAATTACAATCCTCATGGATAACCTTGAAACCACCATAAACTCAAATCCACTGCACATGTCGTAGGGTATGTGGTAATCACTCTAATCTACTTAATATACAATATCCAGATTAGGTATCACATGCGATACTCTAATACAAGATTTACAATAATGAAAGTACATAAACAATAATGAAGATATATAAAAAGCTCATCTGTAAAGAACCATCAAGCACTTGTACAAGGATGTCGAATCTCAATGGGTAAAGAATCATTGCCACCCATCCGTGTGGAACCACAAAGGTCCACCCCATCGTGCTGAGGAGATAACAATAGACCCCACTCAGATATCCAAAACCAAACAAGGAAGTAACTGATAAGCAAGGGATCCTGATAGCTCTCTAATCCAGGTGTACTATACATCATGAAAGGTAAGACTCACTAATCCAGAGGCAACTGACATACATAGGATAACTAGACTATGTGTAGGAAGGTGTCATCATGTACGTCTAACCCTTAATTTTTGTCCTAGAAATCCCAATGGATCCCGACACTCAAGTGAACATACATGGCCATCAATGGCCTCTCAAATTGATAAGGCCACCAACTATGCCAGAACCCACGCCTCGTAAGGGGGGAAAGCATTGTCCCATCCTCCATCTCAGTCTTTACTAGCACTCAAGCATGGGTGAGGAGAACACATCTTATTAGTTCATTTTACAATCTCTGAGTTATACATTTAATTATCACTTATTAAGTATACTTACAATAAGCAATCCAAGTAGTCACTTACGGACACGGAACTTATCGCAAGCCACCCCCTACTACACATCTAGGTAACTTACCCTAGGCTTATAGATCCTAACAGATCTAGCATAGGTCAAAACCCAAGTATACCTAATCCAGTATCCCACAGAACATGAATGGTCACAAAGAGGTACACATTCAGAAAACATAATCGAATGGGTTAACATGGTCATTTTAGGGTAATTACATGAAACACACATGCCATACATAAACATAACGTAAACCCCCCCAACCTCGGTATACATACTAGGCAATCTAAAAACCCAAATGCCCATAACGTATAGAAATAACCAATCAGAAAAGAAACATCGTTTACGCTATGTAGAAACATCATTAATCCATCATACATAACAATCAAGATGATATAAATAATTTTCGCAATAATAGTGTAATAATCATATAAAGGATTATGCTAATTTTAATCACAAATTAATTCTATGTTCCCTTCTATCAGTTTTAGAAACCATAATAAGTTCCCTATAATAACTATCAACTAAAGAATGATCAAATCGATCCGTCTTACAGAAATAGTTCATTTTTGAATTCTAATAACCTTAATTAAATGATATTTAATTAACACTAAATAAACTACATTTAAATAGTATTAAATAAACTAATTCAGATAATATTAAGGAACCAAATTGAATTATTACCTAATAATCAAATCCAACAAAGGCAATATTTACCACATTTAATTTAATAGTATTCATATTTTCTAATCCCAAAGCTAAACACATTATAAATTTAATTGTAATATAAATTAACCATATTATAAATTACATATAATATAAATTAATTATATTACAAACTAAATATAATATAAACTAATCTAAATATAAATTAATTAAAACTTA
>MU224538.1:6208689-6219091 GCA_018584345.1 Thuja plicata | reverse complement strand
AGGATTTCTGATGTGATGCACTTGTTAGAATGCAACTACATTATAAATGTTGATATGATAGTATATGCAATCTCTAATTGCTGATAACAGATCCTATAAAGCTTACAATGTATATGTAATCACCTTGGGTGATTGATTGATACCTTGTCTCTGCTCGTCGGTAGCCTTGTCTATGTTCTTGAAAACTAATATGATCTATTTCTGAACTTTGCATGAATTCACTTCTGTTGCTTAGATTCTCTCCATGGCTACAATCATTTATCAACTCGTTACCTATTACAAATGATTGAGCATCTATATATACTAGTTTCTAGGTCCATTCTTGATCCACGTTTTTCAAGTTTAACTCTAGATTCAAGGTTTACAACTTGACCTTGATCTTTAGTTAGTTATGTTTTAGATCCATTAGGATGCTTTAAAACATTTAAAATATACTTGCTTGACCCTCAAGTAATGATTTAAAACAGATTAAAACTCTATAAATAGAATTACAATGTTTTATTTGACGTAGAAAGTCAAATCCACTTTTTGCGGGTTTTGTAATTGACTGTCGGTTCTGATGGTCGGGCTGCTCTGTCAATCTGTCGGTTTTCTTTCTTTCTTTGCTCTGTCGGGCTTCTGCTTCGTCGGTGTCCCTATTTTGAACTGTTCGTCGGGTTCCTTGCCTTTTCTGCTCTGTCGGTGATGTTCACAAAAGTGTACTGTCGGTTTAGTGATTTTGGATCCATCGGCGATGTACTTAAAACTATTTTGTCGGTGATGTCCTTTATGCTTTGTCATCGGTTCAACACTTGATAGTGTTCGTCGGGCAATTATATACTTAGCATTTTTACAACAAGCATTGCCATCTCATCAGGTATGCAGTGTGTTGTCTGTCGGGTATGCCTATACCGATGACCTTTATCATGTTTTTCACTTAAGTATACTTATGGCAAAACTTAATGTCATCACAAGCTCTACGGCCCCACCGTGTAGGTTGCGGGGTATTGCGCTGCATGGGGGGACAGGGAGATGTGGTGGCCCCCGCCCCACTTCCTCAAAAAACATAATTTTTTTTTAATATTTATTTTAAAAAAAAAAAAAATCCCAAGCACTTTTAATAAAAGGTGCTTTATTTTATTTTTTTAAAAGAAAATTTTCGAAAACAGAAATGTGAAAAGAACATTTTTCTTTTGTCTTTTATTCTATTTTGTCTCTGGTGAATTTTTTTTCATAAGACTATATGTTTCCAGGGAGTTGAATTTTTTCAACTAATTAATTTTTTTCTAAGGAATAATTTTAAAGGGATTATTTATTTATTTTTTCCCTCTATAGTGTAAACTATAATGCAGATTAATTTATTGCTTTCGAGGAGATCTATGTTGAATTTTCCCACAAAATTTTGCCAGCATAACACTACCATGCCAAGTTCAAATAAATCATAAGGAATTCAGATATAAGGGTTTTATAGATACCCAAAAACACAGAAACACTCATAAACCACCTAAATACCAAAAGCATAAGCATGCATCCATTCAAACACTGAAAACCTCAGATTTGCAAAATTGAAACAATATAAGGAACACAAAACCTACATTGATTCCAATGCAAGAAACTGAGGAAATGTGCCTTTGAAGATGATAGAAAACCTGAAAACCTCCAAGCACGAATCAACCACAAATCTAGAAATCACGAAGATCCAAGCACATACAACCAAGAAATCACACCAATCTCTAATCCAACAAGCAACCACAAAAACCCCCAATTCTCCAAAAATTCAAGCACACCAAAAGCTCTCCAAAAATGTCTTCACCCAAAAACCTGTTATGAGAGAATGAGAGGAGAATTCTCCTAAAGAGAATCAACTTCCCCAAATTATGCAAACCCTCATGACAACTCCCAAGTCAATCCCTAAAAAGACTCAACTTGAAATTGAAAGAAATTCAAAATTAAATAATTAAAAATATCTTTTATGCCACAACTCAACTTTGACTGATAATATCTAGTTGAGATTTTTTATTTTGAAAATACTTTTTCAACACATTCATGCACATGTAATTAATAATATATTAAATTAAATACATTAAATATTTATATCACAATAATAAATGCAACTAAATATTTAATCATTTAATTAATCATAAAAGCATATTTACTTTAATTTTCAATTAAACACTTAATTAAATCAAAATATTCAAATATTTGAATTTAATTAATTATCTCAAATAAACATAGGATATAATTAAATATTTAATTCAACTATAATCCATTAAATCATAAAACATGAAAAATCACTGAATAACCCAATAAATCACCTGAAGCAAACACAAGCAAAAATAAACATTCTCAAGGAAGGGGTATTCGAATTCCTGTCAACTAGACGAATCCGGATAGGGTAGTCAAACTAAAACTCATCCAACATTAGGATGATTAGGCTTAGGTTAGGGTTTCGGATCTGTATGTTACCTCCCCTCTTTACCATTGAGATGAATGTTTACGGGCATGCTCACTGCTGCCAATTTAGGGAAGATGAGGCCCTGTACCTGCAATCCTGTCATCAAAAGAACACACATGTACATACAATATAATATCGTAAACAATGATAAGGATCGGTCGAACGTGTGGATCTCTCAAAGCAAGTAACTACGTCTCCGTCCTCTACCACGACAACACATCAACAATTACATCAACATATAAGACAACCATACACATGCAAGTATGGGGTAAGTACATCATAATCTGAAATCCACATATAATAATTATCATGATAATATAATGACATCTATCTATGCATATGATAATCCATAACATCATAATCCTGAATCACCATCAAATGAAACAACAATAGCTCACATGAAGTGTAGCCTAAAAGAATTCGGCCACTCAACTGAAACAACTACCTAAAAGAGTACGACATCATAAATGGAAAGCAAAATATGAGTGAGTATTACAGTGACGATATATGACATGTAATTGCAACATATTCTTCTCATGGTTTAATTACTTTACTTTGGTTATGATTGTATATGACATGTATTTGTAATATATTCTTGAAGTTCATTATTTTTATGTCAAATCATTTGAATTTGTTTGACAAGAAGATATTTTGTAAAGTCGAATGAGATATTGACTTAAATGCCAGAAGGCCTCCAACCAACTATTGATGCACATTTAGACAACATGAAGTTTAAGCTTGTTGTATGCTAGCATATTTGTTCAATTCATGCCAAAAATATCGATTCTATTTATATTATAAATGTGCTTGTTATATTTGTAAGAGAATACATTTGATTATACATGTAAATTATTTTTATATCTTAACTTTGTAGTACTCTATGGGAGAGTCAGACAGTATAATTTAGTAACTGTTGTTTTCTTTGCTTTTATTTAACTTTATAAATTGATAAAAAAAATATTAGTAATATAGAACTAAATATATCTAAATTGATCATTTATAATTTACAAAAACTTTCAGATAGGAGTCATCCATTTGGATTTCTCCATGGTTCAAAGAATTGTTCTTACATCTATGCAGAAAAATGTATCCTCTTCTTTTGTCCTTGATTATACTTTATATTTATATAGAATAGGTTCAGCAATATGCCTTTTCAAAGGTTATTTTGATTTTTTCTAACATAGCAACTAATAGTGTGCTTTCTGAATTCTTATGTGTTATTAGATTTGGACTTGTCTGTGATCGCTAACAAGAAAATATTAAGAAGATGAATGAACTAGTAGAAAATTCAATCTTCCCTTCAATGTCAATAGTGTTGGAAAGATTCAAAGGAATTTATATACTTTATTTTCTGCAAATGAAAAATCCTGCCTTTTCAAAGATCCTCCATTTGAGTTCATTTTGTATTATGTGCAACATCAGTGATCAATTCTCGCAATTGGTGGCTCAATTATGATTTGACTGAAGATGAGGAAGACTAGCTCTTTGGTCTCTTTCCCTCTCTCTTCCCCCTTTTCTTTGAGCTCCACTTATGTTGTTTTGATCAAGACTCAAGGAGTCTTTCTTTCGTATGGAATACATTGTCTTCTCTCTTGGATTTTGGTTAAGAAAACTTCTAATTGTAATCATATATATTTACAATGGAAGCCCAAATTGTGGAATAGGGTAAACAATTCAATCTTTCTTTTCAATTAGTAGGTGAAAGGATGACTCATTTTATGGTTGTTACTATGTAGTTTCAACTATGTAATTTTCTTTATATTTCAATAATTTTTAATGGCTTGTGCCACTTTTTTTAAATATCTTTAATTGTTATGAAAATAAACTTCATGATTTCTTCTAGGGACAAATTTTCTGTCTTGGCGAGTTCAATGTGGGGATTATGTGTCATTTTGGAAATATTATTGGAATGGTTTTCCTCCTTTGAACTCTTTGAATTCTCTTTCAGAAATAATTGACATTTTTATTCTTCATTGGGGTGAGAAGTTGGTATATTATATAGATTATGTTGACATATTTTCCCATAAGGTTAGTTGGAAATATCCTTCCTCCCTCTCTATATCTCCAGTTCATGCTAGGGAGTTCAAATTTGTCCTCTCAAACAAATCAGTTTATTTGTCTAAAGGTAATGATAGATTGTTGTGGTGCCCATCAAAAAATGGCATCTATTATGTTAAAAATGGCTATATAGCTATTCAACATATGGAAATATCAGAATATTGCGCATTGAGCTTTTCTATTTTGTTGGAACAAACTAGTACTTCCCAAAGCTAGGGTTTTTCCCTGGCTTGCTCTTCAAAATAGAATCCTTACCAATGACAGACTAGTTAGGCTGCAAATAGCTCTTCCTTTCAATTGTAGTCTTTGTGGTAATTTTGTGGAATCTGTGGATCATCTTTTTGTTCAGTGTAACTTTGCATATCAATGTTGGGTTTTTGTCATGAACAGGTTGTCTGTCTCCTTACCCTTGCCTGCATCCTTATGGGAACTTTTTCAAGCTTGGCCCACATTGTTTGCCAATTCTCTATTGCATGTCTATGGTTAATTATTCCCTCCTCTGTCATTTGGTCAATTTGGTGGGAGAGAAATAAAAGAATTTTTAGGAAAACCCCCTCTGATCTACCCTCAGTTCTTGACACTATTGAGAAGCACATTTCTGAATGAGTCAATAACTTTGTTCTATCTCATTTTAATCCTAATGTTATCTTTTCTTCTTGGGACAGTCAGGTTATCTCATCTTAGAAGCTTCTATCTTTCCCCTCTTCTCTTGTCTTCCCTAGTATTAGGAAAACCCCTATTATTAGATCATCCATTAAATAGAAACCCCCCAACTCCTCTTTTGTCAAGTTGAACTTTGATGGTTCTTCAAGGGGTAACCCAGGTGACTCAAGTATTGGAGTCTACCTGAGAAATCATTTGGGAAAAGTCTTAGCCTTGAAAGCTTCTCCTATCCCTCAAGGTACCAACAACATGGCAGAGGCAATTGATCTATTAGAAGGTTTAGTACTTGCTAAAAAACTTTTGATACCCTATCTTTATATAGAAGGTGATTCTTCCATCATCATTAGTGCTTGTATAAATAGGAAAATAGATAATTGGCATCTTAAGTTATACTGGAATAGGTCTAGAGCTTCATAGATTCCTTTCAAATTTTCATTATTTCACATATCTATAGAGAGGGTAATACCCTTGCGCTAACCTAAGCTGTCATAAGATACAACTAGATGCATGTGTATCAGATTGTTCTTTGGAAAATTTTCCAACTCTTCTTTTAATTATTCAGAAGGAATCAACTTAACTGAACTATTTTCATTAACCTATATGTTTCCTGATTTATGTATATTATTATGCAAGGGAATTATTATGGTTGTTCTTCACAAACATATCTTCTTGTATTGATGAATGTTTGATCGTTTTGATGGGCATATTTTATTAAATGATGGACATTGATTCTTATAGGGAGTTATGGGTTGGGAAGTATTGTCATTTTTTTTTCTATCATAATAATGCATATATATTGGCTCTAACATATTTATGTCTAAATGTTTAGTACTTGGCCTTGAAAGCTTCTCCTATCCCTCAAGGTACCAACAACATGACAGAAATAATTGCTCTATTAGAAGGTTTAGTACTTGCTAAAAATTTTTTGATACCCTATCTTTATATAGAAGGTGATTCTTCCATCATCATTAATGCTTGTATTTAAATAGGAAAATAGGTATCTTAAGTTATACTGGAATAGGTCTGGAGCTTCATAGATTCCTTTCAAATTTTCATTATTTCACATATCTATAGAGAGGGTAATACCCTTGCGGATTGTCTAGCTAACCTAAGCTGTCATAAGATACAACTGGATGCATGTGTATCAGAATGTTCTTTGGAAAATTTTCCAACTCTTCTTTTAATTATTTAGAAGGAATCAACTTGACTTCTATTTTCATTAGCCTATATGTTTGCTAATTTATGTATATTATTATGCAAGGGAATTATTATGGTTGTTCTTCACAAACATATCTTCATGTATTGATGAATGTTTCATCGTTTGATGGGCATATTTTATTAAATGATAAGCATTGATTCTTATAGGGAGTTATGGGTTGGGAAGTATTGTCATTTTGTTTTCTATCATAATAATGTATATATATTGACTCTAACATATTTATGTCTACATGTTAGTAGACGTGTATTGGTTACTATTCTTTATTCTATTTCATTCTGTGCTTTCTATATTTTTCTTTGAATTCATTTCACATTTTCATTTAACTTTGACAGTTGTTTAGTAATTAAACGGGTAGTTTTAACAAGTTGATTAGTAATTAAATGGCCATGCCTATTATAACAAAATTCTTTTGTCAGTCGATATTCAGGCTCGTGTATGGGTTATTTCCTCCTTATCTTTCATTATGTTCTTTTCTACATTCATGTTTGATTTGACAGCCCCATCGTTTTCCTCCAAGTGTTTGGTTGATCTGTCCATGGCAACTTGTGTGCAGTTTTATGGTTTTGTACTTCTCACAGAATGTAGAACTTCTCACTCATTCTCGATTGTCCTTCTCAGTTTTTGGATTGATCATTTATCTGTTATTAAGTATGTTGCCATCATTTCTCGGTGATGCCAATAAACTGGCTTCGTTTTGGCTTGGTACGATCACCTTGGGATGTCACTTTGCATACTTGTTTTGCCTCGCATGGATTAAATTCTATTTATAGCCTCCTTTACTACTGAATTTATGTATTCTGTCTATTCCTAATTCTACTTGCCTTTACTGTGGGTTTCATTATATTTGATTTGGCTTTGTTGCTCAAAATATCTGGGCGACCGAGTACTCTGGTTGGTGTGAGTACATAGTTGGAGGTATGTTCATCTTGCTCTTCTTGCATATGGATAAGTATCCCCATAATTATAAGGTGTTTTTGGAAGTTGAAGATTAGGAAGAACCGTTTGTAGGATGCATAAAAGATGAAATGTTGGCAGCTATGTTTATTTGTGAACGACCACATATCCGTCGTGGCATTAAAAGGATTGTTGGTTTTGATATCCTCTTTCCCTTTGGCAAACGTATTATATTTCCATCTCAAATCCTTTCATTTTTCTCTCCAATGCACTAGACCTTATGCAGTCTCCCTTCCTTTTGGGTTTGATTGTGAATCGTTATGTAAAATCTGAATTTCTCTGTGGTAATAAGTTACATAAGGTCATCCAGAAGGAAAGAGGATATCAAAACTAACAATCGTTGTGGCGCTACCCTCATTGGTGGTCTGTTCCACCATCATTCAATGCTAAACAACCATGGTGTTTAAATGGTTTTGGAAAGTTTAAAAAAGGTCCTAGAATGTCAGTTGTTCAGACCCATGAAAGCATCATTGCAGCAATTTGGTAGTTTTTTAGCCAAGGAGACTGTGAATGGTATCCATCATATTATGTTTGCTTTGTTAGATCTTTTGGAGCAAGACTCTACTCCCTCTAATACTCAACCTACTCCATCTGCAGCCCCTCCACAACTCGTCTCAGCTTCTACTCGACTTATTCCTAATATTAAGCTAAAATTAGGGTCTGGCGAAACTGCAACATCTTTATGGAAGACTGATTTTTCTGGCAATTTTGCAAGTTGTTTTTTGAGTTATCTTGTTTTGCAGATGTTCCAAGCAGGTCATAAGGCTCATTGCACTGGTACAAAGATTTGAAGTAAAAGAATTTTTTTGGGAAATCTTCTTTTTTACATAATTATATAGCTTGTATGCATGCTTTCTTAAAAAATATAAGCATGATGATCAGTTGTAAAAAATGCTTTCGAGCTCTTCCTGTATGTAGCCTAAGGGCACATTGTAATAGTTAGGTTTAGGATTGATTACTTTTGTTGGGTCATTGGTTATCTTTCTGTATGTAGCCTAAGGGCACATTGTAATAGTTAGGTTTAGGATTGATTACTTTTGTCGGGTCATTGGTTATTAATTGTATCTAGTTGCGGCTAATGGGGGGTATTTCTAGTTTTGATTAGGTATTTAAACTTCATACTTTTATTTTGTATTATCGAGTAAGGATCGGAGTTTTTTTTCTAATTCTTTTCTCCAGGAGCTCTTTGAACCAATTTATATTAATAAAATATTATATTAAATGGCGCTGCAACCTTTTTCAAAAAAAATGAGTCATTCCAAATGAAAATATATCTTACATACAAATAAATTTTTAATTAAAATCAAATGTTTTCCTAAAAACAATATTGGAAATAGCCCAGAACAAGTCAAATATAATGTGCAAAATTATCAAATTTATGTAATAGCTATTTACACATTGTAATTGGTTTATTCTAGATGTGAATGTACACATCATGTATATGTAATGTGTTCTTTTAACTGTATTTTTTCATAGTTTAATTACTTTGTTTTGGGTGTGACTGTATAGGACATGTATTTGCAAGGTTTAATTTGGGTGTGAATGTACACATCATGTATATGGAATGTGTTCTTTAACTGTGTTTTTTCATAGTTTAATTACTTTGTTTTGGGTGTGACTGTATATGACATGTATTTGCAATGCATTATTCTCATGGTTTAATTACTTTACTTTGGCTGGGACTGTATATGACATGTATTTGCAATATATATTTTTATGTCAAATCATTTGTATTTGTTTGACAGGAAGTCTTTTTGTAAAGTTGAATGAGATATTCACTTAAATACCAAAAGTCTTCCAACCAACTCTTGATGCATATGTATCTATCATGAAGTTTATGCTTGTTGTATGTCAATATATTTGTTCAATTTGTGCCACAAATATCAGTTCCATTTATAATAGAAAATAGTTTCTTACATTCTTAAGAGGATCCATATGATTGTACATGTAAATTATTTTTATATCCTAATTATTTAGTACTATATGAAGATCATTCCATCTTAAATTCTGTCTTTTATATCATATAAAATTATAGCTTAAATTTTGTCTTTTTATACTATATGAAACAACTATTAAAAAATCAACCATGAATAAAATCGTAAAATAAAATATTTTATTAACTGTCCTTATCTAAAAGCTATACAACTATAATAATGATTAAGAAATTATTCCTTCAAAACTATTACATTTATTTATTTTATTTGTAGACAAAGGAATGTGTAGGTTGCAAGATGAATCAAAGTTACAACCAAACGAAACTATATGTCAAATCAACAAAATACCGTAATCTTAAGGAAAAGAGATCAAATATTAATAGTAAACATAGCATAAACAAGTTCATAACCTCAACAATGCCATAGCCCCATCATGGCTGCTAGTCTCAAAATCATCCGTAAAACTATGGATAAGCACCACAATCTCCAAGAATTATGCTTACGTTGGCATTGCTGCAAAATATTCTGCACCCCAAGAATATGACGAAACAATATATATAATGGTTTAACCCTCTAATGTGCGTTCTCATCGTGATGAGATATCTGCATATTTCCAACCATATGATTTAACATCTGCAGTGCAACAAACATACGGATTAGTTCATTTACATATACAACTATACATAAATGCATCAAAAAAAGATAATTAATTACGCTGAGAGGCGTAACGAGAGGTGTAATTACGCCGAGAGGCGTAAATCTACAGTGGCATCCTACCCCCTCTATAGGAGGTCATCAAAAGTAACGGTGTAAGAAAAAAGAAATGCTTCATATTCTAATGCCCTTGGATTACCGGGATATACCAAAAATTTAACCCCAAAAAACAACTATTACTATATACGAGTGAAGAAGAATATCAAATGTTAACAGTTACAAAGCGGTTCGAATGGTGGCAATCAATTTGATTTTAATGAATAAACATTTTGCAGATGGCCTTGCCGAACAATGACCATGAATATCGATCATTGAATCAGAGAAAGAAATGGATGTAGAGCTCAAGAATACCCAGCAGAGGCTAACAACATTCGGCATCCTTTTGTTGCTATCGGCAGGGCTCCCTTTCTTCATTGCTGTACGATT
>MU224538.1:6173357-6187210 GCA_018584345.1 Thuja plicata | reverse complement strand
TCTCCTCTTCTAATTTCTTCATTTTTTCCACTAACTCTTCATTTCTTTTGTCAATATCATTAAACAATTTTAATCTTTCTTCTAATTCCTCATTCTTTTTATTAATCTCATCAAACAATTTTAATTTTTCTTCTAACTCACAACATTCCTTTATCTTTGAATCATTAAACTCTTTCACAAAATCAAATATATCCTCCAATTCTTTAATTCTCTCTTTATAATCACTAATTTCATTTGAAAGTCTATAGTTTTCATCTCCCATTTCTTTTTTAGTTATAATCCTTTTTCTACGCTCTTCCTTTAATTCTTTTTCTAAAAGCTGAATCTCATAAATTAGATTTACATTTTCTTTCAATACTCTTTTACCTTGCTTTCCCATGATAATAAACAATTAAACTCTAATAAACAATTAAACTCACCTTAATCGCCTTCTAGAAACTTCGTGTCTCTTCTTTCTTCAACAGCCACTGCTGTATCATTTTTGGACTCCCGCCTTAAATTACAATCGTGTAATTCTGGATAATCTTGATAACACACAAATCTCCGACAATTTTACTCTCCAGTTAATGCAGAAACTGCAACCAATCTTTCAACACAAATTCCTCCAGCAGCACTGCCGTCACAAATCGGCTCTATATATGTAGTTGTTGCTCCTTTTGCAATCTGGTGTCCTCTTCCAGCAACACAATCTTTCCGTAGGCGGTAGTAACTCATTTCCACCAATCAGCTCTCAGCTTCCTTTTGACAGTAGCTACGAATACACCAAATGCTGCGATCTCTGTCTTCAATGCCCTGCATAATCTATGAGCTCCACACACTGCTAGTGATGTCTGCAGACATTTAAAAATGGGATGTGCGGCAATCTAGATGCTTCAGCACTCTCTTGAGTGGCGGGTCAGCATGGGAGGACTTTTTCCTTGCACCAACAATCTCAGCTACAAAGTATCTTCTCCAGGTAGCGGATATCAAATAGCTGCAAACTCCTCTTTAGCGGCTTAACACAAATCTCCATGGATTGTTCTGCTTTGATACCAATCTGATGGGGTGGATGGATTGGAATCAATATTAGGAATCAATCCATTTTTATTGCTCCACCCAAATCAATTACAAACTGCTTCTATTTATAGAGGACTTAGAACACTCCAGATCTTCACATCACTTCCAAATGAACCATATAGATGTCAGTAGGAGAAGAATCCAGAATATGCTAGTTATTACATGCATGTGAAGAATTATCTAGAATGATCGTGGTTGGACGAGGACTCTAGTCTTAGCAGTTAATGCGATTGGTGGTAGAAATTAATATCTACCAACACAATGAATATTTAGAAGTATCTATCAAATATTTGAAAACTCACTTAACTGCATTCTAATTCACACATACAAGATTAGTAGTATATGAACTCAGGATTCCTTCTTCTTGGGCAGTGTCTAGTCTAGTACACACTATAAAATACATAAGTCTACCAACTGCCCTTGTGTATGATACACTACCCTGTCCTCCACCTTAGTAGGAGATTTTGGATAATCCTTCACGAATAATTTATGTTCCTAGTGCACTAGGAAAAATCATGGATCTAGAAGTTGTCACATTGAATCTCCCCAACACTAAACTCAAATACTTATTCTATCTTAAACAAAACTTTATGCTACATCTATCTATTCTTATCTCTATTCCTAGGATGTCCTTAGCTAACCTAAATCTTTCATATCTTCAAGTTAGAAATTAAATAACCATTCCCAAACAGTTACATATAATCCACATATATAAAATTATTAGTTTTGAAATAAACACGATAATCAGATTTAGACCTCTAAAAGTAGAAAAAACTAGACACATAGTTATCAAACTTTTTGTACCACTTTCTAGGAGATTGTTTCGGACCATACAAATACTTTTTCAACTTGTGAACCAGCTTTTCTGTACCTTTCACCATGAAACACCCTAGCTGTGGCATATAAATTTCTTCCTACAAATCACCATGAAGGAATATTGTCTTCACATTCTTACCGAGAGATTGTATTTGTGCTAAAGGCTTTCCAATTAATCTCTTTCTTTAAGTTTTGCAAGTGTTTTAGGAGTTTGGAACAAATAGTTTAGGATTGTGAGTTTTGATTTGTATTGTTGTTTATGACAACATATATTGCTATTGTTAGAGTGTTATATTATGCATTTTGGTGATAATAATAAATGTGAAGGGTTTCAAGAGGTTGTTTGAAGTTAAAATTGTTTCTTTATATATATGAACTCCTAATTTGGGGTTCTATTTGATCTAATTTGTAGTAGACATTAATAGTTGTTAAATAATATATTTAGCAACAAATTATGTATTTCCCAAGTTGTTGTGTTGATTCGCGTGATGGTATTATGCCCCTTCACGCTATTATGTTTTAATGTATTTCAAAGAACTCTTTGGTATAACTTATTACACTCTTATTCTTATTTTTTAAAATCTAAAGTCCAAAATAGAAATAGTTTCAAATTTGATTTAAATTTTGCAAAAAAGATTATTATATACAATCCGAAGGGAGCCAGATACAAGTTGAATTGAGTTTGAAAACTTAGAACTTTTAACTTATTGACATAAAGACAAATATCCACCATCTTATTTGCTGGATTTCCATACTAAATCGTCCAAGAAATAGTCACATAAAACACTCATTGCTCAATATCTATCAAAATACAGGCAGGTTACCCATAGATTTTACAAGAGAATTCAATTGGTGTGGCCTAAAATTTGACTTCCTTGTTATCCACCGTTGCATGAATACAATGTTGGGCTGGTTATTAATGATTACTGTGGAAAAGAACTTGCATAATGTTCTCCTCTACAAACATAACACCGGCTATTACATGGTCCTTTCTAGCCCTCATTTTTTGTTTCTTTTGAACTCATTCCAATTGATATTGTTTTTGTTTGTTCCCTTACTACTCCCTTCAAAATTCCTCTTGAGATTATGGTTTTATGATAGTTATTATTTTGATAGTTATCTCTCAGGAATTTCCATCTTGTATGTCCACTTCTTTCATTTTGTCCTTTCAAATATCTGTCAAATATAATTGAAGTTTTTGCTCCTATTTAGTTGCATTTCCATAGACTTCATTCATTTTTATGGGGTTATGTACGTCTACCTCTACTCCAACTTATGGACTCAAACCTAGAATGAACTTCCTGATTCAAAAGTGTTCGTCCAATTGATATTCAAACACATAATTGAGAAGTTATGTGAGTTTCTCCCAATATTGAGTAGCAGTCAAACCTCCTTAAATTAAATTTTAAGGATTTTTCATCTTCTTGTCAAAGAATAATTTACTCCTTAAATTAAATTTTAAAAATTTGTCATCTTCTTGTCGAAGAATAATTTAGGAGCTAGCTCTTCCCAGAGAGATAGAGGAATGATTCCTAAGCACCTTGGTTTCTCTTTGTAATAGTTTCTCTTTAGTTTTCTCATCGTGACATGATGTATTTGCTTCATCATTGAGATAATATGCATCCCAAATATCCTTAGTTTCATCTAGCAGGCTCCTAAGTTCAAAATATTTTTCCATCTCAATGACCCAATTCAACATCAATCTTAGCTTGATTATCTTATCTTTCTTGATCTTTCTATTCTTGATCCCCTTGTTGGCTTTGTTCCTCTTGAGTTTATCTAACCTCTTTCTCTAGGTTATCTATTATGTTCCTCTAGTTTCAATCCAATAGCTTTCTATTCACTCTATCTCTTTTAATTTCCATCTCAATAATGCATTTAGCTTAACTCAAATTTAATCAGGACGGCCAAGGTTGTGAAAATACTTAAACAATGAAGTATTCCATGACGACAATGAGATAGACAAGAATGACTTTCCTTCTAACATTTTATTCCACCAAACACATACGAGCATGCAAAAAACCTCTATGCAGGAAATGTGAAACATGTTTGAATTCAAATATTAGCAATAACTACCAATTTGAATGGAAAAGATGAAACAAAGTTTGGGGGAAGGACTGTGGTCCACACCATTCACCTAACTAGTCAAAGCTTACAGTATGTTGGTTAAGCCTAGTCATGAATATGAAACCGACTAGTAAGAAGATATTGCACTTATGAAGTAGAGGGAAGTAGTAGCTTGTATGAGACTTGTCAATCTACACTTTTTTTCTAGTGACTTGGATTGCTTCTATTGAGAACTTTCTGGTATAACATACTAACACCTTGGAATAATTAAAGATTGCATTCTCTAACCAACAATTGTTTATAAATTAAACTTGCGAGAGGATGAAGAGGATGTAGATTGAAGATGTAGCAGATCTACCCAAGTAAGTTGCAGATGTAGTGGGAGGTGATAAAGAAGCCATTGCAGCAGTATAGGATGAAGAGAATGTTGCAACAGAAGTAATTATTTAATATTCTAGGATTTTTTAAAAGGAGATGAATAGAAGTGAGTTAGTTGTGCAGAAGTTGTATAACCCTAGGTTTACAAGCTTTATATTCTCAGAATTACAGCCACACTTTTTGTTCATCAGTTTTTTAATTGTGCCTTGCAATCCTTTTCTTCTTACAAAAATATTTTAACTTCCTTTATTAGTGACATTCTATTTGGTTTTTTTGGTTTTTGTAATGCGCCAATTTTTAAATATATCAAACATCATACAAATGCAGGGATATAAAGCCAAAACCAGTTTCGTTATAGTTAAATACTTTTTGCATTATTCTTCATCGTGTTGAGTAACAGTCGGGTTGATGCCTATCATTTGTTAGTGTTTAATTATAATCTCACAGTCACCTTCTGTTCTGATCCGTAATTTACAGATGAGAGGCTGTTATTCTCCAGTTCCAAGCCCAGTTCTTTCCCATTCCTTTGCTTTTGTAGGCTCTTGCTTTTTTGTAAGGCTCCTTTAGAAGTGGAGTTTTCCCCTATTGAGGTGGGGTTTCTAAGTGTTTCAATGATTGGGGTTTGGCTCATTTTTCAATATCCTTCCTCATTCCTGTTTCCTTTTGAGGTGGAGGCATCTTTTATGGAGGTGGAAATCTACTTTTGGGGAGAGGATGTTTATTGCCCTATATGTTTTACCCTTGTTAGCCACTTGGAAATGGAAATAAACCTGGTGGTGTTTTCCCTATGGGTGTTCTTGATCTTGCTTGTTCCTATAGAGGTGGGTTCCTTATCTATTGAGGTGGAAAGGAGTTTTGAAATTAATCTATTGAGATTCTTGGTGGGGATGTTTGTGATGGCTTTGGTTTGATTGTTGTAGGCACCATTTCAAAACCATCCTTGAAGGTCTGCGGATCCTATGAAAAACCCTATCTCCCCCTTCTTGGTTGTAGTTTCTTGGAAGGTTTTATTAAGTTTGGACTGCCCTTTGAAGCTTATCTTGTTGTCATTTTTTCTTAAGGTTGTCGGAGCCTTGTTAAAACCCATACATTATCAAGTTATGGGTGCCTTCTAAAACCCATGATTGTTGTTTTATAAGGTTAAGGAAGCCTTTGAAAACCCTATTTTGTGATTTGTAAGGCTTCGACCCATCACTATTTCAGTTTGTGCTTTCTATGATGTTTTTATTGTAGGTTGTTACTGATCTACAGATGGTTAGCTATTGTTCAGATTTATTTTATCCTTTGCAGTTGATCGTTTATGTTAAGTTCCAAAACCCTCTCAGAATCTTTTTGTTAAAGGGTTCTAGGTGCCTTCAAAACATGTTTTTCCGCATACAAACAATTTTTCAATCAAAGTCAAATGTTTTCCTAAAAAGAACATCAAAAATATCTAAAAACAAATCAAATATCATGTGCAAAATTATAAAATGTCTAGTAGCCGTTTACACATTGTAATTGGTTTATTTTGGGTGTGAATGTACACACCATGTATATGAAGTGTGTTTTTTAACTACTTTTTTTCATAGTTTAACTAGTTTATTTTGGGTGTGACTATATATGACATGTATTTGCAACATATTCTTCCCATGGAATTATATAGGACAGTCAATTAAAGATTTATGGAATTATATGGATTCATGGAATTATATTGATGGAAAGAAAAAATCCATATAATTCCATAAATCTTTTATTGTATTATCACAATGTATTTCATGAAAAAATTAGTTATTTTTCTCTCTTCTTTTTCATCCCATTCAGATCATTACATTGCTTTATTTTTATATCATATAAAATTATATCAACTTCTGTCTTCTATCTCCTTTTTATACTATATGAAATAACTATTAAAAATCAAACATTTGTCAAATAGTAAAATAAAATATTGTATTAACTGTCCTTATCTAATAGCTATACAACTATATTAATGATTAAGATATTAATCCTTCAAAACTATTACATTTGTTTATTTTATTTTTAGACAAACAAATGTGTAGATTGCAAGAAATCAAAGTTACAACCAAACGAAATTATATGTCAAATGAACAAAATACCGTAATCTTAAGAGAAAGAGATCAAATATTCATAGTAAACATAGCATAAACAAGTTCATAGCCTCAACAATGCCATAGCCGCATCATGGCTGCTAGTCTCAAAATCATCCATAAAATTGTGGATAAGCACCACAATCTCCAAAAATTCTGCTTGCGTTGGCATTGCTACCTAATATTCTGCACCCCAAGAATATGACACATAGCTGTAGAAAGAACACCAAGACAATGATATACTGCCAACAGATTTGTCCTACAACTCAACTGTCTGGAGTTAGATCAAAATAAGGGATCCCTAATTTCCACATAACTTCTTGTAAAAGATTCTTTTCACGTAACCCTGTCTTAATTATTTTCAATGTTACAAGTATCTTGCTTCAAAGAAACTCATATATGGCATTATGGAGGATTCATTGAATTTCTTACAGTTTATGATTGTTGACGACAGGGAATTTGGTTGGGAGACTTATACTTCATATACAAGCCTAAGGGATGAAGATAATTTATTTCTTTTCAAAAGAGGCTTAGGAGTGTTTGAATCTCATATTGTTTCTTGATTTTCATCTAATTTGCTTGCATGGCGACTTTGTTCAACAAACAAGGACAACTTAATAGAAACTACGGGGACCGACATCAACTTATTCACAGATTCACAGACTAGTGCAATCCAAAGATGAACTGGTTGTACATTTGTTTTATTAGAATAAAGGTTCCATGGCTTTCTGATGAAAGAGTTGTCATAGATTCCATGCCTTACTGAAGACAAATAAAAATCAACACTTAAATAATTTAAGAGACACAAATGTTTAATGCTCACTTCTCAATAGGAGGAATAAAATAATACCAGCTGCAATGCATTGACAATCTTCTGATCCAGAAATAGCATTGCTAGGATTCCGATTGTCTGCTAATTGTCTGCCTTTAACTGCATCATCATACTTCAACACTTCCTGCATTTCAATAATAAGAGATATTAGTGTCACCATTCACATATAGCTCAAAGAAATCTTAAGCATGAACCAAATACAATACCTTGTGCTGTTTCTTTGAAAACGAAATCAGCAATCTATATCTAACGACTCTTATGGTTAGTAGTATAATGATAATTTGTAAATCAGAAACAGACAAATCTCTTAAGTTTTAGACTAAATAGCTGCTACTGCTTAGTTTTCAGTAGAAGACTTGTCAAAACTGTAATATACCAGTTTTGCACCAAAACTGAACAGCACAAGCATCAAGCCTTTAAAGGTGAGGACCTTGGACCAGGTCGTCACTCTTCTGCAATCAAGAATATGTCTCAACCTATGAAAACCCTAGCTTCCTTAATGATATTATTTATGTAAATTGTTTTTCATAGTTAATGGGAGGAATTCACCAATTAACGATCACGAAAATAATTAACATAAGCCCTAGGTCTACAGGCTTTATAGACAGAGAACTACAGCTGGACATTCTCATTAAATTAAAAAACAAAGGACTGATGGTGCAGACGGATATGTGAGATTAAGGAAAGGAAGCCCATATGGAAGGACACACAACCTTGGACAAGCAAGATGGGAAACAGAGAAAAAATGGAATGCTCACTTGAAGGCAACGCTATTGGCAGAGATTAGTTGATGCAGGCAGAAAAAGGACAAAGGACAGTGAAGGTTTTGCAAATGAGGTTGCAAGTAAAGCGTTTGAGTTGGAGTAGTATTGGGATGGTTGACCTTTAGGGAAGTCTCCGATGCAATGAGTGCTAAGTGTTCCATTCATTCTCATGAGATGGATTCTCGTAATCAGTGACTAATGAAACATAGATCAATGAGTTTGACTCAAAAACTACATAGTTGACTCCTGATAGCAATATTACAAGTTTGTTATATTGTTATCAGGATTCAACTATGTGATTTTAGAGTCAAGCTCATTGGTACATGTTTCATGAGTAGAATTTACAAGAACCCATATCTCATGAGAATGAATGGACGACCTCCTAGAAAGGTCCAATGCTTCACCTCAGTGAGTGTCACCTAGATGCGATGACATTCATTCTCATGAGAAGATGGGGAATGATGCAGCCGAAAAACACAAAAAAGAAATTAGTTGATGCCGTCAAAAAAGAGAATAGGGAATGAGTACTCAAACTAATCAAATGCAGATTAAGTTAAATCATGAGCCATAGATGTACAGACTTAATAATCTGAGGATTTGTAGCTTCAAAATTTAGGCTGCTATGGATTGATCCAAAATACCACTTGCTAGTTTTGTTGGAATTTAATTGTCTTCTCGCATTGCTTGTCAGATTCTGCTTAATACTCATTACTTTCTAGTTATTACCTATAAAAAAATTTCGTCATAGGTAATGAGAGGAATTTGCCAATCAATGATCAGGAAAACAATCCACACAAGCCCTAGGTTTACAGGCTTTATATTATGAGAATATTTTTGCACTAGCTCATTAAAACCTGATTGCCGTGGATAGCTCTAGGTCTCGACTCTTTGATAAAAAAAAATAAGAAAATAGATAATCGCTGTTACCTGGATCAAGTGGGGAAATTCGACAGATTTTTGGATGCAGCCTTCAAGAAAAAGTCAAAACTTTTTTTTTCCTAGATTCGTGAAAACACTTTTAAAAATCATCAAAATAATTTTGAAGTCAAACAATTATTTTGATGATTTTAAACATAAAACAATTGATGTTCAAATAATGATTTCTGGTGTATCCACATTCTTAAATATCCATAAATTCAATAATCAGAGGTAATTGATATATGTTAAGATATATCACAGACGGTGGACATATGTCTGGCAAACCTGCACGCCCGCCTCATTTCTCTATGAGAAAAGTGGTCTTGTTCTTCTTTTTTCAAAAAAAAATATTTTGGATATGGGAGAGATTTTCTCAATCTTCTTGCTCTTTCTGTGCAGATTCTTGTGATTCCTATTTTGACATTCCATGTACTGGCTCGTCCCAAGGCTTTGGCCATTCAAGTATTTATAGCACTCGTTGTTGTTGGCTTTCACTGTGAATCTACAAGACTGTGA
Organism: Thuja plicata; assembly: GCA_018584345.1. Classification (NCBI taxonomy): domain Eukaryota; kingdom Viridiplantae; phylum Streptophyta; class Pinopsida; order Cupressales; family Cupressaceae; genus Thuja; species Thuja plicata. The sequence continues at coordinate 6,177,779 of MU224538.1, read as the reverse complement.
AGATGGCTTCCTCATTTGGCATTGATTGTCACCGAGTGATGAAGTCCCATAAAGAACAGCTAAAGGCTATATTCAAAGTTTCAGAAGATGATGCTTGGAATGCAAACGTGGATGTGGTTGGTCATGAGTTGTGGCAGACCGGTCCTGTTCATGATGAGATAATCTATGACCATCTCTTCACCCCTATTGTGCAGGTACTAGGTGATTCTCATTTGGGTTGTAGGACCACAGGAAAGATTGTGACTTGAATATGGAAAATGTACGGATGGTGGTAGATAGCATATGGACAATGAATATTTAGAAGTATATATCAAATATTTGAAAACTCGCTTAACTGCATTCTAATTCACACATACAAGATTAGTCGTATATGAACTCAGGATTCCTTCTTCTTGGGCAGTGTCTAGTCTAGTACACACTATAAAATACATAAGTCTACCAACTGCCCTTGTGTATGATACACTACCCTGTCCTCCACCTCAGTAGGAGATTTTGGATAATCCTTCACGAATAATTTATGTTCCTAGTGCAGTAGGAAAAATCATGGATCTAGAAGTTGTCACGTTGAATCTCCCCAACACTAAACTCAAATACTTATTCTATCTTAAGCAAAACTTTATGCTGCATCTATCTATTCTTATCTCTATTCCTAGGATGTACTTAGCTAACCTAAATCTTTCATATCTTCAAGTTAGAAATTAAATAACCATTCCCAAACAGTTACATATAATCCACATATATAAATTAATTAGTTTTGAAATAAACACGATGATCAGATTTAGAACTCTAAAAGTAGAAAAAACTAGATACATAGTTATCGAACTTTTTGTACCACTTTCTAGGAGATTGTTTCAGACCATACAAATACTTTTTCAACTTGTGAACCAGCTTTTCTGTACCTTTCACCATGAAACACCCTAGCTGTGGCATATAAATTTCTTCCTACAAATCACCATGAAGGAATATTGTCTTCACATCCACTTGTTGAAGGCAGTAGTCTAGAGGATGTCCAAGAGAAATCTTACCAAGAGATTGTATTTGTGCTAAAGGCTTTCCAATTATCTCTTTCTTTAAGTTTTGCAAGTGTTTGTAGGAGTTTGGAGCGAATAGTTTAGGATTGTGAGTTTCGATTTGTATTGTTGTTTATGACAACATATATTGCTATTATTAGAGTGTTGTATTATGCATTTTGGTGATAATAATAAATGTGAAGGGTTTCAAGAGGTTGTTTGAAGTTACAATTGTTTCTTTATGTGTATGAGCTCCTAATTCGGGGTTCTATTTGATCTAATGATTCTAATTGGTAGTAGACATTAATAGTTGTTAAATAATATATTTAGCAACAAATTATGTATTTCCCAAGTTGTTGTGTTGATTCGTGTGATGGCATTATGCCCCTTCACGCTATTATGTTTTAATGTATTTCAAAGAACTCTTTGATATAACTTATTACACTCTTATTCTTATTTTTTAAATCTAAAGTCCAAAATAGAAATAGTTTCAAATTTGATTTAAATTTTGCCAAAAAGGGTTATTATATACAATCCGAAGGGAGCCAGATACAAGTTGAATTAAGTTTGAAACTTAGAATTCGTAACTTATTGCGATAAAGACAAATATCCGCCATCTTATTTGCTGGATTTCCATACTAAATCGTCCAAGAAATAGTCACATAAAACACTCATTGCTCAACATCTATCAAAATACAGGCAAGTTACCCATAGATTTTACAAGAGAATTCAATTGGTGTGGCCTAAAATTTGACTTCCTTGTTATCCACCGTTGCGTGAATACAATGTTGGGCTGGTTATTAATGATTACTATGGAAAAGAACTTGCATAATGTTCTCCTCTACAAACATAGCACCAGCTATTACATGGTCCTTTCTAGCCCTCATTTTTTTGTTCCCTTACTACTCCCTTCAAAGTTCCTCTTGAGATTATGGTTTTATAATAGTTATTATTTTGATAGTTATCTCTCAGGATTTCCATCTTGTATGTCCACTTCTTTCATTTTGTCCTTTCAAATATATCAGTCAAATATAATTGAAGTTTTTGCTCCTGTTTAGTCGCATTTCCAAAGACTTCATTCATTGTTATGGGGTTATGTACGTCTACCTCTACTCCAACTTATGGACTCAAACCTAGAATGAACTTCCTGATTCAAAAGCATTCGTCCAATTGATATTCAAACACATAATTGAGAAGTTATGTGAGTTTCTCCCAATATTGAGTAGCAGTCAAACTTCCTTAAATTAAATTTTAAAAATTTGTCATCTTCTTGTCAAAGAATAATTTAGGAGCTAGCTCTTCCCAGAGAGATAGAGAAACAATTCCTAAGCACCTTGGTTTCTCTTGGTAATAGTTTCTCTTTAGTTTTCTCATCGTGACATGATGTATTTGCTTCATCATTGAGGTAATATGCATCCCAAATAGCCTTAGTTTCATCTAGCAGGCTCCTTAAGTTCAAAATATTTTTCCATTTCAATGACCCAATTCAACATCAATCTGAGCTTGATTATCTTATCTTTCTTGATCTTTCTATTCTAGATCCCCTTGTTGGCTTTGTTCCTCTTGAGTTTATCTAACCTCTTTCTCTAGGTTATCTATTATATTCCTCTAGTTTCAATCCAGCTTTCTATTCACTCTATCTCTTTTAATTTCCATCTCAATAATGCATTTAGCTTAACTCAAATTTAATCAGGACGGCCAAGGTTGTGAAAACACTTAAACAATGAAGTATTCCATGACGACAATGAGATAGACAAGAATGACTTTCCTTCTAACTTTTTATTCCACCAAACACCTACGGGCGTGCAAAAAACTTCTATGCGGGAAATGTGAAACATGTTTGAATTCAAATTTAGCAATAACTACCAATTTGAATGGAAAAAATGAAACAAACTTTGGGGAAGGACTGTGGTCCACACCATTCACCTAACTAGTCAAAGCTTACAAATTTTTTACAAATTAAACTTGCGAGAGGATGAAGAGGACGTAGATTGAAGATGTAGTAGATCTACCCAAGTAAGTTGCAGATGTAGTGGGAGGTGATAAAGAAGCCATTGCAGCAGTATTGGATGAAGAGAATGTTGCAACAGAAGTAATTATTTAATATTCTAGGATTTGTTAAAAGAAGATGAATAGAAGTGAGTTAGTTGCAGAAGTTGTATAACCCTAGGTTTACAAGCTTTATATTCTCGGAATTACAGCCACACTTTTTCTTCATCAGTTTTTTAATTGTGCCCTGCAATCCTTTTCTTCTTACAAAAAGATTTTAACTTGCTTTATTAGTGACATTCTATTTGGTTTGTTTGGTTTTTGTAATGCGCCAATTTTTAAATATATCAAACATCATACAAATTCAGGGATATAAAGCCAAAAACTAGTTTCATTATAGTTAAATATTTTTTGCATTATTATTCATTGTGTTGAGTAACAGTCGGGTTGATGCCTATCATTTCTTAGTGTTTAATTATAATCTCAGTCACCTTCTGTTCTGATACATAATTTACGGATGAGAGGCTGTTATTCTCAGTCAGATCCTTTTGTTACTGCACAAATTGTAGGTGATTGCATTTCATATGGTGAAGAACAGTTGGATAAAGATCATTTATCCTATAGTTGGTCTTATGTATGAAAGGCAATCACCACCTACAATTTGTGCAATAACAAAAGGATCTGACTAAGAATAACAGCCTCTCATCCGTAAATTACGGATCAGAACAGAAGGTGACTATGAGATTAGAAATAAACACTAATACCCCCCCCCCCTTAATTCTAACCAAGGAAAAAAGGAAAAAAACCTAATGATAGGAAAGAGGGAAAACTCAGTGGAAACAAAACCCCACCTTAAAATTAACACTAATCTCCATGGCAGCTACAATGTTGTAGTATCCTTCACCCTAAGAAGGTCTCGCAGAAAGTGAAAATGAAATGATGAGGCCCATATGTGCCTTCACAAAGACTTGAGAAAAAATGCTAATACAGAATGTAGCATAGCAAATGCTGTAGTAGGTTCCTTTGCAACAAATAATGCCTCTTCCTTTTGGAAGATAAAAACCTAGAGCTATCAAACTGCTGAATTCCCACTCAATTGAAATGCATGAAGGAATCAAGATGAATGGTTTTGCAAAAAAATCAGGTATCTCATGAGGAGGCAAATAGATCTCCTTCAAATTTTTGTGTAGGTTACCGCTTACAATTTGCTTTATTTATTTATAGTGAAGCATTCATATGAACGGAACCCCATTAGGCAATGACCGACATAAAAAAAATTACGCCGAATATTTTGTGAGGAAATGAAACAAATTTCGGAGGATCACAACTTACCCTTCACACTTTGCTTAGTGATCTTCCAAAGAAAAAAATATAAAATTAAAAATCTTTTAATAGATTATATATATATATATATATATATATA
>MU224538.1:6133262-6173307 GCA_018584345.1 Thuja plicata | reverse complement strand
TATATATATATATATATATATATATATAAGAGTTAATTTGTATATTTTTGTAATTTTTGAACACAAGCTAACGTTTGTTTGCTGGAATTGATCTGGAATTGGAAAACAGGAATCAGTTTCCCTTCTCAAAATTAAATTCTCAATTCCAATTCCATGAGTCAATTCCAATTCCAGGTCAAGAGTGGAATTGGAGAAATGCTCATTTTGTACCAAAATTGGAATTGGCCATACCAATTCACCAATTTCCGTTTTCCAATTCTAGGTCAATTCTAGCAAACAAACGGTTATCCAATAGCATATGACTACAAGGACATTTGTGCATAAGAATTGACAATTTTTGAGGTGGCTATAATGTACGGTTATTAGGACATTCTTAAGTAGGTATCAGATGACACTTTGAAATTACCACTTTTTGACCTTTACATGCATAACAGATTTCGTAGTGTGCATCATTGCTACCTAAAAGCTTGAACAATAGCTATAAGTAATTAAGGCGCACATAAAAACAACCCAAAAAAAATTGTTGAAATCTGATGTATTGTTTAGAATATGTGGGTGCACGAAGTTGGTTATAACGACTACTGATACACTTCTCCTATGACCCTTAAATTATTAGTAAATTGTAAAAAATAAATAGTATTCTCAGTTATAATATGAATACATGTCATTCTATAATTATTATAATGAAATATATAATAGCAATCGCGCCTTGGTGTGCAATGGGTAAGTCGAAGAGGAATAAGACATCAATTAAGGAAAGTTTTGGTTATTTTTTCATACAATCGTATAATTGGTGTTTGTGCAATAGTATGGTGGATGAGGATAAATATAATCTTATGTCTAATATGTTTGTCAAACCTTCTAAATGTTTTTAATTTGTAGTTTGGTAATAATATTAATTTTATATTATAAAATGTACAAGATATATGTTTGACTTTGCATGTAATACATTGACATAGAACACTATTGGAATGCACGTAACCTTTTTTCTTGTTTAAATATCTTGAAAAATTTATTTTATATTTTTACCGCGTTTTTATTTCTATCATTTTTTAATATCCCTATAAATTATGATGATATTCAAAATGTTTGAAGTATAATATGATTAAATATCAAACTTCACCTATCAAACTTTTTTCTATTTTTAATATTCTATCAAACTTCTCTCATTTTTTGTAAAGTTTTATTTATTTTGAAATTGCCATACAAATAACAAATAAATTTGAATCTCGATGGCGCACGGGAGCAGCTTTGGAGGTAACGGCTATGAAGGAGAAAACCCTCACAATGGAGGTTTCGATAGAAGTAGGCTAAACTTCAGATCGAAAGTGGGTTGGCAGAACGACAGACATACAGGCTTCTGGAATCATGGCAAACAACAATGGGCTCCTAAATGAAATATTAGGCTTTCCGACTTTCAGAGGGAGGGTTTCGGTGGCCCTTCTGAAAACCCTAAACCTCAAGCTACCTTTGGAGGCCATCGACAAAACCCAAGAGCTAGATGGATTCCTCCTAGGCAAGATCATGCGCGCATCCCTAATCATGGGAGGAATGGAAGGAGCAAGGATAATGGAATCCCCTCATTTAGGAATAGAAGAGACCATCTAAGAATACCCGACAACTTCCGGTTTCAACAGATTGAAATGAAGTTCTGGCATCCAAAAGGCTCAAGCAAGGTTATTACACCAGCAGTTTCGACGGAGCAAAAACAAAATGAGGTAGATATCATAAGAGCCTCCTCTATTCTAATTAATAATATACATTGGATGGACTCGGTGAACTTTCTAAAAGAGAAATCCCTTTTTATGAAATGGGTGGGACCCTGGCCATCCTTGACCAAAATCCAAAAATGGATAGAAACCAAATGGGGAGGAAATTTTGAGCTCAAGACCCTAACTAATGAGTTCATTTTGGTTATATGCCCAACGAAGATGGATAAAGAATGGATATTAAGCAATGGACCATTCACACTGGATGGAATGGGGATATACATATGTGATTGGAAGCCTAACTTTAATCCAAATAAAGAAGAGATGGAAAATATTGCAGTCTGGCTGAAACTAAAGAATCTTCCCTGGGAATACAAAAATGAACAAACATTGGAAATTATAGGGAACAGTCTTGGGGAATTTCTCATGTCTGAATAAGTTGTGGATAAAAATGACTTTTACATCTACCCTAAGATCCTTGTCAAAATGCAGAAATGCTACCAAATTCTTGACTATGTGATGCTTGGTTCAGCAAATGGGGAATGGAGGCTTAAAGTATAGGTTGAGGAGGCAAACTTAACTTCTGAGGCAACCAAGGTATAGTCAAAAGGTAAAGGTTTGTCATCAAATTATAGGTTGGAGTGGATAAAGAGTGTGGAAGCGAGCAGGAAACGACAACCCACTTGGTCGATAACTTTTGAAGAAGAAATGATCGCCAACAGGGTTTTTGTTACAAAGGATTGCCTCCAACCCTTCTCAAGAGAGGGTCCAAACTTGAGTAAAGATAGCCCTCTATCCACCCAAGTAGTAGTGGAAACACCTCATGATTTATTGGATGGTGCTCCTCCTCTAGTGTCCTATGAACCAATGCAATCTGCAATAGTGCAAGACACACTAGAGGCTATTAACAACACCTCTCTTGATTACAGGACAAGGCTTGAGGATAGAAACTGTAAACCTGACTATAATGAGGAAGGTGTCTTTCAATATATGTCAGATTTTAGAGATTCTGATAATGATGGCCAGTTTATGGGACAGTACGTTGATATCCAAATGTCCCTAGAGATGCATGCTCCTAATAATATATCTCATGCTACCTATACCACAGAAGCTGACAACAATACGAGAGAGGACCCCTTAAGCTTTAAGAAGCATGGCCATGCTGATCCATCACTTTTGTCTTCAATTTTGGTAGCCAAAAAATGCCCTCAGATGGGTAGAGTCTCTCCAACTCTCTTCTGTACTTCCTATTCCTCTGCCCTAATCCAAAAGACAACTTTGCAAGGCAGAAGTTGCACCCAATTATGGAGGCCTTGAATAAAATCCAAGATGCACATGACAAGTCTGATAAAGATGGACACTAGAATGAACTAATAGATGACTGTCAGGCAGGTAAAATTTATCCTATAAGAAATCTAGAATCTTCTTTCCAAGAAACACAAAACAGTGGTGATAACCTACTAGAAACATCCTCCAATATAAGTTTTTATAGTGAAGATGGTGGTGAGGACTACTTGGGGATAGAAGACACCTTGAATGTGCTGGAGCAAAGAGGCTTACATCAATTAGAGTCAAAAATGAAAAAACCAAAGTTGGGAGAAAAAAGGAGAAGAGGGCCCAGATCAACCAAGGAAAAGTTGGCACAAGCAGGTTGTGCAATAGACCAAACAAAACTATTGAGATCTATGCCTTATCCCAAAAACAATGAGGATCCTCTCATGGAATATCAGAGGTTGCAATGCCTCTAAAAAGACCTGCCTGCTCAACAGAGGCCTTAAGCAAGCTAGGGCAGATATAGTTCTACTCCAAGAAACAAAACTAAAAGGTGACGATATTAACTTCTTCTTAAAAAAATTTGTATAATGGCAAGGTGTCTTTTCAGAAGCTAGTGGAGCCTCAGGAGGTCTTGGCATTTTATGGGACGAGAGTGCTATGGAGGTAGTTTTGATTAGTCAAGCTTCTAATTGGCAATGGATTGAGGTAACTTCAAAATAACTACTCTCTCGATTTTATATTTTCAATGTATATGGCCCTAAAAATCCCAGTGAAAAGGATGCATTATGGAAGTTACTCTCCAACTTCCTAAGTGACAGACCTGATGACCTCTTCCTCTTAGGAGGAGATTATAATGCAATTTTAAGGCCAAGTGACAAAAAAAGGGGGGAAAGGCTTGCAAGGGAAGAGCCAACTGGCCTTTTCTAAATTTTTCTTAGAAAATGGGTTGGAGGAATTAGATTTCAACACAAGAGATTTCACTTGGACGAACAGAAGAAAAGGCTTCCTCAATATTGTTGAGAAATTGGACAGATTTTTCTTAGCTGGTAATTGGGAAGAGTATGACTGGTTATGCTCTGCAAATATACTCCCCATCACAGGATTAGATCATTACCCAATCATGTGCATCATTCAAGAGGATTCTACCCCTGAGAGATCACCTTTCAAATTTGAGGCTACGTGGTTACGAGTTGATGACTTCTATCTTAATATTGAGAACTGGTGGTTGAACTCCCCAACTTTTGATGGAAATTTGTCTTTCATATTTTTCAAAAAGCTGCAATATGTGAAAGAACAGTTAAAACTTTGGAATAGAGATTCCTTCAAAAACATATTTGAAGAAAAATTTTACTTGGAGTATTGTCTTCAACTTCTAATTGAAAAAATTGTTGGTTTGGGGATGGATGAGGCTCTGTTCACAGAAGAACAATCTCTTCTAAAACAATACAAAGAAGTTCTGGCCTGAGAGGAGATCTACTGGAAACAAATATCTCGGGAAACCTGGTTGAGGGAAGGGGATAGAAATACCAAATTTTTTCATAAGTCTGTCAAAGTCAGAAGAGCTCAAAACAAGATATTTGCTATTGAAAAGGATAATAGAGAGATTATTAATGATAAACAAGCAATTAACAAAGAAGTGGTCAGATTTTACCAAAATATCTTCACCCAACATTATCAGGCTGGAAAGGAAGAAGATAAACTACTTGACCTCATCCCAAATAGTATCACAAATGCCCGGAATGACTTATTAATGAAGCCAGTCACTATGCTAGAATTTAAGGCTGCTTTGTTTGGATTAGGAGGTGACAAAGCCCCAGGTCTGGATGGTTTCTCGGCCCTTTTCTTTCAAAAAACTTGGAATATTATAGGAGAAGATTTAGTCAAGGTGGTTGAGGAATCTAGAGCTAAAGGTTTTGTGCTAAAAGATTTCAATAATACATTTATTTCTTTGATCCCAAAGAAATAAGAATCTAAATGCTTAGATTATTATAGACCTATAACCTTGTGTAACACTATCTATAAAATCATAGTGAAAGTGGTTGCAAATAGACTAAAATCAATCATCGGTCACATCATCTCTGAAGAACAAAGCGGATTCGCACCAAATAGATCTATTTTTTAAGGCATTATAATAGCTCACGAAGCAGTTCATACAATCAAGGCAGCAAAAGTCAACCGAATGATGATCAAACTATATATAAAAAATCTTGTGATCATGTCCACCGAGTGTTCCTCTTAAATGTTCTTAGAAGGTTTGGTTTTGTAGAAGCATGGGTCAAATGGATAGCTAGCTGTCTTAACACTCCAAGATACTCCATATTAATAAATGGTAGTCCACAGGGGTTTTTTGAATCTTCAAAAGGAATTAGGTAGGGGGATCCCATAGCTCCCTTTCTTTTCATTATCATGGCTAAAATTCTGGGAAGACTTATCACCAAAAAAAGACTTGATGGAAGCTGGAAAGGAATTAAAATTGCAGAAGGGGTGAACCCCTCTACACATTTGTAATTTGTTGATGATAACTTTCTTATGGGCATGGCTACAGTGGCAAAGGCACATGTGATAAAAACAACTCTAGATAACTACAACAGTGCCACTGGGCAAAGTGTGAATTGGAATAAATTGGAAATATACTTTTTTAATACAAATAGAAATACTCAAAGGCAGATTGGGGAGAATCTGCAACTCAAAATAGGAGCACTACCAAGTAAATATCTAGGTGTGCCTTTATTTGAAGGTGCTTCTAACCCTCAGCTATGGAATAACCTTTTGGACTCATGTTTCAAGAGGATGGAGGGTTGGAAGAGCAGGTGGCTCACCTCTATAGGGAGAATTCCAATTTTACAATCAGTTATCTCTTCCATCCCCATTTACTCCATGAGTTGTTTCAAAATCCCAAATAAGGTGCTGGAAGTTATCTAAAAAAAAATGAGAAAGTTCTTTTGGAACGGAGCCGAGGAAGGTGAGAAATGGCCCTTACTTGCATGGGAGAAAATATGTAAGAAAAAAACCAAAGGTAGTGTTGGTCTAAAGGACTGGAGGAAAATGAATGTGGCTTTGGGAGCCAAATTGGTGTGGTAGGTGTGTAGCCATCCACATAGCCTATGGGTTAAAATTCTCGAATCTAAATATCTAGACTCTAACAATGCAGAGAGAATCCTAACCACTTTTAACCCCCCAAAGGGATCAGCAATCTGGAATTTCCTATTAGATAGTAGAGATGTGATTAAAAGACATGCCTCTTGGCTTATGGGCAATGGAACAAAGGCACTTTTCTGGGAAGACTCTTGGAATGGCCACCCAATTTTAAAAAATGATGAGAGATATGCTGCATTATATGAAATATTTATAGCAAGAGGGGGACACACAATGGCAGACTACTCAGAATATAAACCCTCCCCCACTGGTCACTGCTAGCAATGGAAATCCTTAGAAACTTTGAATTTGAATGAACTTCAAAACAATCTTATGAAAGAGGTTTTCCAACAAAGAGGTTTTATTAGAACGGCTCAGGAAGATAGGCTAATATGGTGTAAGGCAACAAGTGGGGAATATTTAGTTAAACTAGGCTACTCCATACAAGAGGAGGAGGAAGAAATTCCTTCCTGGCCTACACAACTTTTATGGGACAAGCATTGCTTGCCAAAGTCAAGGGCCTTTGCATGGTTAGTAGTTCATAAAAGAATATTGACAGCTGAAAGAAAAAAAAGGTTTGGACTACAGGGACCTACTAGATGTGCCTTGTGCAAAAAGGCATCAGAGGATGTGGATCATCTACTCATCCAATGTCCAGTTGCAATGGAATGCTGGAGCATGATAAAGGAAAAGCTTAACTGGATTCCACAAAAAAACATAGCATTATCAGGTTTATTGAAAATTAGCCCTTCCATAGTTATATGGGAGCTTTGGAAAGAGAGAAATTGGAGGATATTCCAAGATAGGGAAATATCAATCCAAAGCATTAAATCAAGCATTCTAACATCAATTGAGGAAACAATGAAAGTTGCCCTCCTCTCTTCTAAAGGAAGTTATATTTATACTATGGATGACAAAAAGCTTCATTTGTAATTGGCCAAGATTAAAGTTTAGAAATGGAGGGCTCAAAGATAGCGCCAAAATAAAAAATGCCAAAAAGGAAGTAAGATGGACAAAGCCATAACAAGGCAGGTATAAAATAAACTTTGATGGTGCATCTATGGGTAACCCCGGACCTTCGGCCATAGGGGTAGTAATCAAAGACTAGAAAGGGGACATTGTGGCCTTAGTGGCACATGGATTAAAAGATGGAACCAATAATGTTGCAGAGGCTTCTGCTTCTCTTCTAGCTCTTCAGTTGGCAAAGAAGCTAAATTTGCAATGAGTTCATTTGGAAGGTGACTCACAAGTAATAGTTAATGCCATTAAAAATGGCGAAATGAAGGCTTGGAACATCCAAAATATCTTGCAGGAGATCTCTACTATAATCCAATCTCTTCCACACTTCCAATTAAGTCATGTGTTTAGAGAAGGGAATATGCAGGCTGATATAGTCTCAAAATGGGCTATAACCTTAAAGCATATAAATTTAGCATGCTTTGAAAATTTCACTAATGATTTTATTAATCTCTAACTAATATGCAGGTGAAGCAATGAGACATATCCTCATCTGATGATTGCAGATGTAATGCAAAGATATTATGATCATTGGAGCTCGTGAACTTTGCTGAAGGATATGAATATAAATGTTATATTTTGAAGCTGCCAGTGTGTGATGATTACTAAGTTAATGACATAGGGGGATGATTATTGGGCTACGGTGGAAATTTGACATTTATGTGCAAGGACATAAGGTGGATGGCATCAGCACTGCTTGAGCAATGAGTAGAAACATGCCTGGAGGCTACAGAATGAATTGGCGTAACGACAAATTGTATAAATGATCATAAATATGATCAATTTTATTAATGGTTCAACTGAATTGTGTAAGGGATGACATAAGGGTAACTTCAACCTTACACTTGAAATTTTGAAGTTTTAAAAGCTCTCATCTAGTGTCGTCATTTATTTGAAAAGAGAAAGATCTCTCTGGTGAAGATTAAAATCATGGAGGCCATGGTAGTCGTGTGAACCCGTAAACAATAGAAGTCTTTTGAGGGGCCTGCAAGCAAGGCTAGGATAATGGGTTTGTTCAATGTGAAGGATGATGGGATAGAAGAGGATATTTTAGAATTACTAGGAACCCAGTTTCAATAGCACCAGGCAAAACAACGCTCTAATGTGGATATAATCTCAGTGGTCATTGCTTGGGCCCTCCAACTTGGAGAAGTGGAAATGGATGTGAAGAGGATTGTTGAATTCCTTTTTGAAAAGGAATTACTATTAGATTTGGACTCCCTCCTAGAGTGGGCGGTCCCGGGTGTGGGCTTTGATTATAGCGAATTCTATGAAGACCAAAATGATGGAATGTTATATGGTAGATTCCCTTTCCTATGGTGGTGGGGAAAAGTGGATGAGATAGCCTACCAACAGAATGCGCAGGTTAAATGGAGGCAACTCAAGACTCTGGAAGATGATGCTTGAGCCCGTGAAGAAGATAGAATTTGAGCAGTGTTCATGGAGGTCCCGAGACTAATGAGAGGTCCGTGGCAAGGGAGAAGGAATGTTGGGGCTGATGGAAATCTGCTCTAAATGGTTTTTACTCTTCTCTTACTATGTTAGGGCCAATTTTAACTAATGCGCCCACAATTTCTCTTCTCGATGTAAACTCTTGTTTGCTTAAGGGAGTGGCTTTGCCTAGGGTTTTATGCTACCTTTGTTAATAGTTTCTGTAGATTAACTCAAAGTTCATATAGTTTTATGCTTCATTCTCATAACTCCATATAATCTAAATTTAGAAGTACAGCCTTTCATGGCCAGCGCCAGGTAAACATGGCATTTTTGTAATCTTCATATTATATTCTTATGTCACTCTCTAGTTATAGAGTGCCCAAAATGCAATACTTTTTCATATTAATATATACAAAAACACCTGTTACAGACCAACAAAAAAATAAATAAATTTGAATAACTACTGTAAACCGTAAATTACTCAATTCTGAAATTCTCTTTTTTAATTCAAAATGCAAATTACCAATGTTGATTTGTAACACTCGGGAAAAAGAACAATACAAAATTATAATTCATAAAAAACCTGATTAATCTCCTTTGAAACTAATTCAAGACTAGCCACGGTTACAAGCAAGGATGGCGGCTGTTGTTGATGGTTGATCCAACACTATCCACTACCAATTGCGGTCAAGAATAAACAATGATTTTTGGTGGTTGATACTCATGCCAAACCGTTGATCATTTCTATGTAATGGCATCAAACAATTTCCAGCTAACTCCTCCTTCTATGGTGTCAAATACCATAAGATTTCCTTCTAAGAATCCTCAATGATGATAAAATAAATCTTCACACAATTCACCAGCATCAAACATTGATTCAAAGTGCATGAAACAAACAAGAAATTTACCATTTCTTGTTGTAGAATCCAGACAAACCCTAACTCCAAGCCTTCACAAAATCAAACCAAAGACAAGAATGAATCAATAGCATAATGCTTCCAAATTCTTCCAAAGCCTTTATAAAGTCTTCTTTACAAATCCATCCATAATCTTCAACTTCACACTTTTCATAATTAAAAAGCAATACTTAGCTTTTCTTCCTCATTTGCATTTCATGAGATTGAAATATAATAATTAATCATATTTCACTCCAAGACTTCATATTTAAAAATTTGGCAATAAATAATAAGTTCTTAAATTATTAATTAAGTATAACTTAATTAATTATCATCAATTATCAAATAGCTTATTAAATCTCCTGGATAAATAACTCGCCATGCAGATATTCACTGCCTGAGCCAAATGTCATAATGCCTTGCCATAAAAAGACACTACCAAAAATAGACTTACTATAAATAGTAAGTCCCTCAAACTGGAAACTCTACAAATGAATCCACATCTCCACTGATGCCAATGCACAAGCGCCCTGCTAAAAATAGCAATCATGACTATCGCCCAAAAATAACACTTACTATAAATAGTAAGTCTATCAATCTAACTCAAATGAAGAGCAATCCTGGCATCACAGACCTCCAGAATGGAAACTGACAACAGGCTTTGCCACACAACCCCCTCCAACATCCTGATTAGCCTACAAGGGTCACAAAAATAAGCTAATCCCATGTGCCTGAAAATGGGGACATTACAGTCCTCCCTCCCTAAAATTGCTTGTCCCCAAGCAATCTCAGAAAAAAAAACATAGAAGTCCACCCGGATCTGAAGGATAGAATAGAGTAATGTCCCTTTGATCACCTGCCAACTCCTGTGATGAAATCACCATCCATTGAGCCAACTGAAACACACTGTCACCTTGCCAACCATAGTGACCCACACAATCTACAATGCCAAACATGTCACTACCTGGAACCTAGTAGAGATGAAACCCACAACCATCCTCAATAAGGAAAAATGGATATCTAAAACCATCTAACAAACCAGAGCTCCCTGCACACCCTACCAATCTGTCCTGAGTACTCTCATAATCTAGATATCCATCCACTGCAAAACCATCCTAGATGTACTGACCCTGCAATTCACCTCCTGCTAACGTGTAGTAATGAACCCTAGATCAACTACATATGGAGATAACTCATCCCAATAAGGATGATACAAGTCTAGAGCCTACCCACACCGACATGCAAACAAGTCCTCAACCGGTGTGTCAAAACAGAAGTGACGAGTGCTCCTCACTATGTAATCATGGTGAAATGCTCCAATCCCTATCAGAGGCTCATCAAAAACCAATTGAGAATCAAGAGAGGGCTCTAGTCTCTGACTCCCAACAACTAGTTGGGCAAGGTCCCAAGTAACTTGCTCAGCAAACCCAACCACAAAATCCTGATGAGGTAGCATGGTAGTCAAGGTATCTAAAATATTCCCCACTAATAATTGAATACTGTGAGAACCCCAAATAAGTGTACCCTCAGAATTCCTGAAGGATCCATCCTACAAAACTGGACTCTCAAGAAAGTACTCCATAAATGATTCTGTGTAGTATAAATTATAAGAAGTAGCGTCATCCTACAATCCACAACTGATTTCTCAGAAACTGTGGCACTACCAACTGCCTATCATGATCAACTATATGAGATGAAGGAATAGATTTGTTTCTGACAGATGGAAACAAATCATCATGACAACTAGTCCCCAAACTAGATGATACCCTATCCCCATCATGTGAATCAAAGGGATTAGTGTCAAAAAATGGCACACAACCCTCTACCGAATCCACTCCTACCCCAGGACTCTCAACAACCTGCTTTGTATCATCTGTCATCATGCTAACAATTGGAAAACCTGATACCCAAAATATCTCTTTGTTGTCCTCCATTGAAGCACACACCTCAATTGTATCTATTGCATCTGTCTCAAGGATGGATGTAACTATATCCCCAACACATCCATCACTGCTAATTGTGTAAGTTGACTCACCACCAACCACTACTAGATGCAATTGAACTGGATCTATGGCTGGCAAAGACTGAATCTGTTCCAACTCCACAGTCACCTCTCCCAACTATAACTATGACTCCTAGAGAGCTAATTGAGTTGCCTCTAAAGCCTCAAAAGTTTATGTGAGTTCTTGAGTAAGCTCACTCACCTCCTCCTCTCTGTCCATCAAAGCCTCATATGTCATACTCCCCCACTCAACTAGGTGATCCCGGTCGGCTACCAACTGTAAATAGTTTTGTCTCAAAATCCTGACAGCCTCCCGCAAGGAATGAATATTTGTCATGGAAAGGTAACAATCATCATGCTCATTTTCCATAGGATCACCTCAACCATAAATAGACAATAGTTGACGAGAAACATCAAAATGCTTGAGAGTAGAAGTAATGTCTCTCTCACCAACTCTCAACTAGCTAGTCACATGATGACTCTGCACAATGGGTCTCCTATCTACAATCTCAATTGTACTATTCATACGATGGAAGGAAGTTGTATCCAACAAAATCCTCTCAAGATCACCATATCTCTATGTAATGTCATCTGAGCACACATCTACAAACTGAGTACTGACATCAGACTCATCCCCATCTACCCCCAAGGAAGCTATTGTTGAATCTAATTCATCACAATCCTCAGCTACCTCATCTTCTATAACCACATGACAATCTAGATCCTGGGTCCCATCGTCAATCACTAACAACTCAGAGTCCTCCCCCAGGATTTGATAAATCAAGCATGACTCATTGTAGGTAGAGTCATCCTCATGAGTCACCGAAGAAGTAACCTCATATAAAGGAGTGGAAGCTCTGGCTGTAACAAACTCCTACCACTTGTATGCTTCCCCATCCTCATCTGTGAGTCCCTGTACAAATGGATCCTGGAACCCACCACCACTGGATGACAATGATGAGTCAATACCCAATGTCAGATATAAAAAAACACACTACAGCCCACATCATCCTCACACTAAAAATCCTAGGTATCCACAATGCTAATAACAACATCATCTATTTGAAACCCCTCTGCTATCTCCTGCTGCATACATGACTCCATGTCATTACGTGAACCAACTACACTGTGGCATGGACCTATGTCACCTGACTCATCTGCAACACTCCAATCCTGAGTGTCATTACTGTGTATCTCCATGATCATATCCTCAGTACAGGAAAAGACTACAGTCTCTTGTACTAGCTCCACACTGCAACAACTATCATAAACATCAAAGTTGTCAGAGCTCAAATACTCCTCATAGTCCTCAAATATAACACCATCATCTATGGTGTCAAAATCCAAAGTGGCATCTACAATATCCTCTACTCTCCCCCTATCCATGGCCTCAACAACAAGCTCACATAAAGAGCTGGTGTCCATAAAATTAGACCATGTATCACTGATATTGCTACCAACTGATGCAAGATTGCCATCAATGGCAATAGACATGTCACCAGCCTGATCTGTGTCACTAACTTTGGTAGGCTCATGATGCTAAAACTCAGTACCACTATCTTACAACAAGTCAGGCATATCCACATGTGACTGTAAAGAATCTCCACCCTTGGGTGTTCAAATAGGACTAGTGGATGGTCCACTAAGTACAGGAACATCTCCACCAAAATCAACAGTTGTTGAAAACTCATCATGGAGATCTATGGATGTCTCACCTGTATAATACTCACGTCTCTCCTCATATCTTCTCTATGAAGAGGACCTATTGAACAAAGAAACCAATTAATCTGTTGCCATATCGACAGTTGTCAGATTTAAAAGTGACACATTTAATCTTTCTAATGTTTGCCTTTGTTTCTTCATATCCCTAACTAAGGCATTTGTTTGCTTTCTTAACTTAGATAAACTATCTAACTGGTTTCCATGTTTTCTAGATTTCATGTATCTGTCCATGACTGCAATTAAAGAAAGAGTGTTGATCACTCAAGTCAAACAAGTAAGCCCAATAAATTCCATCCCACAGGATGGCAGGAAACTGCTCTGATACCATTGTAAAGAGCATGCCTAGCTCTAACCCGTATTTAACTTGCAAAGTTTTATTTATTTTGAAATTGCCATACAAATAAAAAATAAATTTGAATAACTACTGCAAACCATAAATTAATCAATTTTGAAATTCTCTTATTGAATTCAAAATGCAAATTACCAATGTTGATTTGTAACACTAGGGAAAAAGAACAATGCAAAATTATAATTCATAAAAAACTGATTAATCTCCTTTGCAACTAATTCAACACTAGCCACGGTTACAAGCAAAGATGGCGGTTGTTGTTGATGGTTGATCCAACACTATCCACTACCAGCTGCGGTCAAGAATAAACAACGACTGTTGGTGGTTGATACTCATGCCAAAGAACAAACCGTTGATCTCATTTCCATGTAATGGCGTCAAAAAATTTCCATCTAACTCCTCCTTCTATGGCGTCAAACAATTTCCATCTAACTCCTCCTTCTATGGCGTCAAACACCATACAATTTCCTTCTAAGAATCCTCAATGATGATAAAATAAATCTTCACACAATTCACCAGCATGAAATACTGATTCAAAGTGCATGAAATGAACAAGAATTTTACCATTTCTTGTTGTAGAATCCAGACAAACCCTAACTCCAAGCCTTCACAAAATCAAACCAAAGACAAGAATGAATCAATAGCATAATGCTTCCAAATTCTTCCAAAGCCTTTATAAAGTCTTCTTTACAAATTCATCCCTAATCTTCCACTTCACACTTTTCATAATTAAAAAGCAATGCTTAGCTTTTCTTACCCATTTGTGTTTCATGAGATTGAATTATAATAATTAATCATATTTCACTCCAAGACTTTATAAGAAAACATTTAATACTTTGGCAATAAATAATAAGCTCTTAAATTACTAATTAAGTATAACTTAAATAATAATCATCAATTATCAAATATCTTTTTAAATCCCTTGGATAACTAACTCACCATGCAGATATTCACTGCCTCAGCCAGACACCATAATGCCTTTCCATGAAAAGACACTGCCAAAAATAGACTTACTATAAATAGTAATTCCCTCAAACTGGAAACTCTGCAAATGAATCCACATCTCCACTGATACCAATGCCTAAGCCCCCTACTAAAAATAGCAATCATGACTATCGCCCAAAAATAACACGTCTGTTAATCTGACTCAAATGAAGAGCAATCCTGGCATCATAGACCTCCAAAATAGAAACTGGCCACTGGCTCTGCCACACGACCCCCTCCAACATCCTGATTAGCCTACAAGGGTCACAAAAATAAGCTAATCCCATGTGCCTAAAAATGGGGACATTACATTTTTATACACTAATATCAAACTTGTCCAATATCTCACACTGTCTCCCATCCTTGAATCTCTAAGATCACTCCTCCCCTCACCAATGTCACAATATCAAAATCCTCCCATCTTTAATACCATAATATTAAAGTATATAGTTAAAAATTGGAATGTCAAATAAATGTCAAAATCTCGAGAATCAACAACCTTGATATCATACTTCTTGCTCCCATATTTGATAGGATGATATTGAAATTATCCCATATTCGATACCTTTTTCCATCTCCAAACCCTTGATATGGCCTCCTACCATATACAATACCCTCATAATAGACTTATCTCATCTCCAACACCATGATATCAAACTAATCCAATCTATAGCAACCTTACATGCACTATTCCCATCATTGGTACCTCGGTATCAAACTTTTCCCATCTCTGATACCACAATACCATACTTTTCTAGTTGATAATAATGATAAATTATTGTCTAGAGATTGATCACATTAATGAAATTTTATATTTGAAATTTATAAATTCAAATTCCAATAGTAATAGAAAGGGGTTAATCCGACTGCAAGAAAAGTGCATTTCATCTAATAAGTTTACAATCTTAGCATAAAAGGGTGTATACATAAGGGTTATAAATCCTAATAGAAAAACAACACGGATACAACAATATCTCTAACAAAACTTGTCAAGAAATCATGCAGGAAGACACCAAGTGTTTTGAGTTTCTATTATCTAATAGTTACCCCCACACAGGCTATAATACAATGAATATAAAATACATTATCTTCCCTACAATGTATAAATGTAGAAGTACTTATTACGCAACATTTCTGCCCTATTTGAGTAGAAATTCTCACAAGAAAATACAAATGAAAATCGCAAATACATTTTATACAAATACTTATTCTAATATAAATAGGTAAATACATTGGGTGATAAAATCACATATAAAAAATAATATAGTACACCATATCTTTAATAGAGCTTTTCATGAAACCATGTGTAGACACCCGAAAATGGACAGGCTTGTGACTTTACATTAAAAACACTAATTTTCATCTATTAATTAATGGTTTTTTAATCGTTAATTAATCATTATTTTCCTCTAAATTCATTCCCCAAATCATCTAATAAAATTCCCAAAATTAATTAAATAATTAATTTTATTTAATTAATTAACCTTAATTGATTAATTACTATTAATTAATTAATTAAATTCAATTTCCTATAGTTTAAATTCAAATATTTAAACTTACTAATTAAATTCTTCCAATTAAATTAATTTAATTTCATCAAACAAAGAAATTCTTAAATAAAAAAGAATTCAATTATCTCACATGTTGAAAACATTAATTAAATAAATGAATTAAATATTCATTTATCTTCAAAGAGATAACTCCAATCAGATCACATGGGTTACCCACCCATCTCTCCAGTCCACATGGGTAACTTCACCCACCTCTTCAGTTCAAAAAGGTAACTCATAATTAGCTCTTCAGTCAACCAAGCTCTATCTCCTCTTTACCAAATGAAGAGGTGGAGTTTACTGATGGCTTCTCCAGTTCCTTTTAATCTCAACCATTCATCTCCCTGTCTCTGGGATTGATCTCAACCGTTCATATCGTCACCAAATCCTATATAATAAACCCTTCATAACCATTTGAAGGATCCAGGATTTCAAGCTCTCGTGTGCCATTACTATGTCAGTTTGGTTCTAGCATTCAAGCCCTCTTGCGATCACACACACATTTCGGAAGGAGTAGAGAGAAACAATAGAAGCTTCAAGCATCGTGGGGTTTGCATTTATTTGTTTTCCTTTCTCTTTCTTGTACATTTTATTGATTATGTTTTAGGTTATTCATTTTAGTAGTCATTGTGTACTTGGTTTATATCATTTGTGAAACCTTTGCTATTAGCCCTTGCCTATGGAAAGCTTGGGAATCCACAGATCATGATCGAAAGGAGGCATACATTTTGGTGAACCCGACGTGAACAAACAGCCCAAATATGTCTTGTAGACGATAAAAAGGATTCATCAACAACGGCCGTACGGTCGCAAATTAAAAAATAAAACTTTTCTTTGATATTTATATTATTCTGCAGTTGCTAGTATTTTACCGCAATTGACAAAACTGTGCCGCAATCGACTAGTTTAATACCGCAATTGATTGCAGGCTTTCATAGTTATTCTATCCATTTCTGTCTTCTTTCTTCTGGTACTTTGCCGCAATTGTTTCACCCATACTGTAATTGTTAAAATTTTGCCGCAGTTGCCTGATCCATGCCACAATCGCAAGTGCTTTGTCGTAGTTTCCAGTGCTTTATCTCAATCACCAGATAGTTATCGCACTCACCAATACTGTGCTGCAATCACAGAAAAAATTGCATTTCAGATCCAAATCTTCTACCCATCTATTTCTAAACTGATATTTTTAGATTTCTGTGTAGGATTGGACAAAATCACCAAGGACAGAAGGGTAAGTTGTTGGTAAGTGTCATTCATTGTTTTCAAAGTTACATATACTCTCATATTGCAAGAATTCTTTTGGATACTAACCTATCTAAAATAAAACAAACTAAAAGGAATTCATTTGTCGATTTGGGTTTAAAGAGAACATTGTTTGTCCAAACATCTCACTTTTCACACTTCAGATTTGGGTTTTAAAATTGACGTGAGGATTAAAACTGAACAAAGGCAAAAAATCTCTCAATTTGGTGCATTAAAATTAAACAAGCTATCAACACCTACTTTTGGGCTTAAAATTGAACATTGGTGCTTGTATGGTGGTGTAGTGTAGTTCACATTTCAAAATTTGGAGTTTAATTGATTTACCTCATGTCTGGAGTTTTGGGTGCACTTGCACAAACTGTTTAGATTAGAAACCTTTAAATTTTTTAGAAAGGCCTATCCAGGGAATGTGCTTCTTCCTCGGAGGATGACCTTAAACCAGTAATCCTTCTGATCGGTATATAAACAAGGCGTGAATCAAAGTTCCATCTTATCTAGCCAAGCTCGGGTGAGGCATGTTGATAATAGTCTGGATCAGGTGAATATCCCTAAGGAGCTAGCGTGGTCAACTAGGCTCTTAAGTGAGTCACACACGTACAAACTAATTGGAGAGACACCACAAACCCTTACTACAACCTTGGTTAATTACAGGCCAACTCATTTTACCTTTGAACAAATACTTTATTATAGTGCAAGGGGTTGCAGAATTTCCCCCCAAGATTCCCAACATGTGTCCCACGGTTTTTGTGTAGTGAAAGAGATCTTCACTTCACGTCAACAATACTTGGAAATGACAAAAACAAGGGCACCTACGTCATGTATCTTCGTGTCCTAGTAGCGTGACAATTATTGTGTGAGCTAACAGACATTCAAGCATTAGACCTATAACATTGTATTATGAAGCCATTAACCTAGATTAATTTGATTGTTCATTGTTGAGACCTTGTGATAACCTTGCAACTTGAAAAATTTGTACAACATACACTCTTCAGTCTTCATTCTTCAAAACACAGTGTCTTTTGTGCTTGTTTCTTTGATCAATTTCTGAAAATGCAAAACAAAAACATCCAAACTATCAAAATGAGTCAAAATGTGTTAAAGTCTAGGGTTGTCAACGTCAACTATCTTGCAAATCAGAAGCATTGTTCCAAAAAATTTCAAAAATATCAAGCAGTGATACTTAACCTCTAGTCTATTCTATATTGTTCCTATTTTATCACAATTGCCCGCATTGTGCCGCAATTGAAGGAAATCTACTGCAATTGACTGCTTTATTGCCACAATTGTCATGTTTATTACTACAATCGGTGATAAACTACCGCAATCGACTGTTACTTTACCGCAATTGACTAGAGCTACATTACACCTGTTTTGACCTAAAACCTTGAAAGAATCCTTCATTTGGTGTCCAAAACTAGTGTCTATCCCAGGCAAACACGAAGAACATTGTGTGAATCTCTAAACATAAAAGATTATCCCTTCTCTGTGAAAGCACAATTATTGTCAAAAACATTGTTAGTTCGAAAGCTCAAACTCGAAATACCTTGATCTCATCATTTCAAACATCATCATCTTTTTCAAAGTGACTTTGTCCAAGGCAAAGGTCAGAAAATCCTATCTTTTTATCATCACCACTTTGAGATCAAGTTACATCAAAATTTGTCCTTAGAATTACCCTTTTCTAAAACATAACTTAGACTTCCTCAGAAAGGATCTTCTTCCTTGTTTGCTTTATATCACTTGTTTTAGTTACAAAACTTGGACCGCACTATGTCTCAAACACCCCATGGAGGACCTTACACAAGGTCTAAGGCTAGAACTCAGCCTGATGATTCGTATATCAACCGTTTCCCCACTTGGGAAACAGAGCAAGAGACCGATCCCTTCATGAACACCAGTTTTTCTCTATTCATTGAACAACCCCATAGGGTAGGTTTTTTCCAAGATATCACAGAGGAAGAACTCAAAGATGTGGAGCAAGATGCTTACTCCATGAAAGTAGTTGATGCAATTGTAGAGAGGAACCCTGAATGTTACTTAGCCATGCTAATAAAGAAGGGAGTCAAATTCCTCGTTGAATTTAGTGTATTGACTATATGGCCCGAAAACCCTCTCGCAGGGCAAAACACTACTCAATCTCCTTAGATGCTACCTATTGTGTCACAAATCTTTCCACCATTGATATTACCCACATTGACATAGACTATATCTAGTCAAACTAAGGACCCAAACCAGGCCAGCACATCTTCCACTCAAAGCATGACAAGCTCGCAACTAAGTGCACCGATGGTCACTAGTATGCCTCCACCTTTGGTCTCATGGCTAGTACAATCAAGTTCTCATGCTATACCTTCCATCCCACCAAACACCAACTATTCTGAAACTATGCCGTTGTTGTAGTCAATTCACACTAGTCATGGGATCAATACTTCATGCCCACAGGGATCCATCTCGGCAGGAATGACTTACAGTCAAGGCCCGCCCAAGGCTACATCTTTTCCCATTGTACCGCCTCACAATAGGTGTGGAATTATCATGCTCAAGGCCTTTCTTAGGAGTGTTTTACCCAATCTAAGGACTACTTCTTCCCATTATGAGGTGCATTTAACTTGTCAACCCAGGGACGTATACTTGAAATGGTCGGCACTATATGTGCACTAGGTTCCTTAAGGAGTCATTCTGCTTATGCTGCAGGAAGGTAAAAATGCATAAAAGAAACCTACACTAGTGCTGCAAGAAAATAATACATTTATCTCCTTACTAAAATGAATGCTAGAAATTTCTAACTCTACTTAAACCTATACTTTCAGCCTAGAACATCCATTATAACTATTCTTGCAGATGCTGCAGGAACACTCACAAGTTACGATTTTGCATGAAGAAATTGTAACTTCTATCTAAAATGCTAGGAATGTTGTAAATGAAATCTATTCTATTATAACCTAATCCACCTCCCAAGTGGGCCCCCTTGGTTGGCTTCTGCTAATCTATTAACACAGAATGTAAACCAAGAACTATTTCATTATATTTCAAAAACTCATTACATAGAAACAAGACATGGAACTTGAAATAGATTGCTATGAAAATACAACAGTATTCTTCCAAAACCTTTTCTCTGATTTCTATCTAACTTCAAACTATCAGTCCAATCCCTATATATAGAGGATTGAACATTATTACAAAATAGAAAGGAAAACCATCTTGCTAAAAACATGCCAGAGAAGAATATGGAAATACAACAGCCCGCGGTGTGGGTAATGAAACTCGGATGACCAATTCAACGTACTAAGTGCAGAGGGAATATAGGCATGCTACATCCCTGTGTCCTAGAATAATGGCTCCATTGTAGAAATCATGTTTCCTGGCACTGTAATGATCACTTCACCGTAGCTAGTCTTCAACGGTCTTCTTTGAATACTGTCGACCACTCTCCAGCCGCTTTCTCTCTTGTCAAGTTAGTTATGATGCGGAAATATTCATGCAACAAGATTAATCAAATTAAATATCCAGATGTTAGAACATATATTCTGATGGTTTTATGAAAAACTACATTATATGTATAATATTAGAAAATTATGTCAAAAACATCTACCCATGGTTTAACAGTTCTATCTGGACTTTTATCACAAGTTTTGACTAGCTAGGCTCTCAAATGTTTTGCCAAAAATTAGAATAGAGCATTTAAACTTATATAAAATAAAGGCATAATTTGGCCTTATCATCTGCCCCTTGGTTAATCCAATGCTTGTCCTCAAGCATTACACTTTCTAGCAATTGACCTATAGTCACCAACTGTAGTTCTACCTCATCTCTGGCTCTTAAAGGAGTAGTAGAATCCCCTCGTTCTTTCCCAAACTTCCCTTCTATGATCTTCCTGCAGCCTATCAAGTTTGGTAGCATTGATATCGTACAAAGGCCAAAGGAGCATGAGCGGCTGCATTGTGAGCAGACACCAGAGCTCCTATCTAATTTTTCTACCAAGTGCTATGTATTTTGGTGCCCAATGAATAGCTACTTCAAGGTTAATGGGGCTGTGTGGTTCTGATCTTTTGAATACCTCTAATAATCTACCCCATCTACTTTTTACTGGTTAAGGCCCTTTGGAAGGCAAAATAGGACATGCTGTCATATTCTACGTACACATCTGCTCTAAGTTTGAAAATTTTATCCCTGATTTCCTTCTTGACGTTCCCATATGTCAGTCTAAACCAATCCCTCAGGAATACTTTTGGCTGACTGCTTTCTGCTCTTAATGGCAGGG
Organism: Thuja plicata; assembly: GCA_018584345.1. Taxonomy (NCBI): domain Eukaryota; kingdom Viridiplantae; phylum Streptophyta; class Pinopsida; order Cupressales; family Cupressaceae; genus Thuja; species Thuja plicata. Next base: position 6,151,710 of record MU224538.1, on the reverse strand, counting down.
GTTCTATTTTCTCAAGTTCTTTGTAATTTTCCAACTTTCTATCATAGTTGGCTTCATTGTGCATCCATGACATCAGAGCCCTTAGGTGTATATCCCTGATGTAAGGCAGGGGATTCTATTCAGTCTCTATGGGGATGATGAAATTATGCATGTATAACTCACAGAGTAGGTTTTGTTGCCAAGATGGAAGTGTCTGGTATAAACCATAGAATTCTTGGGCTGATTTAAACTCTGCATTTACATCTTTGAGAGTCATCATTAACTGAAATAGGAGGAATTGTTCTTTCAGACATATAGTATAGACCCTAGGTGGAGGTCTACAAGCAATCACCTGATCAGTCAGTCTGAGGGCATGTTCCATTCTCTGTTTGTGTTCGCCAACTGATCTTTCAAGTCTACAATTTCCTCTCTTTGTTCTGTTATTTCTTTCTGCAGTTTCTTCTTTTCTTCCCCCCATAGAGTTGTTGTCATTACATTATTATTATATAAGTGGAAGATAAGTGTTTGCAGGGTAATTGAATCACTGTTTCCATCCTGATTATCCTTCTTTCTCTGCTCTCTATATGACTGCTCTAGGAAGTTTATCAACCAAGTTCGTTTGTAGGGAACTAAAGAATTTCTTGCACAAGCCAGCTGGTGAGCTATAAAGGTTTCTTCCTCACAAGTTGGAACATCTTGATGGCTGATTTCTAGGTCATTCTGACATATGTTTGGTTCATCACCACATTCCTCTTCCATATTTTGAGGAATGTCAGCCATCTCAGGCTGAATGGGAGAGTCATCGGGAACAACATGGATAGGAGTTTCCTCTCTAAATTGCTTGGGAGAAGAGGGCTGGCTTTTGGTGGGCACTTTAGGAATCTTCCCTCTCACCCTAGGGCTCCTTCTCATAGGGGTTTCCTTGACTTCTACGGCCTTTTTCTTACTAACTCTTTTTGTTCCCTCTGCTGCAGGAGTAGTGGCTGCAAGAACTGATTTCATTTTCTTCTTTCTTGAAACTTGAGGGTTTTGTGGTTCAGCTGCAGGAACCGAAGTTTCTCCTTCCAACTTACATTTTCCTATTTTTCTAGAAGTAGTAGGTATATTTCTCATGTGAGCGGTTAAAGGCACATTTTCTTGTAAATTTTTAGGTTCTGCCCCTTGGGTATTTTGCTCGGCAACTGGGTCAGAGGAAGCTGCATTGTCTTGGTTGATTTGCACATTGGGGGAAATTTGAGGCTGAAGGGTTTTATGATGGACAAACTCTACCCATGTCATAGGGGAGGCATCCCTAAGAGATCTTTCTATGAGTAATTTAATCAAGGCATGGTGAGTGATAGAGTTGTCTTTCCCTTTTTGGGTCTCTTCGACACTAATGCACAACATATTAAACAGAAAATTGGGTGCATTCACTGGAATATTATGTTTTATATAACTAAGCAGCTTAAAATGATGTGCATATAAATTAGAGAATCATCCCTCATAGGTGAAATACGTTATAATGTGTGTAGGCAATTCCTGGTATGGTGAAGGAATGGACATCATTTTGCATCCCTGCTTAGTGATCTCTAATGGAGGGTCTCCTGGTAGGGTGAATTGTGCCCTGGCTGACCTGGCATCATGGGCATTGGGGTAGTGCTCCCCTGCTACTGGAAAACCAGTTACCTATACTATTCACTCCTCTGTTGCTACAACCATCAACCCCCATACCGTCGCTTGGCCTTCCTCAAAGGTGTTTGCAAATTCTGCTGCAGTTTCATCATTGAACTCTGTCAATTTTAAGAAATAGCTCAGCCATCCGCAAGCATTGAATCTTCTTACGACCTCAACATCAACTAGTAAAATACCATGAACCACTAGTTCATGCTGCTACAATTGACCTCCCATTTGTGCTTTACCAAATTGAACCTTTTCTCTATTTACCCTCTGCTCAGTGTAACCTCTGCTCTGCTTCTTTTAAATTTCAGACTACTTTCTGTAAACCCACAGACCCTCTTTCAAACTCTTCTGGTTTCTTGATATGAACAATAATAATGTATTTTAATAGAATGAATCATAAATGTTCATGCAAGAGCGGGTTTTAATACTAGGTCACATCTAATCTGACAGTTAGGGGTTTATTCAAAATAAAAGGTACGACACTTGACACTTGTGTGATATGGCAACTAGATTGTAATTAAGGCAAATTCAAAGTACAGATTTTAGGATTTGAAAATCTCTAATGAGTAAATAGAAATGATATTTTTGGAAATTGGCACACTTCCCTGCCCCCTACAAAATATTGACAAGTGTCCTCACTTGTCAGACTTGGCAGAAGGTACGGAATTGGATTGAAGGCGGCAACGATACATTTATTGTAGTATTCAATATAACCAACTAAATACATGCATTAAAAATGGAAATAAAATTGAAAAGCTCGTACCTGTTAATTGATCATCGCATGTGCCAAAAAATATTTGGCAAGAGTGGAATGACGGCGCCGACATGCGATCTTTTTATTGAAAGCATAGAAATATGATGACATGGAATGTGGGTGGATGGAAGATTAAGAAATGAAGTGGGTTGAAAAAGAAGAATATAGAAAGTGAATGAAGAATTTTAAACTTTATGTGAACATAAAGCTTTTATTACGGTCATGCTTCGAAGTAATTTTTATTGAAGAGCTGTAGGAAGAAGGTTGACACCCTCTGCTGTAGGAAGTATTACCTATTGATCCTTTAAAATTGGTTGGTTGAATTGCTACAGGAAGTCTTCTTTTGTCTATGGTTGGTGATATAACTTTAGTCTATGGCCATTGACTAGTAGCTTGAATTGAACAGGGTCAACTGTGGTCAACTGGACTGCTCCATTTGTAAATACATGGCTAATTTCATAGGGACCCAACCATCGTGTCTGCAACTTGCCTGGTATCTCTTGGAATCTGGAATCATATAAAAATGCCCAATCTCCAACTTTGAATTGCTTATGCTTGATATGAGAGTCATGCCACTATTTTCTTTGCTTTTGGACAATTTATGTGCGCTGCAAGGTAGACTTGCGCATCTCATCCAAAGAAATGAGATGCAACAAGCGCTCTCTTTGTGCTGCAAGAAGATCGATATTTAGATCCAATGTTGTTGTTAGTGTTTTGTGCTCAAACTCAATCGGTAGCATTGCTATTTTGCCATATTAAAGTTCAAATGGAGTGAACCCTGCGGTTGTCTTCCATGTTGTTCTATATGCCCAGACGGCTTCTGATAGTCTGTTGCTCCAATCTCGGCGATGCAAATGAATTGCCTTTGTTAAAATTGCTTCTATTTCCCAATTTGTTACTTCTGTTTTTCCATTGGCTTGGGGGTGATAGGGGCTTGACTTTCGATGTTTGATATTATATTCCTTCATGAGCTCTATTTTCAGATTGGAGGTGAATTGTGTACCTTGATTAGTAACAAGTTCACACCATATCTAGTAAAAATTTCTTCATACAGAAATTTAGCAACTTTATGATCTCTTACATGCTTCATTGCTCTGACTTCGACCCATTTGGTCAGGTAATCTGTGCATACCAGAATGTATGACTTCCCATTGGATGGAGGGTCTATTGGGCCAATAAAGTCCATGCCCCATTTATTAAATGGGGTTACCACCACCTATGGGTTTAATGGCATTTCATCTAATTTTGTTGGTTGGCCCATTCTTTGACACTTGTCACACTTCCTTGTATATCTTGTTGCATCTTTGTGAAGTGTAGGCCAATAGTAGCCAGTTGTTAAAATATTTTGTGCTGGTCTTTTGTCTATAAAGTGCCCTCCACATGGCTCATTGTGACATGCATGAAGAATGTCATATGTCTCATCTTCTCTCACGCATCTTCTCATGACTTGGTCAGGTCTAGTGTAAAATAATGTGCTATCAATCTAGGAGAAATGGAAACTTTTCTCTACAAGAAACTTTTTATCCTTATAAGAGAAATGTGTTGGCATCTTGTTAGCTGCTAGGTAATTAGCTATATCTGCATACCATGGATTCTAGATAGAAATATGAAACAAATGTTCATCTGAGAATGCATCATCTATCAAAGTGGTATCTTCTTCAGTATGATGAATTCTGGATAAATTATCAGCTACCACATTTGTTTGGCTTGTCAATGATTGTTATATCAAATTCCTGCAATAGAAGAAGCCATCTTGCTAACCTTCCTGTGATGGTAGGTTTGTTCATGAGATACTTAATTGCTGCATGGTTAGTATGAACAAAGATAGGATAACTAGTTACATAATGGGAAAATTTGTTTAGGGCATAAACTAATGCTAGCAATTCTTTCTCAGTGACTGTATAGTTTAATTTTAGTCCATGTAGACTCTTACTGATGTAATAAATTGCATTTTCAAGGTTTTTAACCTTTTGTCCTAAGACAACACCTACAACATAGTTTGAAGCATCTGTATGAATGTGAAATGGCAATGTCCAGTCAAGACCCCTAAGTACTGGTGCAGTTGTCAAAAGTGACTTGAGCTACAGGAAGGATTCATCACATTCTTTTGTCCAAGAAAATTCAGCGTCTTTGGTAAGTAAGTTGTATAGAGGACTAGAAATTTGACTAAAGTTCTAGATAAACCTCCTATAATAGCCAGCATGACCTAGGAAAGATCTGACGTCTTTTTGCTTAGTAGGAATAGGGAGTCTGAGAATTACCTCTATTTTCACAGGGTCTACCTGGATTCCAGCTTCGGAGATAAAATGTCCCAACACCACTCCTTCCTACATCATCAGAAAGCACTTTTCACTGTTGAGAGACAGGTTATGCTCCTCGCATCTGATTATCACTTTCTCCAAGTTCTTTAGAGCTTCCTCAAATGTGACACCAAATGTAGTGAAGTCATCCATGTAGATTTCCATGCAGTCATGTGATATATCAGCAAAGATGCTGATCACAGCTCTCTGAAAGGTAGCAGGTGCATTGCATAATCCAAATGGTAATACTGAATAGGCATATGTGCCCCAGGGGCATGTAAATTTGGTCTTTTCTTGATCTTCGAGGGAAATGCTTATCTGATTGTAACCACTATATCCATCCAGGAAGGAAAAGTATTTCTTTCCAGCCAAATTATCCAAGACCTGGTCAATAAAAGGTAAAGGAAAGTGGTCCTTCTTTGTAGCATTATTTAATTCTCTATAATCCACACATATCCACCACTTACCTCCTTTCTTAGGTACAATTACTAATGGTGATACCCACTTGCTGTCAGAGATTGGGTAGATGAATCTAGCATCCAACAAATTCTACAAGTCTGTTTTAACTATTTCTCTCAGTACAAGATTTATTCTCCTCTATGGTTGTCAAAGTGGAAAGATTCCATCATTGATATAGATTATGTGGGTGCAGAGCTTTTGGTTTAGTCCCTCCATATCTCCATAATCCCATGCAAAGGCTTTTTCATGCTGACTAAGGAGCTTGGTTAACAATGTCAACTGTGATGGGAACAACTTGTTGTTTACATGCAGGCTTCTTCCAGAGGACAGTTCTACTATTGTTGTTAGCTCTGCCATTAACACTTCGGGCACTGGAATTTTTTCTATTTCACTTGTCATTAATTGATCAATCATTTCAGGATTTGTTGTAGACATACAGTCCTCATAAGTACATAGCTGTAAAATAGAACTTTCTGAAACATCTTTAGCCACAATACATTCATTGGTTAGAATGCTCTGTATTACATCATCTTCCTCTTGCATCTTTAGAAAAGATTTCCTGTGCAACATCATGAGCTGGGCTACTGAATTCAGCTCTTCCTCCTCATCTCCTAGGTCTGGCCAAATAGGTTCTCCCAAGTCTGGCTAGGGTTGGGCAGGAGGATATAGGGATAACTTCCTTATGGCTTGACCATTTGAAATTTTCATACTGCCTGAACTACAATTAATTTTGGCATCAGTGGTGGCTAACCAAGGTCTTCTCAAGATTACAGGATAGCCAGCAAAGTTTACTTTAGGTGATAGGATGAGAAAATCAGAAGGATACTCCCATGAATCTAAGGTTACTATCACATCTTCTATGAGACCCTCTGGAGTAATAGTTGAACTATCAACAAGTTGTAACACTGTGGTTGTTTTTCTTAAGCCTTCTATTCTTAGCCTATGCATTGTATCTTTAGTCATCACATTTATTGTTGCTCCCAAATCAACTAGAGCATTCTTCATAGTCTGTCCATTTATTATCAAGTCGACTACTGGACTACTAGGATCTGAATACTTTGGTACTACCACTTTTTCTAACATGATATCTACTAATTAACCTACAACATGTACTATCTAAGGGTCCTTCTTCTTCCGTCCTGGCTTATTAAGGCATGCTTCCTTAATAGCCTTTCCATAAATAGGTATGTCTTTGATAGCTTGGAACAGTGGGATTTGAATATTCATATTTTTTAGTTGCTCAATAATATCAAATGTTTATTCCTCTTGGGGTATAGGTTTTTCTTTATTTAACCTCTGTGGAAAGGGTGGGTTTGAAGTGTGGACAGTAGTTCTGCTGGGTATATCAGTCGGCTGGCTAGCATTTGGTAATGTGGCTTCTGGAAGTAGTGTTGCAGGAGTGTTTGCAACTTTCATAATAATAGGATATTCGGGTGTAGGCAGTGTAGTACCAGACCTCAAATGTATATCAGCTATTTCTAATGAATAAGTAGGACACTGTTGAGTGTTAGTAGTGTACGTTTTTTGCTACTGCTGTTTATTGTTTGGATTTGGATGTGGTTGAGCAGGCAATTGGGTTGGCTTTGGATTAGCATTAGTTGCTGAAGGAGGTGGCATTATTGCAGCTGGTTGCACTGGAGGTGGTAATTGTGGATTGTTAGAATTTTGGTTAGGCCACTATGGAGGCCCCCTCCATTGATTAGTTTGCTGCCAATTTTCTTGCGGTGGTTGCCATTGATTCTGCTAACTAGGCCACTAATTATTTTGCTGATTTGGCCACTGATTATTTTGCTGATTTGGCCACTGGTTATTCTACTGGTTTTCCCATGGGTTATTCTTCTGGTTTGGCCATTGGTTATTCTGCTGGTTTGGCCATTGGGGTTGAGAGTACTGAGAAGTGTTCTGATAATTTTGGTTTTGCCACTGATTATTATTAAAATTTGAAAATTGTAGAGGATCTTGTGGCATACCTTGTCATGAAGCCCATGGTCAATGTTGAGCAATGAAGAACACTTGATCATTGTCTCCTTCTATCTTCATATAGTCAGTTGGTAAATTTTCATTTTCCAGGTTGGCTACGAGCTTACATCTACAGTCTTTCTTCTATTTGCGGCAGTGTGGACAATACTCAACCAATTGTGATTCAGCTTCTGCATGCTTCTTCTTGGTAGTCATTGTGTTAAGATGTGTAGCTACATCATTTATAATATCTTGCTTGAAATCCATGAGCAAATTAGATATCTCCAGCTTGGAGATGCCTGAACCAATCCCTTTTGTGACTGCGGGCCGCTATCCTCTGCCTTTCTTCACAGTTGACCTTGAGTAATTTTGACAGATTTTCTTGAGGTCATCCCAAGAAGATTGGGATATGTCTCCACCAGCCATCAAGTCTAATGCTTCCAAACAGTTGTCATTTACCCCTCTCAAAAAGAATAGTTTTTGTGAATCCTCTGCCAGTACATGCTGGGGATTCTTTTGCATTGTGTACAAATATCGTGAAACATAATCCTCCAATGTTTCATCTTCCTTTTGAGATATTCTAAAGATATCATCTCCCTTTGGGTCACTGCCTTTGCAATAATCTTTATACTTCTGTAGAAACAACATCTGCATCTCATCCCAAGTACCTGCTGCATTGGCTCCTAAGCCCATGAACCATCATAATGCTGACTCTTTCAGTGTTGTAGGAAACAACTTGAGCTTATGGGAATTAGTATTATAGTCAAAACTTTGACATAGTATGTCAAACTCAAATAAGAAAGTGTCAAGATCCTCAGTTATAAGACCATAAAACTTTGAAAGAGCAGCTGTGGGTATATTCTTGAGATTAGCATTTTTTATAAGGCTTGGGAGAGGAAATGGGAAAGTAGGATGTGCCATTACTGGAGGTATTTGATTATGGTGTTGGTGCTGGAAAGGAGCATTGGCTACTGGATTGTTAACGTTAGGTGGATTTGGGCCAGAATTATCTAGAAAGCTGGCCAAGATTTCTGCAAAAGGTTGGAAGACACTTACATCAAAGGGTTCTACTCTAGAGGAAGATGCTACAGGAAAGTTAGGGCTTGTGTCCTCAAAGGGTAACTCAACTTCTTCAACTTCCTCGTTCAAATTAGTAGGCTCTGCTAGGAGAAATCTGCCATATTCATCTCGTCATCTTTCTCTTCGATGCATGCAATTGAATTCTTCACGCTTGTGAAGCAATTTTTAGAGATACAAATCTAAAAACTAATCTAGGAATGGAAAAAAATGACTCAAAAAAAATGTTCCTAGCTTGACACCATCCCCAGCAGCAGCGCCAAAAATGTACCACCTCACAATAGGTGTGGAATAATCATGCTCAAGGCCTTTCTTAGGAGTGGTTTACCCAATCTAAGGACTACTTCTTCCCATTATGAGGTGCATTTAACTTGTCAACCCAGGGACGTATACTTGAAATGGTCGGCACTATATGTGCACTAGGTTCCTTAAAAGAAACCTACACTAGTGCTGCAGGAAAATAATACATTTATCTCCTTACTGAAATAAATGCTAGAAATTTCTAACTCTACTTAAACCTATACTTTCAGCCTAGAACATCCATTATAACTATTCTTGCAGATGCTGCAGGAACACTCACAAGTTACGATGCTGCAGGAAGAAATTGTAACTTCTATCTAAAATGATGGGAATGCTATAAATGAATCTATTCTATTCTAACCTAATCCACCTCCCAAGTGGGCCCTCTTGGTTGGCTTCTGCTAATCTATTAACACAGAATGTAAACCAAGAACTATTTCATTGTATTTCAAAAACTCATTACATAGAAACAAGACATGGAACTTGAAATAGATTGCTGTGAAAATACAATAGTATTCTTCCAAAACCTTTTCTCTAATTTCTATCTAAATTCAAACTATTGGTCCAATCCCTATATACAGGGGATTGAACATTATTACAAAAAAGAAAGGAAAACCTTCTTGCTGAAAACATGTCGGAGAAGTATATGGAAACACAACAGCCCACGGTGTGGGTAATGAAACTTGGATGACCAATTCAATGTACTAAGTGCAGAGGGAATATAGGCATGCTACATCCCTACATCCTAGAATAATGGATCCATTGTAGCATTCATGTTTCCTAGCACTGTAATGATCACTCCATTGTAGTTGGTCTTCAACGGTCTTCTTTGAATACTGTCAACCACTCTCCAGCTGCTTTCTCTCTTGTCAAGTTAGTTATGATGCAAAAATATTCATGAAACAAGCTTAATCAAATTAAATATCCAGATGTTAGAACATATATTCTAATGGTTTTATGAAATACTTCATTATATGTATAATATTAGAAAAGTATGTCAAAAACATCTACCCATGGTTTAACAGTTCTATCTGGACTTTTATCACAAGTTTTGACTAGCTAGGCTCTCAAATGTTTTGCCAAAAACTAGAACAGAGCATTTAAATTTATACAAAATAAAGGCATAATTTGGCCTTATCACCCATCCAACCCCTACAACAGCAACCCCAGCTTCAGTTGCCTCAATTCTAGCCTCCACAATAGCAACCCCAGCTTCAGTTGCCTCAAATCCAAACCCCACAACATCAACCCCAGCTTCAGTTGCCTCAATTCCAACCCCCACAACAACAACCCCAGCTTCAGTTGCCTCAAATCCAACTTCAGCAACAGAAACCCCAGCTTCAGTTGCCTAAAATCCAACCTCAGCAACAACAACCCCAGTTTCAAACCCCTACAACAGCAACCCCAGCTTCAGTTGCCTCAATTCCAGCCTCCACAATAGCAACCCCAGCTTCAGTTGCCTCAAATCCAAACCCCACAACATCAACCCCAGCTTCATTTGTCTCAATTCCAACCCTCACAATAGCAACCCCAGCTTCAGTTGCCTCAATTCCAACCCCTACAACAACAACCCCAGCTTCAGTTGCCTCAAATCCAACTTCAGCAACAGCAACCCCAGCTTCAGTTGCTTGAAATCCAACCTCAGCAACAAAAACCCCAGTTTCAAACCCAACCTCAGTAGTAGCAATACCAACCCCAACAGTATCAACCCCAGTTTCAATCACAACAACAGACGCATCAAAACCCACCATGGGATACTCATATGCCCCCATTTAAAAATCACTCGGTGGGGAATTAGTATCAATTCCCTAGGATGAAATCCTATATTCCTACTCAAGGGACGCAAAGGCGCAGCCTCATACCCACTACGACATAGAGGAATGTTACGCATTAGCCTCAAAATAAAACAGACATGTTGATGCAACAAATGCAAAACCTTCAAGCCCAAATGATGGATATACAAAATTAGGGGCAAACTAAATCCTATACAACAAAGGACTTATACCCATACTCCTTTGACCATTCTCTTCACATGTCTCCATTGCCAAATCACTTCTCGGTACCAAAATTTGACAAATATAGGGGTAGTACCAACCCTATTGAACATATATGAGAGTTTTTTTCTAGTTGCATCAAATTCACCCATGATGAGACATACTTAATGCAACTGTTCCCACAAAGCTTAGCCAGACCAGCAATGGAATGGTTCTCGCATTTACTCCACGGCATTCAGTCTTGGGGTGAAATGGTTGAAAAGTTCATATCTCACTTCTATCATAACATTGAGCACAAGGTCAGTATCAAGGACCTTTACGATATCAAACAAAAAGATGGAGAGTCTTTTGTGAAATTCCTATAGAGATGGAGGAATATGGAAAACCGCATAACATATGATGTGCCCGAACAAGACTTAATAGTCATGTTTGTTGACAATCTAATCCCAAACATGTCATTCATAACAGAATTACAGTTAGGTCCAAACTTCACACAACTCATCGAAAGAGGAGTTCATTGTGAGTAGAACTTGGTCAAACGAGGAATCCTTGTAGATCCCACACAAACAAATATGAATAAGAATGCAATGGACAAAGCTAAGTGGTGGAACAAAAACAAGAATGTCACTAATGATGGTGTCATTGATGTAAAGATAGTTAACTATGCACAACCCAAGATGTCACTGCATGGTGCACCTGTGGCCAACCAAAAACCCACAAGGCCCACTCAACAAGCTTACATCCAAAACCAACCTCCTCCAGTACAAGCGGCCGCTGTGTCAAATAATCAACAACATAATCAACGCAGACCATAGTTTCAATTCCAGTAATGAGATTTCACACCATTAGGAGAGCCGGTAGAATCAGCTTTACACAAGTTGATACAATCAAACACTATCACTCTCCTAGAAATCAGGGATTTTGAACAGGAAGAAAACAAACCAAGGTGGTATAATGAAAAAGAATTCTGTGAATTTCATTGGGTAAAAGGACATAAAACATCCAACTGTTACCGATTGAAACATGCTATCCAAGACTTGATTGACAAATAGATCATTGATGTAAGAAATAACCAAACCAAAGGCACAACTAATCACACTATTTTCAATTATACCTTTCATGATCACAACAAGGGAAAAGCTTCCGGGTCTGGTGGACTAGCAAAACAAGTCAACTATACATATGCCAATAGTTATAATACTATCAATTGCCTCAATCCTTTAGATAGCCATGTGGCTACAATCACTATCAGAGACCAAGGTAATAAATGTGTTGTAACAATGCATCGTGCCAAAGTCATCTTGCAAGGAGTACCATCCTCTTCTACTACACTAGCCAATCCTACAGCAAACTCAGATCCACAAACAAGCATAGTGGACCAACTAAAGCGCACACCTACCTAGATCTCCATGTTTGACCTATTGCGCATATCTCCACAACATAAGCTAGCACTTGACCAAGCCCTACAGAATGCAGCGGTCCCAAGGGACATAACACCCGAAAGCTTCCAAATGATGGCCAACCATATAACTGCTAAAAAGCATGCCACATTCATAGACAATGATGTGCCACCGCATAAACCCCTACATAATGATCCTCTGCACTTACTTGTCCAGGTCCACAAAAGCACTATCTGTAGGGTCCTTGTTGATGGTGGAGCTGGGTTAAACATTTGTACTCTAAAATTAATCAAGAAAATGGGCTATTCAGAATCAATCATTGATGTCACAAGGAGGATAAATATTAGAGCTTATGATGAAGAGGAAAGGTCCTCTAAAGGTATTATCATTCTACTTGTTTGTATTGGTCCTATGGTCAAAAACACTCCCTTCCAAATCTTAGACCTTGATTTTGGATACAACATGCTACTAGGGAGACCTTGGATACATGAAATGCAAGCTGTAGCCTCGACATACCATCAATGCATCAAATTCCCACACCAGGGAGAGGAGATCATAATAGAGGGAGATCCCAATCCATTCCAATATTGTAATATAGTCCAAATCAACACTGATAACCAGGTACCATTAAACCAAGATGAAAGCATCCCATCCTCTTCAGATTTGAATCCCAAGGATGTCACACGAGTAGCAGGAAAGATAGTCATTGAATAGGACACAAGTGTTCCCTCCTCTTCAAATTCAAATCTTAAATATATCACACATAAAGCAGGCAAGATATCCATCACAGACAAGGGCTGTGGTGAATATAGATATGAAGAGGCTTTTAGTATCATGCACATGCCTCAAAGCCCAAGAACTCATGGAATGCCACAACTGGTTATTGCAATAGAAAATCTGTAGCCTATTCTATTCAGATGTCCACCCACAACTTTTGTCTGATGGGGAGACATAGTGGAAGAAAACCCTTTTGAACAAGACATCAATAACTAGTTATACCAAGATCACCCTGAGACAATCCGACCACCACTACCCTTGTCAAACTATGGTAATGGTTACACAATGATACACAGATTTGAGTATTATAGTACAACTAGGCTGGGGGCAAGGCAACAAGGCATATATGAATTGCCTCTCCCACCAACTCAGAGAAACACAAGAGGGTTGGGCTATGGACAAAAAAGCACTAATCTTGTGATCCAAGACATTCAAGTCAATCATGAACAAATAGAAAAGATGCACCGGGGGCACAACAGAGAACATGTCCTGATAAGCAACATATTAGCATAGTTGTTGCCCGCCGAAGAGGGAACTACACAATCCCTAATAAACCTACACATAGTAATCAATGATAACCAAGGAAGTGAGACATCAGATGAGAATTCTATTGAGACTGACTCCCACGAGTATGAGTGGAGATCCCTTCATGACTCTGAACCGTCAATACCATTTTATTCCCCTCGGATAGACATTATCATAAATCTAGCAAACCTATTTGACCAAATAACCATAACCGAACAACCCTACATAGACAAACATGTCATTTATTAGACCTCAAGTGGTGTGTCCACATCACAGTCCAATTTTGTAGGCACCATATCAGCAGTCCCTTTCAGTCAACCAGAGCCAAACAGTCATGAAAGTGTCTGTCTTGTACACCCTGAGCTTATAGAGTGGGATCAACAAGGACCACCTGATCTAGATGTCTTCAAGAATGACGAGGTGATAGCTCATTTCATGGGACTAAGGGAAGGCATTCCATCAGGAGATCACAAGGTAGCCTTCTCCTTTAACCTAGACAGAGCAACATATTTTGGGGAGGAAGCTCCTCTTTCCAATCAACAAAAGAAAAAAGAAAAGAATGATAAAAAGCTAAAACAAGATGTATCTTCTAGCGAAAACCTCACTGAGGCGCTAGAAGATGGAAAGAAGGAAATCCTCCCCTTGACACTACAACTAGTGATCGAGGTATGGAAACATTATTTTGATGGATCGTGTACGAACCATGGTGCGGGGGTAGGGATAGTACTTATCACTCTAGATCACGATACAATTCCAAAGCCTTTTAGACTCAACTTCCCATGCACCAACAACATAGCAAAATATGAAGCACTGGTCATCGGTCTAAAGATAGCAATTCAATGGAGAATCAAGAACCTGAAGGTCTTTGGAGACTCACATTTGATCATTAGTCAAGTCAATAATGATTATATGACCAAAGATGAGAAACTCATATCGTACAAAGCACAGATGGAAAAACTACGCACCAAGTTCCATTACATTTTCTTCGAGCAAGTCCCATGAGCATAGAAAAAAGATGCAGATGTGATGGCTACCATAGCATCACTGATTGATATGCTAGGCAAAGAAACAAGAGTCCAGTTTCTAGTGGAGAAACTCTTAGTGCCATCACATCAGGCATCTATCACAAAATCAGCATGTGCCCTTGTTGGTCCTGAATCCCCATGGTACCAAGATGTCTATAAATATCTCCAAAACAATGTCTTACGCCCCAACTTGTCTAGGAACCAGAGAAAGTCCCTCATCTACCAAGCCTCTAGGTATACCATCCTCTCAACTACTTTATACAGATGAAGTCTAGATGGAATGCTATTACGATGTCTCACTTCCATGGAATCCCAGAAAGCTTTGTACGAGCTACATGAAGGAATTTGTGGAACCCACGGAGGTGGAAACAACTTAGCAAAGAAGATCATCTGAATGGGATACTATTGGCCAACAATAGAGATAGATGCACACAAACAAGTTCAAAGATGTAAACAGTGTCAGATTCATGGAGACCTCATCCATGCACCAGCCCAGGAACTAAATCCTATCACATCACCATTGCCATTTTCAATGTGGGGATTTTACCTAGTGGGAAAGATAACACCTTCAACAAATGGACACAAATACATCATAGCAGCAACATAGTACTTCACTAAGTGGGTGGAAGCAATTCCCCTCATTTACATCACTGGAAAGCAAATAGCAATGTTCATACTTAACCACATTATCTGTCTATACGGGATCCCACAAACAATCCTGACAGATCATGGTACACCTTTCCAGAACAAAGATGTTGAAGACCTATGCGAATAGTTCCATATCAAACAAGGGTTCTCTTCCTTTTATTATCCTCAAGGGAATGACAAAGATGAAGCTACAAACAAGACAATATTGAAAATCCTTAAGAAAATAGTGAATGAATCAGGGAAAGACTGACATTTACAACTTAGTCCCACATTATGGGCATACAGAACTAGTGTGAGAACACCCACAAGAGCCACTCCTTTCTCCCTAGTCTATGGATCAGAGGTGATATTACCCCTCAAATTGGAAATCCCATCCCTAAGGATATCATTAAAGAACCTGATCACAGATGAAGACTATAGAGTAGCAAGGCTTAGTGAACTAGAGTTACTAGATGAAAGAAGAAAGCATGCCTTTGACCACTTACAAGGCTATCAGAATTTCCTTAGAAGAAAATATCACAAGAAGGTGAAGCCATGAGATAGGAGACCTTGTCCTCATGGAAAATTAGAAGAATCAAGCAGAACGAGTCAAACCTGGAAAGTTCACACCTAACTGGCTAGGACCATTTTTTCATTGTCAACTCTACTCAGAGTGGGGCATTCATCCTAGCAACACTAGAAGGAGATCAGATCCTTGGATACATCAATAGCATGCACCTCAAGAGGTTCTACCCTTGAGGTCTCTATGGTTAAGGGACCTATCTACATAATCGGAAAATACCAAAAAATTTGGAAAATACAAAAGTTACTTTAGTGAAAACCTGGCAATCAGGCGCCTTGGCAATAGAAAAAAAAATCAAAAAAGAAAAAAAAGTAAAGAGAAAACAAAATTTCTCTCTCAGTGAAAACCTGGCAATCAGGCGCTATTGAGTAGGTACCTTGGTGAAAACCTAGCAAACAGGGGTCGTGTTCAAATCTAGCTTCACCATCAATGAACTCCAAAATCTTGAGAAGATTTCAAATGCAAGACTGACTATCCAAAAGCACAATCCCCTCTGAGCACCAAGCACTTACCCATGGTTAATACTGGTCCACTAGACTAGGGGGCAGTTCTAAATATTTAGAAAAAATCCTAAAAATTGGAAAACTCATCAAAACATCCTAAAAATATCAAAAATCAAGAGAAAATCAATCTTCATCAAAAACATTTGAAAAGTTGCAAAATCCCAGGCAATAAAACCAACCTGGTTACCAAGAGAGCATAGGGCGATCACACCCAGTCATTCAAATTTTATAATCATGAGCTTTGCAAATCAGCATTGGGCCCATCTGACACAGCTTGATTAGCTACCAGAATGATCAAATCAATCTATCAATTGTCACAATCATGAGCTTTTCCAACCAGCATTGGGCCCATCTAACACAGCTTGATCAGCTGCCAAAATGATCAAATCAATCTATCAACTGTCACAATCATGAGCTTTGTGAACACGCATTCGGCCCATCTAACACGGCTCAATCAGTTGCCAACATGATCAAAGCAATCTAATCAAACAAGATTGTCACAATCATGAGCTTTGCCAACCAGCATTGGGCCCATCTGACATAGCTTGATCAGCTGCCAAAATGATCAAATCAATCTATAAACTGTCACAATCATGAGATTTGTGAACACGCATTCAGCCCATCTGACATAGCTCGATCAGCTGCCAACATGATCAAAGCAATCCAATCAAACAAGACTGTCACAATCATGAGCTTTGCGAACACACATTCGGCCCATCTGACACAGCTCAATCAACCACCAACATGATCAAAGCATCCAATCAATCAAATACTGTCACAATCATGAGCTTTGCAAACACACCTTCAGCCCATCTGACACAGCTTGATCTACTGCCAACGTGATCAAAGAAATCAAAGCTAATCAAGCCTATCCAAAGAGTCAAGCCAATCAAGAGAATCCAACTGCATCAAGGAACCATCCAAAAATGTTGACTAGGTCAGTCAAGTTGATTAGATGTCACTTTATATTTCAAATTTATGTTCTTACGCTACTCCAGGATCCACCATGTGAGGAGAGTAGCTATGATAGATCATGACTAATTTTATTTGATTGCTATCTGTTGAATGTTCACTTTGATTTTAGGGCCATGATGATTTAGGATAAATGCGGTAGGCATTGTCACTTATCTGGTAGCCATGTAGTTCCACGATCTGAGCTTAACCCTGGGAAAGAATTGGACATTCCTTCTCTTTTATTTTTCTTGTTTGGTTTTATAGAATCAAGAGCTCGCAACACTATTTAGATATACTCTGAGTGCTTTGGAGTTCTATCTTGGTTTTTATGGTCTTTCCCTTTATGTTGCAAACAAGAGCTCATGATGCTATCCAGATGGACTCTAGGGGCGTAGGAGTTCTATCTTGTTTGCTTGGATTTCCCTTTTTGGAAATCAAGAGCTCACAATGTTATCCAGGTAGACTCTGGGGGCATAGGAGTTCTATCTTGGTTTCTTTGTTTTAGATTAATTTTTATAGGACAAGTGGTATCCAGATGGTCAATATCTGGGTGCTTTTGGCTCTCTTTCTTTTCAAATAAGGAACATAGTTGAACCCAGATGGTCAATATTTGGGTACACTATGGGTCTCTTTCTATTCAATCTCTTTAATCCTTCCACTATCAAGAGGTCGTGGTGGTATGCAGGTGGTATGAGATCTGGATCATTCGACGCTCTTTGGAATTTCAGAAAATACAAAAAAAGATGCAATGATGACAAATATTGGAAACAGGGGTAGCGAATTGGGACACTAATCATTTTTATCAAATCATATCTATCAAAAAGGTAAAAATTTCCTTTCTATCATTCCATATCTATCAATCAATCCCAGAGATCACATTCCAAACTAACTTCCTTCTAACTAACACATGCATTACTCAAAAAATTTGTGTATGGTAGATTGCATTCACTTATTGCATAAGAAAAATCCAAAACATGTGCATAGTAGATCATATAATCAATACATCCATCATCAATAACATCATAACTAACATAGGAATGCATTCATCATCATCATATAGTGATTCACTTTTTCAAAAAATTAATGCTCATCTAACGCATTTTCTATGCTTAATTAGTTGAGGGGGCATATAGTCCACTTGCTATCACTGGGGCAAGCTGGGGCAGGATCAACTCTGAAAATTCTTTGACACACTATGACAAGTCACATCGCATCAAAGAGGGGCAAATGTAGACACCCAAAAATGGACAGGCTTGTGACTGTACATTAAAAAAACTCATTTTCATCTATTAATTAATGGTTTTTTAATCATTAATTAATCATTATTTTCCTCTAAATTCATTCCCCAAATCATCTAATCAAATTCTCAAAATTAATTAAATAATTAATTTTATTTAAATAATTAACCTTAATTGATTAATTACCATTAATTAATGAATTTAATTTAATTTCCTATAGTTTAAATTCAAATATTTAAACTTACTAATTAAATTCTTCCAATTAAATTAATTTAATTTCATCAAATAAAGCAATTCTTAAATAAAAAAGAATTCAATTATCTCACATGTTGAAA